>VXBO01005516.1:4599-15354 GCA_013400135.1 Rhinoptilus africanus
GGGGGGGGGGGGGGGGGAAGGAAAGGCTGCCCCGGAGCGCGGCGGGGTAGTGGTGGTTCCTCCCCTGGACTTCCAGCCCGGGTCGCCTTTGGTGCTGGACTGGGCGTTCAGTAGCAGCAGCACACGCGTGGGGGGGTTGCGTCTGCCGGCGGCGAAGGGCTTGCCTTTGCTTACGCAAACCAGACAAAGCAACCCCCCGAACTTCTTCACAGAGGGCAGGTTTTTGCCTTATGAACGTTTTCGGAGGAACAGAAGTGAAGTATAAATCTATTGGCCGGTGATGAGAAATAGCGTAGGTTTCATTGGCTTTTTATCTCCCAGCAATCGACACCTCCGCAGACCGCAGGGTAATCTCTCTCATATTGTAGATTGTGTCATTCTGTTTAAATTGCATGTTTAAAACAACAAAGGCAGTGACTTAATAGGGAACCGCCAGGAGCTGCTCTGTACCCTTCCTGTTTATTGGGGAAACATTTGGGAACCGGTTTGGTTTTGTAGGTGGGATCAGAAGTAAATGTAGGACATGAAAACTGTATGGTTGGTTGCAGGTAATCTGTGTCTAGCCATCTTATTAAGGTGTGAGTTTTGGAGGAGGGAATATGAAAGTCTTTGCATGTGGAAATAGCTAGGCCAGTAAATGTGATCAGTTCATGAAGCCTTTTCAGTGGGAAGAGAACATGTTTCATGAAACTGTACAGTGAAACTGGATCAGAATACACAGACTTTCTCCTAGGAGCTGAACCTCATGTAAGAAAGATGTAATTGAATACCTATATTCCTAGGTGTGTTGACTCCTAGGTCATTGGTTTGGCTAAGGCTAGTGAAGTGATGACATTTAATACCTAAAGTAATGATTCCACAGCAGGACTTTTTTCTGTGTTCAAATTATGTGTCAGGCCTCAAACTGACACTTTTGCCTGGGCAAGGCTGTCTCTGGATGACCAGGAATATGTTTTAAAGACATTTCTGCAGGAGTTAGAATCAAACAGCATACAAATAGGAAAGCAATTAAAATAGTTTGGTTCTTGTGCAAGAAATACTGATGTGGAAAGAGTAAATCTAGCTTTAGAATCTTTTGGTAGTGCAGTTACAACAGAATTCGCTACCACTCCTGGTGCTCAAACATACCTGTCCAGCTTTGACGTTGGACATATGTACTCCATATTTCATCTATATGAAATATTTCCATATTATATATGGAGTATATAATACTCCATATTTCATATATACTCCATATTTCATCTGGAGTGGCTTTTTTATTTGCCAACAAGCATGTCTTTCCATTAACAGTTTTTAAATGTAAGCAGTAACTTAAGAAAAGTATGACAGCAAGAGACAGAAAAACCTATGTTTTAACTTTTAAAGAGATCTTACTACTCATTTTTAACCTAACAGTCCTTTCTGATGACTGGAAAAGCACATATATATTCTTCTCACAATGGGACTTGTTTTTTCATTTTCTGTTGTATGATAAAAAAATTGAACCTTCTGTAGATGAGGATTTTTTTATTGATATTGCTTCGTCTGTCCAGACAGTGATTTTTTTTTTTTTAGTTAAAGGTGCAGTAAACATAAATACTTTTGAATATATCACATGTAAAAGGAGACAGGCTTAATCACAGGGTGTTGTTGTAACAGCTCAATTACAAAACAAAACAAAACCCCTCTTCATCTTGAGACTGTTGTTGAGTGGAGTTGGAGGCTTTGAGAGCCACAGACTTGAGGACGCTTGAGTGGATGAAAGACTATGTGTGAAACAAGGAAGTATCTGTGGGAGAAGGATGGGCTGAATGTTAAGGGATAAGTGAGTGCATAGCATATAGTTTCACCAGGATAACAGAGTGTATGGAGAGGATGGGATCCAGTAGTCTATTCACAGCTTCACAGGCCTTTAAAAGAAAAAATGGTCTGTGATATGGATGAATGGTAAATAACCGCTGTAACTGGTCATCTTGAACCTGTGATAACTTGTGCATACCGTTGTGTTTTGAAAGCCTTGAAGGGAATTAGTGAAGAAGCCTAGCAAAGAGAGGAGGTTGCATTCCAGCAAGAAGTGACCAAGGCAGAAATGTTGCCTTTGCCTGATAAGGTGAGAAGGAAGCTGGTGTGGGTTTTCTGCTTTTTTTTCCTTTATGGTGGGATTTTTTCAGACATGTGGTTCTTACAGAGTAAATAACACAGTGAAGGCCTGCAAGTTAAAATGTGGTCTTTTTATCTGTTTACTTTTTAAGAAGCACAGCAAAGCAAATATTTTCACTTTTACATGTGGAACAGAAATTATTTGGCACATAGCTGTTTTCCTCACAACTGAATGCAGATATGAACAGTAATAATTACCTGTTGTATAGTACAATAAATCTTCAAAGCTCCTTCAAATCTTAGTCAGGAAACCTTAATAGCATGCTATTCCTGCAAGAGAGGTAAGGATTGAAACAGATAAAATGAGACTGGGCAGACTTTTAAATGTTAGAAGTTTATTGTTGAAGCACCTGTCAGTTGGACAAAGCTCTTTATCAGTGAAGTCTCTGAATACTGCTGTACATTAAATGGCTTCAAATATTTATATGTTGAAATATATGACAATATTGCCTAGTGGGCCTGGTTAATACAGGCATCCTCTTGTTCCAGTTACTTCACAGTTAAGGAGACCTTACTCTCAAGAGTGTATCTAGTGGTTGTTCCAAAGCACCTGTCAAGACTTACTAACTTTAACAAGAGCGAAGTCAGGTCTTTAAGGGGAATTATGTTCTTCTGAAGAGCATTCCAGTTCACCCACGTTTCAAGCCTAAAATCTTTAGTCCATTGAGGATATTGGTAAAACTCAAAGTGATTTCACTAGGAGTCTGTTAAACCTAAGAACGTGTAAGTATTAATCTAGCTGCCGCATTTTGGACATTTGAAAGGGAGTGTTGGTTAGCAGCCCACTGCTGTCAATCTTGCTTTTTTTTCTCCTCTCTGGTTACAGAAAAACTGTCTGGAATTTTACTGTTTTAAAATGAGCTAGTTAGTGAGACAAAGAGACTGAAAAGTAAGTCTTGAGGTAGTGTGTTGTGGTGCAGAAAATATTTGTGAGTAGTTGCCCTAGGACATGGCATAAGTGTGGATGGAAGGCTGTGAATACGAGAGTAAGTTAATGTTGTATGTCACCAGTTAACTATTAATGAAATCTGTGCATCTGTAAAGAAGGGTGGAACTTCTGAAAGAAGCATTTCCCAGCCCCACCTCCTCCTGAAGTGTAAAGAAGGAAGCTGGCATTTACAGATAGGAAGGGCAGAAGACAACTCTTTGGTGAAGTTTTTATTTTGTCTGTGCTTCTCTTTCTGCCAGTTAAATACCTGGTGAGCAACTAGACATATTCTTTGTGCATCATTATCTGTTAAAAGGCTTTCATAAAAGGCAATTAATTGAGTAGGCTGCCTTGGGACAATGATATGTCTTGTGAATTTGAAATCCAATTGCCAGGATAGAGATCTGCTCCAGTTAGCTTATGAAACTCTGTAGGAAGAATAAGAAATTGAAGGCTTTGTTCTCAAGGTTTCATGTGTTGTTCTTTATCATAGAATCATAGAATCATAGGGTTGGAAGGGACCTTAGTAGATCATCTAGTCCAACCCCCCTGCCAAAGCAGGGCCACCTTACAGCAGGTTACACAGGAACGCGTCCAGGCGGGTTTTGAATGTCTCCAGAGACGGAGACTCCACCACCTCCCTGGGCAGCTTGTTCCAGTGCTCTGCCACCCTCAAGGTAAAGAAGTTCCTCCTCATGTTTAGGTGGAACTTCCTATGTTCGAGTTTGTGCCCATTACCCCTTGTCCTATCACTGGGCACCACTGAAAAGAGCCTGGCCCCATCCTCCTGACACCCACCCTTCAAGTATTTATAAGTGTTAATTAGGTCCCCCCTCAGTCGCCTCTTTTCCAGGCTAAAGAGATCTAATTCCCTTAATCTATCTTCATAGGAGAGGTGTTCCAGTCCCTTAATCATCTTAGTAGCCCTATGCTGCACCCTCTCCAGCAATTCCTTGTCCCTCTTGAGCTGGGGAGCCCAGAACTGGACACAGTACTCCAGGTGGGGCCTCACCAAGGCAGAGTAGAGGGGGAGGATGACCTCCCTCGACCTGCTGGCCACACTCTTCTTGATGCACCCCAGGATGCCATTGGCCTTCTTGGCCACAAGGGCACATTGCTGGCTCAATCTTTTTCTTGCTGGCTTTATCTTTTATGTGTAAATTTAATATGCCACAGAAATGTCTGCAAGTAATAAGTCAAGAATTAAAGAAGACCTAGTACTATAACTGCTGATTTTTGCTTGATGGTATTTATAGGGAGTACTGTAGTTTTGCAGGATGCTGAGTGTTATTAAGGATTTGTAGATGGTAGGGTAATGTCAGATTTAGGACTAGGCGTTGTTCAGCTTACTGTTCCTGCTTCAAACAGTCTGTCATTAAATTAGATGAGATGGGGCACTTGGAAAAGAGAGGGAAGCTCTGTCTCCCATTTCATAGCTAGAAGTAAAGCACGGGAAAAAGAATTGACTGACCTAAAAAATATGAAAACTTAAGTGCATGAGTTTGGAACTGAACACAAACCTCTTCATGAACTAATATGACACTGTTGAAAAACACGCTTTTTTTCAGTAGACTCTGAGATGAAAAGACTTTCAATTTCTGTGTGCTTCTACTTTGTCAGAGGAAGGGGATGGTTTTCTGGGATGTTCTCCCAACTCTGGATAAAGAGTTTGTTGTTGTTTCTTGAAAATTGTCTTAGTAAAGAACATTTGTCTATATTTGTGGGAGAGATATGGGAGGGAACATCCTATAAAGCTTGCTGAAATTTTTGAATGTGAATCTGAAAATGGTTTTCATACCGTATTGACATCATCTCCAACAGAGTATTTGGATGTATTGTAGGTACTTGGTTTCAGGTACATGTGCAGACAGGCATCTCGGAAGTGACATATCTGAAGTCTGGTTTAGTTAGGAAAAAAATATCTTGAGCTGAAGGCTAATTGGGTGACTTTTCTTGAACAATGACTTTGCAGGTGAATTATATTTGTGCTCTAAGCTTAAAGTTGATGCTGAGCTTTATAGGAAACCCTCCAGTTTAACTCCCTTAAGTAAGAGAAGTTAAGCAGAGCCTCCTTCCCACCAGACCTTTCCCTGAAATTCAGTTTTGTTCATTGCTCTATAATTTGTCGAGGGGAGAAAGCTGTTAGATCATCCAGATTCCTCATGTTTTGAAGGTAGAACGTGCTTTTCATAATAATGAATGCTAAACTCTTACTGGATAAATCAATGGAAATACCATGTTCTCCTGTGTTTCATATCCAATATCACAATAGCTCCAAAAGCTGTTTTGACTCCGTCTATATACATATGTAGGTGCAGCTGGTGTTCTTTATCAGCCAGATGACAGTAGTCCTCTGAGTAGGTTGCAAGATGTCCTCGAGTGGACATCAACAGGATGACCATGAGCCAGCAATGTGCCCTTGTGGCCAAGAAGGCCAATGGCATCCTGGGGTGCATCCAGAAGAGTGTGGCCAGCAGGTGGAGGGAGGTCATCCTCCCCCTCTACTCTGCCTTGGTGAGGCCCCACCTGGAGTACTGTGTCCAGTTCTGGGCTCCCCAGCTCAAGAGGGACAAGGAATTGCTGGAGAGGGTGCAGCATAGGGCTACTAAGATGATTAAGGGACTGGAACACCTCTCATATGAAGATAGACTAAGGGAATTAGGTCTCTTTAGCCTGGAAAAGAGGCGTCTGAGGGGGGACCTAATTAACACTTATAAATACTTGAAGGGTGGGTGTCAGGAGGATGGGGCCAGGCTCTTTTCAGTGGTGCCCAGTGATAGGACAAGGGGTAATGGGCACAAACTTGAACATAGGAAGTTCCACCTAAACATGAGGAGGAACTTCTTTACCTTGAGGGTGGCAGAGCACTGGAACAAGCTGCCCAGGGAGGTGGTGGAGTCTCCATCTCTGGAGACATTCAAAACCCGCCTGGACGCGTTCCTGTGTAACCTGCTGTAAGGTGGCCCTGCTTTGGCAGGGGGGTTGGACTAGATGATCTACTAAGGTCCCTTCCAACCCTAGGGTTCTATGATTCTATGAGTGTTGGAGTCTTACCACCACTTCTGTGTTCTGTACAAAGCTAATGATATTGTTTCATTGCAATACCATAGTTACGCCAATGTATTAAAAATTGTTGTATTCTCTGTTGACTTAGGTGCTATTTCAGAATTGACACTGAAAAGCATAAAGAGTTGTTAATGTAAATAATATTTACAGTAAAGTTGCATGCTTGGATATACAAGCTTTTCTGAGTCTGATGTCCATTCTGTAGTCTGTCTTTATTTTTATTCAAGTAGTAGTGTTGTACTTAGGTACAGGCTCTCCAAACCGGTTACAGAAAAAAACCCCAAGGAACTGAGTGCAAAGGTTTTTCAAGTTATTACTGAGTAGAAACAGAACATGGCTTATCTCATTATCTCAAGAGTCATAGACGCTCTCATTTACAGGTCCTTGTTTGTGCAGGGGAATTGGTTCCCAGTGATTAATTTTATGTTTCAGATGAGGATTTTTACCTTTTTAATATTAATTTCTTTAGCATCTCAATAATGTATGTAGATTGGTTACTGTATTTTCATATGTGGCTTACAAGGAAAGGCAAAAAAACCCCAATAAACCTGGGATGCTAGTGGTTCCGGGGCTTTCTTAGGGTCACCAGGGAAAGATAGTGAGACTTGTCTCATAAAGCCACGTCTGCTCTGCAGCAGGTATTCAGAGACCTTGTAGGACATTGCTGCTGAAATATTAACTACAAAATTTCAAACTTGTAAGCAGCCTTATTTGATGTTAAGTGCGTTCTGTCTTTCTTGATGGGCCTGTTGACTTCTTCTGCTGACTACTTCTATACATTGTAATTGTAAAAGATGAAAAGGACTAAAGAGGGTGTTAAATTTTGTTTAGGTAAGTTTGAAACTTGTTTAAAATGTTAGAAATAGTTGTGCTTCCTGGCAAAGTCGTGCCTTGTTTAAATGATGAAAGATTTGGACTTGTGTATTGCCTTAAATAATAGGGGCATGAAGAAACGGAGTCTTAGGATTTTTATCCATGTCATCCATAGATAGTTAAATATTGTATAAATTTTGTACCTAGTTTGCTCACGAGATTATCAGTACTGTAAAAAATCTTGCTGATTCTTCTTCTTTTGTCACAATTCATCAAGTACAACAGTAAATTACTACTGATTTTTACCCATTTCCCTCTTTGCATAATTTAGTGTTTCAGCAAAAAGAAAAGTTAGAGCAGGGAAATGAAGCAGACATTTTGGCTTTTGGTATCTTTACTGTAAGATCAGTAAGTGGAAAATCCCTTCCTAGTGCTCAGTGAAATAATGTCTCACTTTACCCAAATCAGTGCAAAGCTGTATTTGCCTTCAGTGAATTAGTTTGGGAGTTTGAATCCCAGGCAAGCAGACAGTCAATACAGTGGTACAAGTGCTACTTTTAGTCTTTATTTTTTAATGTCAGTGAGTAACAGCACAGGTGTTACTTGGAGAGACATCTTTCTAGTATAAGTTGCTGACTGGACAGTTGTGTGATTACGTTTACATAGAGTTATCCCTCTATCAGCCTAATTAAAGGTTAAATGTAACTTCCTTAAATTGTATGTTTCAACAGGTGATAAATACTGGTTTTCCTTCAGAGGTTTTGTTATTAATACTTTCAAATGTCTTAATATGTGTTAACTATTTTTAATGATTGAGGTACGTTTTTTGTTTGTTTGTTCTTTTGAAGCCAATTTGCTTTCATCTTCTGTAAGTCTCAAAATTGGATTTCTTCACATTAATTTGACTTCTAGGAAATAAGGGAGTACTGCCTGTATGCATGTATTAATCAGAGATTATGTTTGCAGAACGAGGTTTACTCTGATGCTATTTATCTGGCAAATGTACATGCTTAACAAAATAAGCTAATTTTTTCAGTGTGCCCTGTCATTGCAATCCCTTGAATGATGTTAAAGAATTTAAAGATTATCTGATTATAAAGATTTGTTAGCTACCAGTGATGAAAATGTGTTTCATCTGCTATATAGACTCATTTATTGAGTGGCTATGCAGTTAGGTTATCACATGCGTGGAACAGCCAAATCAGCCTGGAGCTTTAAGCTCATGGGCTAATGTGTAGAACTGAATTACTGAAATAGCTTTGCAAAACTCCCTTATATCAAATTAAAATGTGTGTGGTCAGGGTGATTGCTACAAGATGCTGGTGTTTCAGAAGAGTATGATACATTGTAAAAATGAACTCTTTTTTTTTTTTTCTTCTTTGTTTTCAGTAGTTTTTGATACCAGTCTATGATGTTGGCACAAGTGCTTGCTTTAATCTATTGGCAAACAGTTCCAGCAAGAACAGTTTTCTCCCTTTTTCCTTGCTCCCCGGTACAGTTCTGTCCTCTGTGAATTTGGGAATACAGTAGGTAAAGAAAGAAAACCGTAAACCTCTTTTATTTTGCCACAAAATACTAAGGAAAACCCCAAAACTGTTTTTCTTACTATTTTATAATTTTATTTGCATGCATTGTCTTCAGAGTGGAAAATATTTTATATGCTAGAAGATTCTTTGGATTTGTCAGTCACTGTGGTAGTAACGCACACAGCAAAGGTTGGTGGAAGAAAACATTTTCTGTTATTTTCAGTAGCTACAAACGTTTAGTGCTGAGTGGTAAAAAAAAGTCTGGTGACCATGAGGCATTAAAGGATCCTTCAAGACCCTTAGCATGTTCTTCTGTAGTGAAATTTGAGAAGATAGGTTACTGTGTTCACAGCAAACAAAATACTCTTTGTGAACTGCTTAATTACAGCTGTGTTACTGGAACAAAATGTCATGTGGAGTAAAAGTGTAAATGTGTTCAGAAAGGGATTAGAGAAATTAACAGAACGGAGACATTAGTGACTATTAGGTTTGACTGTGCAGCTCTAACCTTTAGCTCAGGAACTCAATAAACTGGTGATTGCTAGGGAAGGATGATGGGAGAGGTGGTCTGATTTGGTATAGTACTTCTTGTATTGAACATTGCTTAGGCTTCTAAATGCCAAAAGAAATAGGAAGCTTCTCCAAACGGAAAACTTCTTTAACATTTTTTTTCAAAACTTAATAAGAAATCTGCGATCTGCCTTTGAAGCTTGTGTATGTCCACATGGACTGGCTTGCTGTTCAGAGAAGAGCCCTAGGAATTAAAGGAATCCAAACACTGCCATGCCATCCATGAAAGTCTGCAGTACAGCAGTATACTGGTTGCAGTTAAGTCAGTGCTCTGCATCTACAGTGGTCGTGGCTTTACCTGAAAGATGTGAGAAGTTTCCACCTATCTGCAGAAATATAAACAGGATGTTGAGCTATCTGGTTCAAGCTGCAGTTCCATGCTTTTTTTTTTTCATCCTTTCTCTCATGGAATCCTTATTCCCTTTTCTTCAAACCCCTTAAGCAGAGATTAGATGATGGATAGTCAAGTGATCAAAGGAGTTAATTTTCGTGCATACAAGTCATTGCTCAGGAAGAGAGGACAAAAATACAGGAACACCTTTGTAATATCACAAAGTTTTGGTTACAGTATTAGTTGTTAAAGAAAAAAGTGAAAACATACTACTTGATGAAATAATAAAATAGATTATATAACTAATTGTCATTTTGAATGGCACCACATGAAAAGCACAACAGAAAACAACTTGGGGAGACATAAATAGTTTGATTTCTTTTACAGGTGAGAAACCTTACTTAAGAACCGAAGGACATTCTGCAGTGATGAAAGGCATTCTTTTTGTTCCTGCTTGCCTCAGCATTGGATTCTTGTTCTCTGTTTATACTAGCACGTGTGCTGTTTTGCTGTTTGTGCTTTTTAGCGTTGCATGCTGAAACAGCATCGAATAGTCAAAAGAGCATTTTTCAGTGCAGACCCTTTCGTTTTGTGATATCGTCAAACAGAATTTGTGTCTTTCAGTACTGAGTATTAAAAGAGCAGAATAGAATCAGCAAATTGCATTTCACGTGGTATGTGGAAATTTCCCTGGTGCTCACACAGTGCGGAATATAGTTTGCAATATTATAGAAAGCATTTTAGTGCTTGATGTTAACGTTGCTTTGATATACGCGTTAATTCTCACTGATTCTGTCCCACCCATTGTCTTTGCTTTGAGAGTATTAAGGAATTGAAGATCACAGAATTTAACTTTTCACTGTAATATGAACTGCTGGTTGGAAAGTCTGATGATGCAAAATCTATTTGTTCTGCTTCCCTTTTCAGTGGTTTTGGAGAAGTGGAAGAAAAGCTATTGCCTGTCTAGACTTAGGAATTTTATACATAAATTTACTTTTTATGTAGGCAACATTTATTTCAAGGCTTATGATGTATTTTCAATGTTAGGCTATAAAAGCCATTTAAAAAAAAAAACCACACAAAACGCACCAAAAAAAACACCAAACACAACTGTTGTACCAAGAAGTAATATATATCTAATAAGAGTGATTGCTTTTTATAATAGTTTTGGAAGCCTGAGATATACTGTCTTTAAACTGTTTTCAAAGAATTTGCGGACCTCCAATTTTTCTATGTGACAAAAGCCCTAATTAGTGAGCAGCAGGCTCTTTGATATAGAGCGTCTGTAAATTGTGTGTGACTTCTGGATGGGGAAAGTTTGAGTTTCTTTCTCCTTCCTTTTCTTCCCCCCTATCTGTCAGTTGGAGAAACTGGGTTTTTTT
>VXBO01005516.1:21533-40976 GCA_013400135.1 Rhinoptilus africanus
TTTTTTTTTTCCCTGCTGCAAGTCCTGGGATTCTTTAGTGTTACCTGTGTTGTAGAGTATATGTAGTCTAGTAGTCTAGATTTCCAAGGAGTTGGGGAATATTACTGTCTTGAGCATCAAAGGCTGAAGAAATGGTGTAAGATAAACCCTCTAGATGGATAGTGCCCTCAGGCGCTATCTCTAAAGTTTGAGAACATGATCATTTCTTCCCCCAGCTGTAGAGCTGCTTCAGAATTGTTCTTGACAGTTAGCAGAAACTAAAACATCATTCAGGGTCATGACTGAGGAGAGTGTTGTTATCTGGGAGATGGTCCACCTCCACTACTAATTGTTTGGACTCTCATCAGCAGAAAAAATGTGAATGAGGATGTAGATCTACTTAGGGCATTGGGTAAGAAAGACATTGGACTGTCTGTAGCAACTGGTTATCTGAAGGGAACACTTGTTAGGTGGTAACTTTTAAATTGGTTGGGTTGGGTTTTTTTGGTGAGGTTTTTTTTCATTATCATAGCAAAAAAAATACATATAAATGCAGTTTAGTAGAAATATTGGTAGGTGGGATGACCCATTGTGTGAGTTTGTTAGCTCTCATATTGAGCTAAATGTGTACTTAAAAATCCTTGTGTTGTAGTAGTGCAGCTTCTTTGCCTGTGTACGCCTAAGGTGAAGCAGTGCTGGAGGAAACAGATGCAGAGAGGTGTAATTTTCAAACTTGCTATGTGCCTTTGCCAGGTTTTCTTCTGTTGTCAGATATTATTTCCTTCCCAGGTGGGATGTATGAAGTAACTGTTAGTATGAAATGTCCTCTGGATACTAGGGGCTGCTTGTGGTTGAGTACACAAGTTATGATCCCTCCTAGCAGATAACTTTCTTGTTGCCATTATGCAAGGGTGCTGCTTTCAAACTAAAAACACAACAGAATTGTTTCTGAAACTGTTACATTTCTCACATAAGTACCATACATTAGACTGTTCTAATTGTGGAGAAACTGTTTTGGTGCCATAGTAAAGTATCTCTTCTGGTAACTTCTTTTTCCAAAATGTCTGGTAGTCAAATATATGAGACTGCCAAAAGATTTTTCTCTTGCATCCACCTTTCTCTCACAGGGGGAAGAAATCTGAAAAACAAAGTGAACCCCACAGTTCACTCACCATAACAATAGCAAAAGTAATTTCTTGAAGGGCTGGACATGAGTATATAGGATTAAAATCTGGTTTTGAAATAGGATGTGGTGGGATCAGTTTTAACACTTATTATGAGTATGTTGACTTTTACTGTGATTTACAAATATACTACAATCTGAACACTTCTTTAACACTTCTTTAACAGTTTTTTAAGCTTGGTGGGTATTAAAAATTATTTCCCCCAATATCTTATCACACTAACATTGTGATATGTCTAAACTTATTTGAAAGTCATCAATTTTCCAAGGGGAAAAAAAAAAAAGAAAAAAAACTGTAAAGCTTCCTGAAGTTGACTTTCTCTTTGTAATGCTGCATCCAAGAAATTTGGGCACTCTTACTGTCTTGGCATATCATGCTTAGTTTCTTGCTGATCCAGTTGTGGTGCCTTCATTTGTGCCGGTTGTTACGTTGCTGCAAAGGGCTGTCATACTAAGAAGGTGCATTTATAAAGCAAGGTACCATTCTCTGTTACTGAAACTGGAAGGATTCATACTGAGCAGAATCTGCACCCTAGAGTACATGAGAATTTATCTAATGTAGTAAAATTTGTATCACTTCATTACCATGGGAGAGACTTTTAAAAATCCATTCTAGAGTAAGTTTACCCATTAGGGAAGTTATCTGTTGAGCAATACTGGCTTAATTTGTACCTGTTAAATCAGTGAAACTTAACTTGTAGGGTCACTGAGTTTCTAGTCTGGCAATTAATATTGTGGTGTTAAATATTTGATCATTATTCTTCTACAAAGAAAATCATCTTTGTAGTGATATTAAAAAGCAGTTACTCTGTACAATTGTCACTGCTTGCTTGACTTGCTCATCAGAGCCTCATTGTCTTATTTGTAGATAGCTCTAAAATGCCACAGATGGCAGGAAGTACTACTTACTGATTTAGGATAATGCTTCCCAGTGACTCCATGATATTTAAATCATGTGTGTTCTGTTATTTCTACTCCTCTGACAATAACTTTCATTCCCTCTTCAGCTGTGCTAAGAGCTGCAAGTGAATAAGGACAGCCTTCAGTCGTGACCTTTTTATAGTATGTGAGGAATGTGTCACTCTAGCGTGCAACAATAAAGCTAGAGGTGCTGTTCTTAGTTTCTCTCAGTGTCGTCTATCCTTGCTGTGTTGACAATGCATGTCACCTACACAGACCTAACAACAGTTGTGTACTTGAGTGTACTTAATGAAGGGGCATTACTGTCACTGCGCACTGAAAAAAAAGCTGTATGGGAGGACACCAAGGAAGGCATCTTCATCAAGACTGCTGCACAGTCTGGAATTTGTCTGTTGTAAGTGAAGTTACATGATAGACAGTACATCACTACATCATGAAGTTATATTATCAATAGTGTTTTGTTTGTGGTTATTTCATGTCATTAGAAGATTACATGTGAATAAAGGTATTACTGGTTGATCTGCTATTTGAGAAGTGCTACTATTGCCAAGCTGTTCTGCAGTCCTGAAATTTCTGGTTTTCCATTTAGAAAGCTTGTCTTAATCACAGGTCCTCTGTTCCTATTTAACAATTAAAATGAAAGTTGCAAGTATGAGAAACACACCAAGGAGACGTGCCTCTCCAAGGTGGAGCAGATCAACAGCAAAATAAGGGAGTTGCCCGAGGATTTTACACTGACAATTAAACTAAGAGAGGCATACAAGAGTCATGCCCCGATTCATGTGGATTAAGCTTACTTTGTAGTGATAATTATGTATACTCTTCTGAAATCAGATGTGAAATGTCAGCTACCGTGATGTATAAAAGAACATTCTGCAGTTGCCTAGAAAACATGGCTTTCAAGATTATTATATACATTTTGGACTGGATTTACTAGTTTGCCTTACAGGAAGTCTCAGATAAACAAGTTTATCTGGTTCTAGTGATAGAGAAACAGAAAAGGGAGGGAGTCAGCAATAACCCTTGCTTGTCTTCTGTTGCGAGTTCAGTCCAATGCCAAAAGCTGATTTCTTTCCAACTTCCAGGAAAGAAAGCGAGTACTTCTCAAGTCAAAGAAACACTGCTTGCCCTGGAGGTGCAAGCCAGGATCCTCAATATGTCACATTCTTCTATATTCCAGACATGGGAATACAAGACTGATTTAAGGTCTTAGAAGGAGAAATGGTATCTCATGCATTACAGTGAGTGTGAGAGCATCGCTGTATCCTCAAATAAAATGACAGCAGTGCCTTATACTTCCAGAAGTGTGTTATGGTTTGAAGAACCCACAACAATTCATTGTCATGTAGACAATTATTCTCTCACCCGATGACCCCTCCTCACCCAGGAAGGGGAATTGGGGAAAAACAAGAAAACACGAGGGTTGAGATATAAACAGATTTAATCGAATAATACTAAATAATTAGCATTAATAATACGAAAGAACCAGTATTGATCCTGATAACAATATCAAATATACAAGGATTATAATCAACCAATTCTATCAGCAGGAAGCTGTGCACTCGCAGCAGTGTACAGCAAGTGTCGGACACCGTGAGTGCTATGGCTTCAGGAGGAAGGGAAGGGCTCAGGGGCCTGGCACTGGGGCAAGAAGTTCTCAGGATCGCAGCCATCGTAGAAGAGAGAACTCCTGCTCTAATTAATATTAATTGTGATGTTCATGGTATGAAATAATCCTGTTGGTCAGATTGGGTCAAGTGCCTGGGTCTCACTTCTCCACATCCCTGCACCAGATGAGCTCAAAACACTGAGACCTTGAAACCTGCATACTATAGCTGGCTATAAAGTAAATATTTTCACAAGTTCAGACACTGGAGTCTTCTAAAAGTGCGGTTTTCCCTAGCATTAGAAGAGATTGTACTGAAAAGTAAAATCACTGAAAGAGAAATTAATCCTGTGCTGCTCAAACCAGGACAGAGTATCCCCATGTTCTTTGTGTTTTATCATTTATCAATTTGAGCTAGTTTCTGTTCCTTTACTTAGGAGGTTTGAGGTCAAGCAGCAAGCTATCAGTTTGAAGAGGAAATGCAATTTTAAAAAAATTTTCTTGATACAATTTGAGGATTGGCCCAGGAGCATGGGACTGGTTTGCTGATATTTCACTTTATCATCCATCAAGAGAGAAAGAGGAGAACATGGAAGGAAAAATGCGAGTGGNTTGGGTGGTAATGCTAGTCTCTGCTGACCTCTCCAAAGTGAAGGAGGAAAGAATAGTGCTTATACTAAGATAATATTATTATCAGGTAGCTGATTGAATGAAAAGCACTGTGGAAGTATGTTTGTTTGCAAAAACTTAG
The DNA here is from genome assembly GCA_013400135.1 of Rhinoptilus africanus. NCBI lineage: Eukaryota > Metazoa > Chordata > Aves > Charadriiformes > Glareolidae > Rhinoptilus > Rhinoptilus africanus. The sequence continues at coordinate 25,974 of VXBO01005516.1, forward strand.
ATTCATACGATTTCTGGCAGCTATTTAGAGACTTAAAAAAAAAGTGGGGGAGATGGGATTTGTATCTTGTGGGACTTTTTGTCCCCTCTTCATATCTATAGATGTGAAAAAAGTGTTCATGGCACGGTTTGTTTTCTTATACTTTAAGACAATGAACAAGAACAAATGAAATTCTAAAAAAACCCCCAATTCTTTAAACACAGTTGACTTGATTAGCTTGTATATTTACCTTGATTACATGCTTGACTTGAATATTTGCAAGTAATGCTTTATTTTATGGCTAACCTATGCAAATTGGACCTGCAGCTCTAGAAAACCACATTTTATGTGCAAGCATCTAAGTATGTGTGTATTTGAAAATAAGGTTTCAAAGACTACTGAAGCACAAGCTTTCTAACTTGGCTCCAGGGTTCTGCACTTAAGCACAGTTTCAGCAACAGTATTATTGGGGGGTAAACTAATTGACAGATGCATTCCAGGTCTTCTTCAGGGGTGTAAGATGTGTGTCAACATAAATAAATAGGATAGATGCCAGCATTCTGAAAATACAGGGTATGGCAAGGACTCCAGATAGTTAGGTACTGAAATGGGAGAGCCCAGACTTTCAAGACTGTTCAGGTATAGCTCCAGTTCAGTTTCACTGGGATGTGTGCATATTTAGTGCTTTTAGAAAGCACTCCACACTTAGTGCTGAATTAAAAAAAAAGTTTCATTGTTTTATTTTTAGGTAGCTATTCATAGCTTTACAGAGGTGAATTTTAAGAGGTTCTTTTCGACAGAATTGTCTTAAGTGTTTTTCTGCTTTCAGGCATTTGTATCTACAGAGGAGAGGCCAAGAAAGGGCTCTTTGCTTATCTGTGAAGACACAAGTGCTCCTTAGTAATTGCCACTTTTTGCCTAAGTATACCTGTGGAGCAAAGGGGCAATAATGCTTATATTCGGAACAAATAAAGTCAGCTAGCATTGTTTTATAGGGAAGAAATAAGGTGGTTTTGTTCACCTAGTAAAATATTTTGTAGTTCTATAGAACCTTCTTGCTATCTCTTTTCTCTGTTTTAAAATTTTTCATAGGATAAAAACAAGTACCAGAGTATTTTATGTGATCATCTAAAAATTCTAACAATGTTTTTATATTCTAATTTTTTTTTCAGTTTCACATTTACTCTATCAGCCTATAGTGCGTGTGACTAGAGCAGCTGCTCTCCATGTTTCTTGGCAGTGTATTCCAATAAGGTGTCAAATAAGTATGTGGTACTGCAGGCATCTTAGCTGATTTTGGTTCTGAAGTTACCATATGGGGAAAAATGCTGGTGCAGAAGGTATGGAAAAAAGCAAGGATTACTAAAACCAAAACACAAAGTTGTTAAGCAATATTTAAGTTGAAGCAGTTTAGCCTTTTGACTTTCAGTCTGGTTTTAAGGACTTTTTGATAAAATTACTCATATTACAGTCTTTATTAAACTAGTTATAGCAATAGCTTCTTAATGTTTCAGCTGGCAAGAGTTAAATAAAATCTGTAAAGAGTAGGCCATTAAACTTTTCCTAATTCTTGGCTGCTGTCTACAACCTTCAATTTCAAATTTTAAATGCATAAGGAAAAGAGTTGGTGGTTGGAGGAAATGAGAATTTTGAGCATTTAATGTCTGTACTGCATACATAATTAAAAGGCAAGGTGTTTCGAAAACTTTGCAAGTTGTAGGAAAAAAAATATATACCTTGCAAATAGTAATTTTGGCAGTGTGAGGAGCTGCTCCTGTTGTGCTTTCCCTCTTACCTTGGACTGAGAAAGTGTCAGGCTGCATCATGGGCCATGTTGTCACTGCCTGGATGTTCCGTAAGTATTGTGCTTTTAACAGGGGTTGTTGGAACTGTAGAGTGTAGGGATAAGGAGGTTACTGACCTTACTTTACAGGGTAGAGGCAGAACCACCCATCCCACTCATCAAGGAATGTATAAGCTGTCTGCCTTAGAGGGAGGAGCTGGCAGTTGGTCCTCCTGAGGCAAACAGGCTTTTTAAAGGAAGTGTTTGAGATATGGGAGAGGCCTTTGGTTTAAGCAGCATTCTTTCTTGGAACTGTGCTGCCTATATGGCTTAGGGCTGAATGGCGTGGATGGTGAGAAATTGCACTCAGGGCTTGTTGATACAAATGACTTACACCTGAATTTACTCTCTTGTCCTGGAGCGAAAAAGACCTGCCTCCACATGATGCAACTCCTTTCCTGTGGAAATTGGACTCCTGTGTGGTTTAGGAGTAAATTCTGTCCCAGAGCAAGCAATCTGAAAGTAATGTTCATGTCTATGCTTCTCCAATGTTAACTATTTTAATTTTTCTGCTGTCTTCCTGCGTTGTGTTGTGCTTTTTGCTGTGTGAATGTCCCTTTTTGGATGTTCAGTGGCTATGATCTTGTGTGGGTTTTGGGTATATGGGGAATCCACACCTTCACAGTTCATGCTGAGTTCATACCACCTAGCCCTTTGACTTGCCTCCTTACGTGACTGTACCTGGACTTCTCACCTTGTGAAGCAAGGTGCAGAAACAGGATGCACTTAGCTTTTTAAGCCTCCTGATCCCATCTCTAGCTAAGTGTTGGTATGGCTTTATATTAAGATGCCACCATAATGCTGTCCTAGGGAAAAAGAGAGTGAACTCACCTGTAGAACTTGCACCTTTCAATGTTCTTTAATCTGTCCTTTTTTATTACAAGGGGTGAAAGGAACAGGACACAGGATGCCAGCACAACAGATCCTGCTTATCTTAAGTGGAGACATGTACAGGACTCATTGGAAGAAAGGGGCCTGACAGGAACCTAACTAAGAGTCCATTGGGAACTCTGCCAGGGCGTCTAGTTTTCTTTGCCATTCAACTTGATACCCTGAAAAACACAGGGACTGCTAGGAGCATCTTTGGAAGTTTGAGGCAGACTAGTTTGTTGGTACAAGAGAAAAGCTTCACTTGCAGTTTTGTGTTCTGTCATTTTAGGCCAATAATATTCCACTTTCCTGAGATCCACTCACCCTGTCTCCTTGGATTAGTCCCTCTTTGCTCAATTGAAATCAGCTAAAAGTTTACCTTTAAGGGAGAAAACTCATCTTTACTCTGTCTTCTCTTTCCTGCTGTTTCTAGTCTGTTGTCCCTTGTTGCCATCACCTAGCTTCCTTTCTCTGAGTTCTTAGCCATAGGAGTTTAAATAAACTTTTAAAATGGTGATTAATTTTAATTGGAAAATGAACATTATACAACTATATAGCCAGAGATGTAACTGCAATTAAAGAGCTAATATGTGAAGATAGGCAGTCTGTTTAGTTTTGATACAGTATTCTACAAAAGCTTTATATGTTTTTCTCGTACGTGAATTACTTAATACTGTCATTATGTTGCAATTTATCAAAATACTCAGGCATTACACAAAACTAAAAGCTTTTGTATGCATTGAGCATTTACCATTTCAGCTTCTGTGTTCGCAAAGGACCAGGCACTACTGAAGACTGAGATGGCAAATTATGAAGAATTGTGCATTGCGTACATTATCATTCTTATGAATTTCTCCTTGTGGAAAACATCCATTATGAACAAACTGGTGGGGAAGCTGGATGTTTTCAGCCAAGCGCTTTCACTGTCAGCTTCATCGTGTTGAATTAATGGTGCCTGACTGCTAACAGGTGGAATGTACAGATGGAGAACTCTGGGCACGCGTTTGCCCGCAAACACGTCTCCCTAGCTGGTGTCAGTCAGTTCCCCAGTGACAGAAAACCACTTCATGGAAGCTTCTTTAATCTTTATTACTAATGTGTCGACCTGTTCTTTTCTGTAACACACAAGCACTGCAACTTCAAGATAGTTCTGAGGAAGAAAAGTTACCAAAACAAAGTTACCAAAAAGTTACTGAAACATATGCTTCAATGAGAGTCCTACTGGAATCCCAACTTGTGCCATTTTGCATGTGGCTATGTTTGTAATGATTAATGTTTTGTTGTATTCTCCTTGGGCTTTCAAAACCAATTTGAAATGTTTGGTGTTTGATGTGTTGTGATGTTTATTTTTATTTGTCAGCCTACTGCTATCAGTAATATACAAGCAGGTCGTGTTGCTTCCACTGCTACAGCTGAGGTCTTGGTGACAGCGTGGATATTCATACACTTCTTACTGCTATCAAGAAATTGTTTTCTGTAGGATTCTTTTACTATTGATTTAAGATGTTTGAGAGTTTGAGCAGACATGCTTATGGTCTCTGTAGTGATGTTAAATAGAGAATCATCTTATATCTGCAACACAAAAGTCCACATTATTATTTAATCATAGCTGAAAGGAATCAGGATTTTGCAAGATGGGGAAAAGGGGCGTGGCAGAGAAGGGTTTGGGTAGCGGGGGGATTTTTGGTGGTGGTGTTATGCTTAGCATACTTTAGAATATTTATCACAAAAAGTTTTCATTTGCGTATCATATTATTTTTAATTATATTTAGGAGAAGAGATCTTTTAATCTGAACAATTGATTTTGATTGTAAATATACATACTGAAATTTGAGACAGTGCCATGAAATCACAAAATTCCCTGGTATGGATGGTAGACCAGACACTCTGCCAGGTGTATGTGAATCTCATACTGACTAGAAACCTGAGTATTTCTGGCTTTCTATCCATTTATTGCAAGTCTGTATTGGTCCCTAGCTTTCCATTTTGTATGGTGTATTATTTTTTTTCTCTTCAGAATTCATATTTCATCATTTTAAATGTGGTCTGGATCTGTTTTCTCTTCCATTATCTTTTGATAATGACTTTTGAACATTAATTGTTGGGAATATATCTGGCTTACTAAATATGCAGAATAATTGAATACTGAAAACTGGCAAGCTGTGAAGTAAGGAAAAATAAGCTGTCTGTGATGAAATGCAGCCAACAATATGTAATTTTTCAGTAGCGTAGTATAGAATTCTAGCTGAAAAGGCTCTGGGTAGTACTTCAGCAAGTATCTTCAAAGCCCATGTTTTCAATTAGAAACTGTAGGATATTCATCCTTTTATATTGCTATTGTATGGGTATGAGCTGGTTATCTGGAAATAAGAAAAACATCGAAGGCATGAAACTGCGTAGACAGTTGGAAACTAAATATAGCTAGTCAGCCTGTCCTCCTTGCAAATTGTTGGATTAATATCCATGAGCGTACATCTGAGCCAGCATTGTATGCTGATGGGGAGGCTCTGGCTAGTTGATTGGAAGTAAGTGGGGGGAGCCTCCAGCAGTACCATTGGGTCATCTAAAGCTGTTGATATTAGTTACTGATCTCAGGACAACACACATTGCTTTTGGAACTGTTTTCCATTTCCAGCAGCAGCTCTGGAGCATTTGAGACCTAAAAAACTCATTGCTGATGATTGACAGTATACCTTAGGTTCTTACTGCAGCTCACTGCTTCAAGATTTATTATTTGGGCTTTGGAGAAAAGCAGAGAGAGCAGCGACTGCAGCTGCATCTCAGTGAGAAATATGAATTGGTGTGAGTGCGCAATCTCAGAACATTGAGAGTCCATAGAAAGCTGAAATAATTCATCAGACACATGTTTATTTGTTCCTGAGCTTACCAGAATGATGAAGCTTTGACTTTGCCAGAATATTTAGGCATGCGTTCTTCAGTTTTCAAAATGGTTTTGGCTTTGAACCATATTGTGATCATTGGTCATATTATGATATGGTGAGAATGGTTTAGCTCTTTGAAAAAGTATTAATCTGACCTCTTTTAGTGGAGGAAGGAAGTCTATATGTGTTTTCTGTGGATGTAATAAATAGAGTGCTGCTAGCAGTTTTACTTTGTTTTCTTAAATGTATGAAGAAGCTGAACAAAGGAGATAGCTAACAGTTCCACAGCTAGCTAGCTTGCTTGCTTGCATGTGTGCAGGCAGTGCTGCTTATTATTTGGTCATGAGATAATATAAACAGCCCTCTGAAAATATATCACAAGAAGAGCTTCCTTTCCTAATAGCACTATGGTGGGCTTAAACCTGTCAAAATAATAAGTGCTGATTCACATTAATAAACCTGTAACTACTACTTATTCTACCATTTATTTTTTTTAAATGGAGCAAACTCTTGCCCATAGCATATGGACTAATGCTAGCTTATTAAGTTTATTGATTTAATAGCCTACAATATTAATAATTTTTGGTTTAAGCCAAGTTTTTCTTCTTCATAGTAGCACATGCTCAAGTTTCTTTATCATCATGGTGAATGTTTTGTGGTATTTATATTTTATGTTTTCTATTAATGTTAGAGAATTTTTGTGACTGAGAGTTGATCATGGGTTATTACTACTTGAGTTCTACATGCAAGGGAAAAATAACTCTTACGTATTCTTAAATCGGTCTGTCTTATTTTCCAGGTAACATGCATGTGTCACTGGCAGAGGCTCTGGAGGTTCGGGGCGGACCATTGCAAGAAGAGGAAATATGGGCTATTTTGAATCAAAGTGCAGAGAGCCTTCAAGAACTGTTCAGAAAAGGTAAGCATATTTAAAGACTGATATATACTGAACTGTAAACATCTTGATTATGTTTATGTGTCATATAAGTAAACTCCCTTGTTCTTCTAGGCTCTAACCCAAATAATAACTTGCTTCTGGGTTATCTTGGGTAAAGTGCCTAGCTGCACCCTGGCCCAAAGGATGGTTTCAGTAATCGCTTCATGTTCTGTCAGGACCTGCAGCACATTCAGTTTCATGTGGTGACAACTTCACTTTGGTAGGAAGCTACCACAGAGTCTTTGCATTATTTTAGACTCTTTAAAATGAGATAGAAGCATAGAAAAAGTAGTAAATAAGTCTGAGACCATTGGAGCACTTTGGTCCTGAAGGGGACATTGAAACAGGTACAGTACAGTGCAGTAATGACCAGTCTGAAGAGATTTAGCCTCAAGGGAGGCAAAGGTGAGCCACTGAAAACTTGACCAAAGGGCTAGGTATCATTCCCCAGAATGCAATTAGCAAGTCATATATATAGCTACTGAGAGCAATGTGGTGGGTTGTTGTATTTTAAAGGAGTAAAAGTATCTCTTCTCCTCCATCCCCCCAACTTAGTAGGCTTTAAGTTGAGCATCTGCAATACTGCTAATAATTATGTTTTAACCCTAGGTCTAAGTATGGAACGCTTCCTCTTCCTTATGTTTTCCTTTCTTTTCTTTAAAATCTTAAAATCCTTAAGCCCCTTACCCCCCTTTTTTGCCTTTTATAGGCGTAAAAGCTTAACTCAAATATAAAACTTTGGTGACATCTTTAACCTGGCCTCAGAGTATGTGTTCCTATGAGGCATCTTAGTATTTCAGCAAATTTATGGGGGTCATCTCCTCAAAGCAAGTATATGTAAGCTTATTCAGTTTATTCAGGAAAACTATAAAGCTCGCCCTTTGAAAGTAGTCATGGTTTTGTCATGTAACTACGCAAGGGGCAAGTCTTCATTATTGAGGGCAAAATCTATTGTATTTTGTGTATGCGTTTGGTTTACAATTCCATCAAGAGCCAACATTTAAGTTGTTTTGGGGTTATTGATTTTTTTTCAAATTTGGTTTAGGCAACCCATGAAGTCAGACACTAGGTCTCTCTCATGCATTGTACAACCTGTGAAAGTAGTCTCTTGGATACTTCATAAAGACTCCAGCAGTGGCAGATACGGGCAGCATCTGCCATATGGTGTTTGATTTCTCATCAAGCTTGACTTAGCATTATAAACATGAAATTTTACCAACTTCTCTGAAATGTTTTTTTGGTAAGTAAATTATGGGTAGTTTTGATATCCCATACAAATTTCCCTTTTCACCTTTACCAGTGAACTCACGGCCCATGCATGGTAAGAAGTGTTCCCTATTAGAAATGCTGAGTTTGTTGTTGCAACTTGACTGACTGTCCTGTTCCTCTGCTTCTTGTATTGCCAGAAAGGAAAAGCTATCATCTTTCCATTTGCTCTTTCTCTCTTTGTTGTCTCTGAGAGAATCGGAGGAACGATTTTTTTTTTTTTAAGAGGGCAGGTTGTTGAGACCAAGTGAGACTTTGAATGCTTAGAGGTTTACTGTTGTACACTTTACAGGAATCAACACGTTGAGCTCCATCTTGAAATCCACCTGAAAGATTGCAATACCATGAGTATATAGTAGTGACACCACTTTAAGGCATTATCCTAGGTCTAAATTCTTTTCAAGAAGGAAGTCTCCACTGAAAATAAAAGCTCACCCTTTCTTGGCCCAGAGTAGTGCACAAAAGAGTTACTGTAATTACCATGAAGGCTGCATGCAGACATTGAAAATGAGAACACAGTCAGCCCTCCTTCAGAGGGACAAGTACTGAAAGATGAGAGCACAAAATTGAAATCTGCCCAGGACTTCTGGTATGGGCTTTTAAGTTAGGGGAATGTTTGCCAGCCAAGACTGGCTACAGTGACAGAAGCTTCTGGTCTTACTTCCTATCAGTAAAGACCAAAACACAAACTGAGATAAAATCATTGTCAGGCGAATCTGTCTCCTCTTGGAGATGAAGCTGGTTTATTGAGTTGTTTTTCTGCTAGTTCAGCAAACTGTTTTCAGTTGCACGGTATTAATTAACCTGGGATATAGCCCTGTGGTAAAATGCACTTCAAGAGACACCCAAATGAAAGAACTTCAGGATGTAACTAAGGTTGACAAAGGCAATCTAATTCCTCCCAGCAAGATTAGGATAACCAGACAGTCTTTAATGAAGATTTGGCTTCACTAAGGAAACAATCTAGAAACTTTTTTTGGTCCTCTGGAATATCGGTTTCTGTGCTGACTTGTAAAGGTGTGTTGTAGAGATGCAGGAGCAGAGAATGCAGAGGTTCCTGTAGGGTTGTCTGACTCAATTTTATTCTTTATTTGTGGAGGGCTTGTAGCAAATGGGGGATCCTAAAGAAATTATGTTTTCCTTGGTCAGATTTCAGACCTAGCATACAGCATGGAAGAGCTATTGTGTGGCAGAGAGTGAGTTTCCAAAATTTTTCAGAACTGACCAATTGTACTTGGGCAATGAGGCAAGCTTCTAGCTTCTGCAGGTTCATAGCAAGCTCAGCTCTGACCAGTCTCAGAGATGCTCATTTCTTCCTCCATATATAGCTCTGGAGTCCCCGGAACACGTTCTGTAACAAGACCTAGAATTTGATGAGTGTTTTCTGTATTAAGTTTCTTTAAAAAAATAAAAAAAGGCATGTTGTTCAACTGTTTTGAAATGGAAGAGATAAAAAGGTCATAGAAATCGTCAACTTTAAATTGCCATCTGTTAACAGCCTCCCTGCAACAGCCCAGCAACCACACACACTTAAAGGAATTACCAACCCAAGTAACCGTTTATTTATTTATGTAATCCTGGTAAAGTTTTGGTAGTCTGAAGTTGAGAATCCTATTACTCCATCAACTGAGAACATGCTTTTCAATTAATTTGTTACTTAAACTAGTTTCAGGAAATTAGGGAAAAATGCCCCAAACAAGCTTGTGTTACAGATTTGATGACTTCTTGATTTATAGAAGTTATGCATGTCTTTTGGTGAGTATATCTTCTTATCCTTCAAAGCACTGAATAAAAGAAGCATAGAATGGAAAGCCATGTCTCGCATAGTTAATTCAGTGACTGGTACAGAAATGTGCATATTTTTATACCTATTTGTATTTAAAATTCTAACAGGTTTTGAACTCTTTAAAAATACTTTACAAATTGATTTAAATCATTATAAGCAATGAAAGATGAGATTGAAATGCCCAGTTGCTAATCACTGATTTAGAAGATCAGCTCTGGGTTAACTGTCTTGTCAGCATATTATAAGCTATTAAATCGAGGAGAAGCACAATCTAGTACTCTGTGCAGATCTGACATCAATTGTACTAGTGACTTTGAGATTAATTTGGAGATTTGAAAAGGCCGATACCAGACCTGCCCTTCTCTTACATCTGTTTAATTATCTGCAATAACTGTTTTGTTGTTAAGAGGGTGTATCAGCTGTTTCAAGACATGCTGTATCTTGTACTCACTACTCCATGAGGTCAAAGGAATAGGTCTTTGAAGTATCCCAAATGTGAGCATGTAAGTATAAGGAGCGAAGCATGCTCTGCTCTCTGCTGCTGAAAATTATAAACCAGGCATCCCTCTAATTTGATAGGTTTACCTAGAAAAGATTTATCAAAACTTGAAAGCAGGAAAGACTTCATATGTCACTTAGGCCACTCTTATGATAAAGAGGGTATTGTGGCTTCTGAAAATAGTTCAGACATGTTTAAAGGGAATGGGAAAAGAAAAGGAAAAAAAGAATCTGATAATAGAAAGGCAGGTTGAGCAAAGGAGGAGAGAGTTTACAAATTGACTGTATTGCAGATTTGTTTATGGGAAACTATTTATGTAAAGAAAATTGATATCATATGAAAGTGGATGTAAAGAAGGACAGTTGTGTTCTTAGGGGATCTGTAAATCTTGTCAGCAGTCATACTATTCCATCTGCTTAACTTGGGTAAGTGTAATGAAAAGATGGAAGGTGAAATGTGAAATATGTTGATGGGAACTATAGCTGTCAATAGACCTAGTTGGGATGGAGAGAGAAAAAGCAATAGGAGGGGAGAAAATCCACATTTTCTAGCTACTCCTTGCTGTCAGGCTTTAAATGATTGGGATTTTCCCTTTATCAGTAACCGTTAGGGAACGATTTTTTTTCACCTTCTGGTAACATTTGATCTTTTGGTTACTGAGAAGGAAAGAGATCAGGCTTCTGTAGTGTTTTGTTGGTGGTCTTTTTTGTTTATTTTTGGTGTGGTGGGTTTTTTTTGGGTTTGGTTTTTTTTTTTTTTGCCCACCCCAAGTGAGGCTCAGTTACTACTTCTGCTCTTTCCGGAACTCTCTGCTGGATGTGGTCATGGTAACAAAGGGTAGTGTGGTGTATGTTGACCAGTGAGCATCACAGGAACAATATGAGTCATCTCAGAAACTAATTGTTTCTCAGGAAAGAGTGTATTTCAGTTAGCCTCTCAGTGTTTTCCCCTGTGCTGCTGGCTTCCAAGTAGTTCAGTATCCCATCAGAGCTCTCTGCTCAGTCCCATCCATTTGTGCCCAAGGGAGAGGGATTGTGCTGGCATAATACTGGCCTGTCTAGAGACACGTCGCTGGTCTGCCTGCCTCCAACCTGGCCTAAGGATAAAAATCTGCAGGCTCCTGTGCGCTAGGAGAAATCTTACTTGTCTCAGCCTCAGCAAGGGTTACAGAGCAAAGCAAAGAGAAAAATGACACGAGTATTGAAAACCTGTGTATGTTTTTGGGTTGTTCTGCACTTCTTAAAGATGTTTCTTTTGTGTCCCAGAAGAGCTGAGATGTCCATCACTTCTGACCGTTTTGGCTAATGGCTGTGGCCTAAGAGAGAAGTAGGAAAAAACAAAACTAAAGGAGCTTGAATGGTATATGTAGTTTGGGAATTCAAAATTCCCTGCCATTAGTGTTGTGAAATGGATCCATTTTAAATTTCTAATGGAACTTACTGTCTCTTAGGATGTGGTGGGTTTTTTTTGTCTTTGGCTACTTGTATCCTGTTAAACCATGAAAAAGACTTTGAAAAATCTTTCATTTGTTTGGCAAATGCTATGAAGCTGAAGATTCTTTCAGTTTTTATTGCATTTAAAGCCAGTTCACTCTCTCACTTTAAGTAAGACCACAATATTTATCTTTGTCTTGGCACTGCTTGATTAATGGTGCTCTCACAAGTGTTTTGTTACCAAGTTGCGTAGTTCTGGAGTGGCAGCCCTAGCACAGTTGAAAGCCTACTGGATAGAAAATTGACTAGGAAGCAATATCCTGAATTCCAGAGCTTTTAGAAAGAGGGACTTTGATCTCTTTTTTTTTTGTCATTTTCCCCTGTATTTTGTGGAGTACGTTTCCCTTACTGCTCTTGTAAATTATTCTGGAAGCCTAACAGAAGATGACAGGAATATTGTGACTCTGAAGTAGCTTCTGTTATTTTTCTGTGGTTTCTGGCTATTTGATGCATTGCATGTTTGGGATTGGTTCCCCTCCCCGTGCCCCCACCCGGTACAAATATGAGAGTTACTGTAAAATATTTTTCTTTGGTTAAATCTGCATAGTAGGAGCTTTGAGACAGTTGTTTTGGTTTCCGATTCATGCCTTAAGGAAGGAAATGGAGAATGAGTTATTTTATTCTCATCCTTTTAACAGTAGATTAGATTCCCAAAGTTGTGATGGGGGCAGCATAGTCTGCTATGTTAGTTAAAAGCTACTAAAAGAGGAGGCTAAGACAATGTCAACAAAACAAGCTTATTAAAAATCAGCCCTTTTTTTTTAGACTTACAGTTAATCACATTAATTGTACATTGCTTCAGATCATAAAGATTGCTCAGTGTGGACATAAATATTTTATGTGGATCAATAAATTTAGGCTTCTACATCTGTGGGGGACAAAGACATGCTACAAGTTTAAATTAATATTGAGAAGACTTCAGGATAAATGTGTGGGGGCGTTTATTGTTCTTAAAGTTAAGTGATGTTTCCATCTCACTAATTCTTGCTTCTGTACTGTTTCAGAATACAGAGAGGTCGTACATATTTAAAGTCTTTGTCATACAAAATACTAAGTTAAGGATAAAGCCTTCACATTACGTAAGGTTCCTGAGATGAGACTTTTAAGCAGAAATCTTACAATATTTTAAAATGTTTATATTTTTATATGTGTTGTATACACAGCAAAAAAAAAAATCCAGTAGTTACCTGCAGGGTTATTTTTGGAAGTTGATGGCCAACCAAGTCGTCTTTCTAAAAATGCTTTGCTCTATAATGTAATATTTTCTTATGTACGTATAATAGGAAGGGTCTTTCCATCTTTGTTTCTTTTGTTTAATGTCTGAACTTACTGCCACAACAGTGAAGAGCAGTTGTTCTGTTTTGTTTCAGAGGAAGTAGGGCTAGAAATACAGTGCAAAATGTCATCTCTTGGGGCTGGGAGGAACAGATATCATTCTTATTTAAAATTTTATTTAATTCAGTTGATTGAAGTTGATTGCCACTTCTTTCACCACACATGGTGTTTAAAGTTCTTGCTGGGGGAGTTTTCTTCAGCTAATCTTACTTTTAAATTTACATATTTGCTGGCTTTTTCACAAAATGAGGTATTTTTAAACTCTGGTTTTGAAGTTGGCCATGCTAAGAGAAGGTGTAGAGATAATGTCCTTTGCTTCATGCGAAGTGCCTTTCTACACACTGCAGTGAAACCATGATCTTGTACATGATTGGTTATTTTTACTACTGTATCAAGCAGATATTTTGTCACGGCCATTAAAAAGAGTGATTCCAGGCTTAAATCTTTTTGTAGCTGGAGGTCGATTGGATTGCTGTGGGGAAGGGGGAAAATGTGTACTGCAATATAAGCATTGGTAACCAACATCTGCACAAAATTTAGAACTTCTTCTCTTGACCAAATTTGTATGATGTTGTTCAAGTAGCTCAGGCAGTGCAAATCTTTGGTTGTTGGCTGGATTTTATTTTTTTATAATACCTTGATAAATTCAGTATTTGGAAGTAATTGAAGTCACACTGGAAGAGGTCTAGAAACATACTTGTACAGATTGTTAGTTGAGCCATATGTTTTATTTAGTTTAGCTTATATTGACATTGGTAGGTTCAAGTAACATATATTGCTTTGTCCCTTGCAATTTTACTTACTGAAATAGGATAGGAAAAACCCTTGAGATCATCTTCTCTGTATAAGACAGATGTCATCATGTATGGCTTTGTATTTGGTATTTTTAGGAGGGGTTGGGGGGCTGGAAGCATTTTTTTTTGTATGTGACAAAGACCTCTGGTTTCCGTGGGGAGCTCAGCAGTTATGTGTGAGAGATTAAACTGGTTTAACCTACATGATCAGAGATAGATCAATTACTTATCTTTTTTGAATCCAGGGGAGAAAGCTGGAGCAATCAAATACATTCCCCTGAGGCAAGCTGACTGAGCCTCTGTTGTTATATCATGAAAAACAGAGCAAGGGGAAACCAATTCTACACTGTGAATCCTAACCTTGTCGTACTGTCTTTCAGCAAAACACGCTGGGATTTTGAAATCCATTAGAAAAACTACAACAAACCCCTTTGGTTCTTAGGTGATTAAACAGTTAGAAATAGCTACTTGACATAGACTCTGTAGGATCTTTCCGTTTCTAGAATGTTTGTTGCCTTCTATGCTCTCTTTCCCTTTTAAAAACAAAATTCTACATAGGGATTTAAGATATGTTTTGAAAAATGTGTATGTTAGTCTTAGGCTGAAAAGTGTATTATTGGGTTCTCTACTGAATGATATCTCTTGCATAAATTGGTAGGAGGGGAAACTTTCTGAGCTTCAGGATCTGAAAGTTGGGAATGTTTTTCTGGATAATTGTACTACCAAGTTGTTAATATAATTTTGCTTTGGTATCACAGAATGTAGAAAGCCTAAAAGCAATTTCTTAACTTCGCTTGGAGGAAGGGTAGTTGAAGGAATTGAAAGACTTACTTGGTAGATCCTTTTACATCTGATAGCTGCAAGCAGTAATTTAATACATTTCCTAGGAGATTAGAAATATTCTAGATTACAAGATAATTGAACAGGCTAGGAACCTAGCGCTGTAGGAACATCCTAAACTGATAGGAGTGTGGAAAATGTTAGTGGTGGAGCTGAAGGAGGAAATTATTCTGCTGTTGTTGCTTACTGTGTAGAGAGAAAAGAAAGACTTGTCCTTCAGACGAGTGTTTACTTTGATATATCATGTATCAGAAAACAGAGCAACTGCCTCTTTGCCTATGGAAAAATAACAGTTAACTTTTATTTTTACTTAGGTAAAAGCTTATGCCATCTTCAGGGAAACAGAGCTGATTTACTGTTTGACATGTAGAAAAAAAATATATTTTGACTCAAGGAAATACTATCTCTTTCTTGCCTTAGTTAACTTTTATTTTCAAGGTAAATTTGTGGGTTCAACACCTTCCTGACATGCATGTGGT
>VXBO01005520.1:751-10999 GCA_013400135.1 Rhinoptilus africanus
AAATTGACATTCCTAAAGAAAATTTTTCAATTTAAACGTTTCAAGAAAAAATGTGACATAACCAGAATCCTCATTATCTTTGTAATTAATCAGAAATATTGGCTGAATCTCCCACAAATTTTACATATTACCTGTTATGTTGAAATTTATATTTTTCCCTGAAATTAGTTACTTTTTCTACACAGTTGACTTCATTTGTAGGGATTAAGTAGATCATGAGGTTAAAGAAACATATTTTTACCATTAGTCATTTGCTACACGATACATATGAAGACCAAAGGGAAACATTAATAAATACTTAAAAACAAAACTCAAGACACATGGAAACTGTTTCTCATGCCTTTTCCTTGTCACATCATGTTGAGATATTAGTAGGTTGAAAACCTTTGTCCAAAGGCATTACAAGAAAACATATTTTGGACAAAACTGACTCCGAGTTAAAGCCATAGGGGGATCTGAGTTTTTGCTAAAGAATAAATATCTAACCATTCTTAGGAGGTTAGCTGATCATTAAGGGCATTAAATCAGATACTTCCTAGCAGAACAAATGAGTTAAGAAGATAAGTATTTTTATTTGCCTACATGCTTTCTTAGTATTATTTTTTTTTATTTTTCAGATACGTTCTGAATGAGGTCCTCCTTGCAGTTTTGAAGACCTATATCTAACAAGTTTTGTGATAATAGAGAATGGGATCAATTGATCAAACCTGGAAACGTGGTGAAAAGTGAAATGAAGGATAACAGAAGAGCTTCCTGGCAAGTGCCCAGCAATTCTGAGACCAAGTTTGTTTGTAGCAATAGAAGAATTTGGACAATCTGTGTTGCATACTCTAACAGGTAGTCAAAATGGCTTGACAGAACATATTCACTGCTCTTTTTCGACATTCATGTAAGTCTAGGGGAAAAAAAATGTTTGAGAAAATTACCCTACATACTACTAAATGGATTAATATCACTCAACAGCATGCCATAGACTTTAACACTTAGAGCTTGTGGAGACAAACTGAGGAAGAGGTAAGCATCAATAATGTTTGTATATCAGGACTCATAACAGGTCCCTTGAGGCCAAGGAGAATGGCAGGCCCTAGGTATGAAAGATAATCAGGCACAGGTGTTAGGAATCAAGCCAGAGGCCAGACTCCTGCTTGACAGGTTCAAAAAGACTCCTAGGTCAGAAGAAAGTGAGGGATGGGTTTAAATTATTTACTTTTAAATGTAAAGCCTTTAAGAGGGAGAGGTGCAGAAAATATCTGACAATATAAAAAGTGGCTGTCTCCAAAGCAGCAAGAGAAGGGAGCTGTCTCCTTTGAAGTGGGTCAGAAAAGTTTGTTGCTGAGTTAGGTGAATTTGTCCTCTTCTTATGGACAACTGATAGTAAAAACTTGTTAATAAATGCTATATGGATATGGTTGTGGCTCTGAATCCCCTAGCTCACATAAACATAACCAAACACCACCACTCCTCGCAATGTATAGATAATGTTCCACAGAAAACTGGTCTTACATAAATGCTTCTTGGGCTTTTCTTGAAGTTCTAAGGATCTGCAGACATACAGAAAGCCTCTGATATATTTTTTTAAAAATAATTATCAGTAGTACAAAATGCTATTGCTGGTTAAATCAATGAATGTTTAGCTTATATGTACATATTCCTTAAAAACTGTGTCTATTTCCCTCAGGTAATTTCATTTATAGATTCAGTTGATTAGCATGATCCTGACTTAGAAAGAGAGAGGAAAAAAAAAATTCAGAGACCAACAAAACTTGTAAAACAGACATCTTCTATTACCAAGTTTCATTTTCTCAGCAAACTGAGGCCTGCATAATCATTCAAGGAACTCTTTTACTTGACTTTCTTCCCTAATCATTAAATAATTGTGTAGCAAGTGAGATGGAAAGAGTTTCATGAAAGCCAGTATCTACTAAAACACTAGATTAGAGCTATGCTATTGGAAATCACAATAACAACAGTGATCTCAAGAAAGCTATGCAGATTTAACCTTTGTGACCACACACTTGCTTAAGTGATAACTTACTTATCAAAGACATTACACCTAGTAAAATGATATTCTATACCCACCTGTAACAGCAAGAAGTTTTCAATTTATCTGGATCTTCCTTAACAAACTGTTCTTGTGATTAAAGAAAATGCAGAAAATAAGCTCATTTTGCCCAGTTCCCTTTACCAGTTAAAATAAGAGCTGCAGAATAAACTCAAAAAGTTAGAACTCTTTCATGTTAACATTCTCAAGACTTTGTGTATGAAGCAGCCTTTTCTAAGGTGTAGAAACAAACTCCAGATACTGTCCAGTAATCATTTAGAAGTTGTCCCACTTAATATGCTTCTGTCATTCACATAGTGGAAGATCATACTCTTTTAATACAGACAGGTTTGAAGTGGAATTATTTGAGACTGGCAAAGACACATATACATCACAGGCATGCATATTGTGTATGCTTCATTATCAGCTCCTTTAAAAAAAGGAAAAAAAAACCAGACTGGAAATGACTTTAATAGACACTCATAAGAAATGTGTGCTCGGGAGTATGAGTGTATCGCTAATTCTTCTATAAGACAGGCCAACTGCAAATAATTTAATTTGGATTAAAAAAAGCAAAAAACCAAAAACAACTGTTAAAGTAAAAATTAATTTTTTATTTCCACCTTTTTCTTCCAGTCACCTGAAGCTTTTTTTGCCCTTCCACTTCCTTTGGAGAAATGCAACGTTTCTGCCTTTTGTGTCAGTAATTCTTCTTTTTAGACTGTAAAAACACTGTGGTAACTTCATACTATCTGACAGCAGTCCCTTATATTACTCCATCAGTAAATGTTCATAGTGTCTGCCTCTGGAAGTCAGTGTACTTTCATGGATTTCCACCTATATGAACCAAAATGTTTTTGCATTTCACACTTACGGAGTTAGCCATCAGAGATAGTTTTGGATAAAACAATGCAGAAATACTTTGTTTTTTAATGCATTCTTGTTCTTCCATGTAGCTCTCCATCACTTGCAATTGCTGTTAAGCATGTGCTATATTTCATCTACTAGCAGAAAATGTATGTTATAACTTTCATGCTTTAAATATAAAAATATTAATTATTCTTGGTGTTCTGTATCAAATACTGATTCCAAAGGTAATCGTAATCATCCTGGGATCCTGACAGGCAGATCACCCACCATCAAGGGATTCATGATCCACATACCAGCTCACCTGGGCAAGCCCATTCCTGCGCTACATCAAGCAATGCATCCACAGTGGCCTTCAGGCCCATGTTGCACTACAGGGGACCCCTTGACAGCAGGATAAACTCATCCAGCATATTGCAACAGAGGAGTCCACAGGCAGCATCCAAGTAAACAATGGTGGCCTCGCCTTTGTCTACAAGTACTCCAAGAAGTTCCTCTGTGAACACCCTTTTTGTTTTGACTGTAGAAATGATACAGTTGTTTTCTTGTAAGAAAGTACTGTAATAGCTCAACTGACTGACAGAGGAGAAAACCCTGTGATGGATGGGGACTACAGGGCGTGCTGTGTGTGTGTTGAAGTCCTGTTTGATGCTACACTGCCCAGGGCTTTCAGCATCCAAAGTGGCATAAGCTTATCTATGCTATTGTCTTCTTATAATATGAGCTCTAATAAATAGTATTTCAAATCATATCTTAAGGAGTCTAAGTGTCTTTCTTACTAGGCTCATGATGGATCAGAGCCTCTTGTTGCAAAACAGATATTGGATCAAACTGCCAGGTGAAAGACACCTGTTGCATTCAGCTGACAGTTCTTAAGTTAAAATAGAGGATCTGGCCATTTGTGCCCTAACCTTCCTTAGAAAAAAAGAAAATTATACACTGAGCTATAGTAAATGAACTTATGGCCTGTCAGAACATCTTTTTTCCATGCCAGTCAAAAAGGCACAAGAGCTTATATAAGCTTATTATAAGCAATAAATGTGTTGTATCCAAATCCTTTGCAGTGGAAATTATAAGTAACAACAATAATTGAGATATGTTACTAAAAAGAGCTAATAAAAAATGGTAAATTTAGTATTCCTGGTTTTATCCTCAAGATAAGACTCATTACCATGCATAATGTTTTTTAAAAACCAGATATTGCAACAGAGATGGACAAAAAGTTGTTTTCATAGATGTTCTAAGCAACAAACAATTTATAAAATTCATCCCATATTGATACATTACTGCTGACCAGCTCACTTTGCTGTCACTGTTAGAGCAGAATAGAATGATTGTTAAGTACATTTTTCAGTAGTAATAAACAAGTGGCAGTAGAAAAACTGTATGTGCTTGTTCTGTGTGTGCTATTGTTTACTCTTCATGGAGTCTTCTACTGTGCAATAAAATCTTTAATTAATCAAACCTAGTTCTTGAGTGTGTGTGAGGAGTAACACTGTGTATCATAGTATACCATAAAACAGAGCGAATATAGATATACAGGTAGATTCCCCAGTAAAGTCTGAGGAAGGGCATCATGTTTAGGAAATAGACATCACAGATCCACCTTCAAAGCCAAGGACTGAATGTCACTGAATGTAATATTGACTGCATTCATTTCAAAACTAATGAAAAATGCAGTAATAGAAGAGAAAGTCATTAAGAACCAATGTCCAGTGGTTACATTGCTCACATGAGCAACCTCTCAGGTAATATGGAGGTACCCACCTAGTCTTTTATTATTACTTTTGTTTTGAATACGTGAAAGGTGTAAATGCTGAACTAGTCCATGGTAGCACGGACATACACGTATAATGTACCTTGCCTTTCTGTAAGAGCATGGTGAACTCACTAAAATATACAAGTTACCATTGTTTCTAAGAAATTTGAGACATGATTTGCATCACAGCATTCCTATATTATTTTGCTGTGGTTCTCTAGAAGTTAAAATAGTGTAAGCCTGTAGCATGTCTTTCTTACCCTGTTTTGTTTCATAAATATTACCACAGCTATGAGAGAACTTAATTCTGACAACATCTAGAACGATGATTTCTTACAATTCAGGTCATTTAATGCATTTGGGTACCCTGCAATTTAAATACTCACAGAGACATTCCCTTACTTGTTAAGCCCTTTTGACGCCGGTAGAGTTTGAAGAGAATTATCAAAGATATCCAATTTATCATCAACAGAAGGACTGTTTTCTTAAGTTCATATGGCTGTGTTTGAGGAATATCGTTGCTTTATTTAGCAGACATTATTTCATCTGCAGTTTGGCCATTTTCCCAATTCTGAGCAACAGCAGTGCCGAATGGGACAGATCAGCATGTTTCTTCTCAGTAATTTCAACAGGGATTGTCTTTGTCTCTAACCTATAAACAAAAAAGGATTTGGGGGCTGTTTGTTAATCAGAAAGCATTTGCTTTTTATAGGCTGTATGAACTTTTCTGTTAAAAATGTTACCTAAAATTAATGGAGGAAGTGAGAGAAATAAAGATTAAGATAAATTTCCTTTAAACAGTCACTGGTTTCTTTTGGAGCTTAATTTTTGTTCTCTAAGTTATTAAAAAAATAGAAATTATATTTTCATTGGTAACGATCTACACATTCTAGTATTTTCTTTCTTGTGCTATTTAAAGAATGAGACACTCAAATGTGACTTACCTGCTAGCATTACTACTTCTGTCTCCTATGCTGTATAACGTGGCACTGAAGAGTGATAAAATCCACCATCTTCTTTTTTAATGATGTTTTACCATATTGAAATTAAACACACAGTTTCAAAACTTAGGATCTGCTGTGCACATAAATGAATTTCTTGTACATGCATTAGACTATACATATACCTACCTAGCAATTTACATACATGATTACCTGAACTGCATGCACAGTCATGGTAGAAATGTCACTATGTTTATTGTTTACTTAATTTTGTCATACGGTGATTTTGAAATACCAAATTAAATATAAGGGAAACAAAGTTCTTGGGTTTTTTAGTAGTCCTTGGCACATGACAGATTTTTTTCATGGAAGTGACTACCCTGTGTAATTACCTATGAACTTACTTACCTTCAACAAAATACACCTGAGTCTTCTTAAAAATGCTGTAGTCTGTTATTTACCTAACCAGAGAGCACAAGCAGTGATAACATAGAATTGCAGGACCTGCTCTACCAGTAGCCCTGAGCTTTATCACAGAAAAGTTTTTCCAGATTATAAATAATTTATGCATTTTCCTCTAACAAATTTTTTGCCATTTGGTGGTGTAGCATTTTGACATGAAACATGGGAAAAATTTGGCCAGTATGGCCAGGCCGATGAGAGATTATATTTTAGACTCACTGGATCCAAGCAAAACTCACTCAGTAATACATACCTTCCCAATCCCTTTAATGAAAGAGGTCTCCATGGAATTTTCAGGTTTGAGCAAATATTAAATCAGTGATTTTTTTAAAATTCATCATGAAAGCTTTTGTTTTTTCAAACTTGCCGCATCTCCTTCTTATCTTACATATCTTAGAAATGCATTAATATTGACTACTGAACATTATATTGACTTTCAATTTCATGAATTTATGTCTAACTTAAAAAGTCAAATTAGAAAAATTGTTGCAACAATAACTCCTGATTTTAATTTTATATTGATACTTAATTTTAGAATCTTGCAGAAATCATGAGAAGTGTGTTAAAAGCAGAAGCCAGGGCAAGGATTCAGAAATATTAGGTCTTTGAAATATGAATTAGTCATGTACAACATTCCTTAGTCATTCTATTATTCTTCACATACTGATCCTTTCTGCTTGTTTAAGTTAGGGGAAAGATGGTGTTTGTGTAGTTTTTTGCTTGGCTGTGTGTTTTTTCAACAACACCGGGCAGTGGTTGAAATGGTTGGGAAGACAAAGGGCAGAACTGGAGTACCCATACCTGCATCTAAATATCCAGTGTAAGCTGAAGTTACATATGTATCCTTTATACCTGCTATGTATATACTGAGAAACAGAAGATACTGCCATTCTTTCTGATTCTTCCCACACTGAGCAGACTGTCAGATGGTCCCTGTATTTTATATACTCACTATATACTAATCAGTTTGTGCTTTACATATTAAAGAAAGGAAATCTGGCAACCCTCTTATTTAGGAGGAGTGAAACAGCTATACCTTTTTATTTAAATTTGGTCACTACCAGTTTTAACAAAATTATACTAACATCCCAGTGCCTTTAGATTTGCTGAAGAACTTACCTAAGAAACTGGAGTCTATTCAGGGCCTATATATGGGCTTGAAATAAGTGGAAGACATGGAAGATATGCAATGCAAAAAGTGAGAAAACAAAAGTCTCTAATTAACAGAAGTTAATATCAGTCTTCATGATCTGGATTGCTCAAATTAAAATTGCACTCTTACATCAGGTTGCTTCCCATACATACTGAGGTTGAATGCTTTTAGGGAAATGGTACTTTAAGATCAAACAAGCTGGCTGATAGGACAGTTTAGGCCTTGCTTCAGTGCAGTGTTGGAGAAACATCAGTCTGAGTTACAAGTATTCACCTACATAGCTTATTAAACCACTCCGCGTATCCTGAGCATTGTATGGCAGTGATCACTCACACTTGACCCAAGACATGTTATGCAGTATAAGGTATATACTGCAACTTGAGCAAAGACAAGTCTCAAAGTTATGGTATGTAAGCAAGAAAATTGTTTATTTGTAAGTCGTCTACACTACTGTCGTGGTTTGGCTTCAGATGGCAACAAAGAACCACGCGCTGCTCGCTCCAGGCTTTCCTGAATGGAAAGCACAAGGAAAGGGCAGAACTCGCGGGTTGAGACAATGGCAGTTTTAACAGAATAACAAAGGTAACACAAAAACAACAATAACAACAATAACAAGGACAGAGGAATATACAAAGGTGGTTAGGGAACCGCCGCTCACCGACCGCACCCGGTACGCCCCCGCGGCTCCAAGCAGCGACTTCCTGCCCCCTCCCAGCAGCTCATGGTGGGCGTGGCTCACATGGGATGGAATACTGATACCCCCGGGCCAGGGGGGGGAGTTAACCCTGTCCCTGCCGGAAACAGGACAAATACAGCTTCAGATGCTGAGGGAAGGGAAGAAAACTCACTTTTAGTTAAGTGTACTAATTGGTTATAAAATAGTAGGGGAGAATATCAGCTTATAGAATTTTTGTATCTGTATGTCCTTAATTAGGGCAGTGGAAACACAGTCCTTAATCACCGGCCCAGCACTGGTGCCTAGTAACTTCCAGTAAGGTAAAAACTTTTGTCTTTCTGTCTTCTAACTGCCGTCTTTAATACCAGGCAGATAATATAAGCTTTTCATAAAACCTTGCATATTTTTAGTGTCTTTGGTTTCATTTTCACTGGTGGTTTTGTTTCATTGTTTTTTGATTCTTGAGCAGACACATTCTCTAAATAACCAAAGTATTAACACTTCCTATTTGAATATGTATTGCCTTAAGGTAGGGATAAGGAAGATTACATTCTCCTTCCTAGATTTAAAAAAAGAAAAACAACAACAACAACAAAGGTTAAGCAGATATTCTAATTAACTTTTTAAACATGAGTATCTTAGACACTTGTAGAAAATAGAAACATTTGGAAAAAATTTTATGAACTGTCAGTTCTGTATAGCATAATTATTAAGGAGCTTGTAGAACTTTAATACATACTCTTTTTTTTTAACATTTGAGTACATAATAATATTTAATCATTAAAACTACTGACATTTAAGAAAATAAACTTAAGCAAAATATTTTCTGCCATCATTGGTAATTTTTCCAATAAATCATTTTAAAATAAAATATTCAGCATATGTTGAGCTTAACAGGTTGGCAAGAGCTCAGAACAAAACTATGCCAGCATTTTTATTTTATTTGCTTTAACTAGGAAAGCAATTCAGAGTCAATGTTTGCAAACTAACACAAATTTACAAAACCAACTGTGAAATTTTTTTATTGGAAAGTTGATTTTCTGCTATCTCTGTGGGGTTCTTGAAATTTAATTTCAAGGTGAAGAGGTTAAACATCACCATTTGAATATAATTATTTCTGATTGGAGGGCTTAAATATATCTTCTGTGTACTGATAAAATAGAATAATCAATAGAAAGTCACCGTTTTGTTCTCAAGTAAGAAACAATAAATTAATTTTGCCTTTTAATTATATGCAACTGAATTATAGAAGATAGTGTTAGCAATGTTCTTTTTTTTAATTACTGTTTTTTCAGATCATTGATCTTACTTACAAACACACTATTTGGTTTGAATTTACTTTAATCCACCTTTTCTTCTTTTTAAAGAATTCTTATTGAGTTGATTAAGATAAGTAAAAATGGTGAAATAATAATTTTCGATGTTGTTTCCACAAAACTTAATTATCAGAAAATGGAAAACAGTACAACTGGGCAAAGTACTGTAGGGTGCTGTTATAATATAACTAAGTACTGCAGGTGGTGGCATAGCCATAAAGGATTGTGCAGGTGATGCTGTAAGAATAACAGGCCTGGTTTGATAAAACATTTGAATGGTAGATGTCTACCCTGTGAAGCATATTCTTCCATTAAAAGTATGTAGAAACAGATTATTATCTCGACCGTTTATCATCACTCTCTCAATAAGTAATATTTTTACCCCCTGGACAGATGGCTTGACCATCAAAGGTATTTTATTTTAGGATCACTGTGCTTTTTAGGAAGACTAAGTCATATCACAGTTGAGTGACTACAAGAGTCTTCTCCTGATATGCAATTGAACTCCTAACTCAGGAGGTTAGGTAGATCAGAACTGAACTAAATCAAGTCCATACAAAATTGCCAGTAAAGTCAGAAAATAAGATAAACACTACAAAGCTGTAACAAATGTCTTTATGACTCTTAGCATGTGGTATAACCATATACTGCCATATCTAACACAGAAAGCAATTGCATATATGTATTTGCTACTGAATCTTTAGAATTCTATTTTCAGTGAAATAGCTAATAGGAATTTCTCTCAGTTTTGAATTGTGGAAATGGTTATATGACTTGATTATTACACAAGATCTCCTACTTATTTAGATCCAAGCTGCCCTATACAAGATGCAATCTGTTCTTTCCCTTGATACAAAGTGTTAGAGTTCAACCCAGGTGCTCAAAGGGGTGAAGGTGAGTATGTGTGCAAGTGCTCACAAATTGAAAGTCAAAGGAAGACAAAGTATATAGTGTTACACTATTAAATGGTGACACTATATACTTTTATTTTATTAGCCCTGCTAGTGCTTGAATAAACCAAGATGCTATTTTT
>VXBO01005524.1:0-41868 GCA_013400135.1 Rhinoptilus africanus
TCAACTCCGTATTTATCTGACAGCTATTTAACACAAATACATTTTTTTAAAAAACTCCAAAACAAAGGAAAAATCCCATTCACTACATACACACAAACACGTTTCCCACAGAACGCACACCTTCAGTAGGTAATGTGGATGTGGCAATTCTGTAGGCTATTAAAATATCATTAAATCTAATTAAACAACCCTAAGTGTAATTAAACAGTCATTCTGAAGTCACACCTGATTCCTGATTGCTTTCAGGTATATGAACGAGGGGTTTCATTTGAAGTTCTTGCTTTTCCTCTCAAGGAGGACAGACTTGTGGCATTTTGTTTAATTCACTAGCATGTAAAAAGAAAAAAAACCCAAACATTTGCAGCAGCTTTTCATTCTTACACGACAATTTCTAAGCTTTTTTCCTGGGCTGAATGGTGTATTTTAAAAGGAGTCACAAAAAATAAAATTAAAAAAGCAAGTTTTGAATAGTTAAAAAGAAGTAATTATTTTAGGTTGCTCTGAGAGAAGCATACCACTTTATTTCTGCTACACCTACTCAACTTTGAAGAAAGCATTTAATTGCACAACAGCTGTCATAACCTGCACTGGAAAGCAGCCTAAACCTCAGCAAGAGACCAATAATCTCCTAAATCATTATCCAGCAATACTAAGGGTGATGAGCATTGCAAAGACCAGAAATGCCAGGCTATAGACAGGACACTTATCTGGCCTTGTTCACATACCACACCAGAAAAAAAAAGTGAAAAAGAAAGAAAAAAGAAAGAAAATGGAGGACAAAACCCCAAACTGTTTTTAAAACTTTTGGAGAAAACAAAAAAACACCACAGTTTAAAGGAATTTTAAAGGCTGAGAAACATCATCCAATATCCCACAAAATCAAAAATTAACATAACTTTTTACTTTAAAAGTTAAGCACCTTTGACTAATGCGGTAAACAGTTCAATTAGACCAGTTAATAAAATATAAAAAATCCTGTGCATGGGGAATTGAAAACAAGAAATCTCTCCTCACATCCAGATTTCCAAAGAATTGCCTGCTATACGCCTCAGCCTTTTTATCTCCCATGAGCAAAATATTTGTTATAGGTCCCATGGAAGATAAAGTACTCAACTACAGGGCTATGGGCGAAATGGTAACTCCTTGTAGATATACACACAGAACAGCTGCAAAGCTGGACTCTTCTTTGAGGAACCTGTAATACAGTCTAATTAACAGGCTTTGCAAGCACTCCTAATATGCTACTTTTCCCCCTTTTGAGGAAGGAAGAAGGGAGGTGAGCTGTATTTCTACTAGAAGCCAACTTATTTTTCCCACAGGATACTTCAGCTCTTGCATAAGAGCATTTTACACACTGAATGTGAAACTCAAGTCCTCAGCATAACTAAAAAAGCATGCACAAGCACACAAAAATGGCAGTCACAAGTTTAGTGTGTCACATCTGTATTTTTCCACACTAGATAGTTGAACACAAACATTAACATTACAGCTTGTGCATCATAATGCACATAATCCTTCAGCTGTAGAGATAAAACCCCATGAATCAGTGACAACTGCCTTTTCTTGGCACTGTTTAAAGGAGGAAGTCACCTCTCAAAGGGTGCAATTATTGGAATTGATGCAAAAAGAGGTCAGCATCCTGATTCATCAGAGCTTTATGACAACTGTTCATTTGCCAGAGGGCGGATAAAGGAAGCACCATTAATACAATCCTGTTCTACAAGATAGGAAGCGACTACTAGAAATTCACTAGGGAGCATCAAGACACTTCAAAACAGTATTTCTGCAATGAATCACAGGTATTAACAAGAAGCAATCTCTACTAATAGTGGCATTTCTCCTTTTTCACAACAAATGTGATAATAAATACTGAGAGCTGTCATTTTGTAGATGCAGCAAGTTAGCAGCAGAGAAGTGCTTAACTCTAGGGATTCTCAACAGCTAAGGCTTATCACATGCTTTTAACCATTAGCTGCAAAATTAAATATCTAGCCCTTTATCTCTTCTTCTTTCAGCTTACTGTTAAGAAATAGCTTTCAGAAAACGTTACCAAAAACATCTTTGGGTTGATGGTAAACCTATCTAGTTAAAACAAGAGACATAGCAGTGGTGGCAATCTTCAGCCTCAACAATTTCATTGAAACTGCGTTTTAATACACAATACAATCTTTAGGTTTAAATGCAGGAAACAGATTAGGATAATCTTCCCCACTGATTTACAGTGAGATTCATGCAAACTACAGTAAACAACAATACTGACATAGATATTTTCCTTTCATTAAGTTGCATTAAAATCAGACTAAGGCCTTTCAAAAAATGTTACAATTAACTCCTTGAATGGCCAAAGATGCATTGATGCAACAGTAAAACATCTTTAGTTTTACTAAGTAAAACTGCTGCAAGTTTACAGTAAAATCATACACTACGCACAGTGTCCATGCCAATGACAGTTACCCTTTACTGGTAAGTGCTGAAATCAATTAATTTAGCTGTCAAGAACCTTGCATCTCTTCCAGAACACCCTGAGAAGCCTCCATCTCAGACAGAGCTCTTCTGCAGCAAAGCGCAATTCGTGTCACGAACTAATTTCCCCTTCCCCTCCCCAAAATACTTCAAAATTAATTTTTTTTAACCTTGTGAGGTTACAGAAAAGAACTAGAAATTCCATGCAAGATCTGGCAGCATAAAGAGAAAAAAAAAAAAAATAATGAAAAGAGTGTCTGTCAGAATACCATTGCCACCATACACATAAATGCCCTTTGTGTGAATACACCTATGCTCACTCAGAAATAAGGGGCCCCAGAAGTTCCTTCTCCTAAAGTACGCCACCACCGTTTATTCTCTGGATGATCACTTGGTAAATCACAAGCCCTGCTCTGACACAGAAGCACAAGCCTTTGTGGCAGCCATAGGCATCCATGCTACTAGCATCTCTTCTGCTGCCCAACTTCAGTACCCACCTTCTCAAATGCCTCACACTCCTCAGCTCCCCTGACCTAATATCCAATACCAAGAACATGCTCAAACCCAAGATTCTCCTTAGCATTACCAAAGCCACAGGACCACCTGCAGGCATTAGCCATTGCCCATCCTCCTTGGTTGTTCGCACATAAATGAAGCAAACCCACACTGTCCTAATAAAATCCACACAATGCTTCATCTCTAACTCCCTTCTCATTTCCATCCAGCTGAGCATATCCTTCTATTTCTCAGGCCAAAGCAGAGAAGCAAGTATGTTCTGACCAAAAAAAAAAAAAAAAAAAAAAAGGAAAATTTCCCCACTCTTTATCAGCACAGCTCAGTTTTTCCATCTTGAGTAACCCATCCTCCTATCATAGGAAAAGTCAAATGGAACCAAATTTTTTTAAACTTAACGTCACCTATAAAGACAAATAATTCTTGGCTTGGTTAATCTACTATTACTTACTAACGAAAACATACTGAAAAATGCACTGAGAAGCCCAAGTACTACACAAGAGTGGGAGTGATTTATATACAGTTAATCCCACTCTAAACAGAATCAGACATCAGAGATAGCAAGGGCCTTGGGTAACTTAGTACAATCCCTCTATCTGTTCACAAATCATAGACAAGGATGTGCTGAACTGTACAAATTTAAGCATTTGAGGCCCAAAGTTAGAGCTCCGTGACACTGTATCACTAACAAATCTACAGCTATTGCTCCTTCCTACAGAATGCTTTGCATCAGCTCTCTACTCTTACACTTCCTTTTGATACTCAGAATTTGCAAGTGTTAAACTTCATTTTTAATGGAGTCAAATGAAGCTGTAACGGCCACCATGGATGTTACACACCCAATACAAACCCAGGCGAGACTGTCAATGTGGGGATGCGTGCAGTTTGTTAAACAGTGTTTTCAAAATCAGTTCTGGACAGCTAGGAGAAAGCTCACATCAACAAGGCCTTAGCCACAGTGAATTACAGAAGAAGATTAGAGAAAAATCAAAATGTGACATTGTCCTGATTTGTTTACTTGATGTATTAGACAGCACTCCAGGCAAAATCCTAGCTCAAACGAAGTCCAGGCAAATTTGTCATTCTCTCATTACATACAACTTTACTCTGTTCTTACTCCAGCTCTTTTGTCTGGAAGTGTCTGTCAACACACATCCAGCTCACTGAAGAGCACAGTAAAAGAGACAAGACTTGCTGCATGAACTGGGACATACCGCTGTCTTTCTCTGCTTTCAATTTCCCTGTCTCTAAAACAAAAAGGCCCCCCCCTTTATGCGCCCCTCAAATTTGAGACCATATTTTCTGGTTTGATCATACATAAGATACGTTGCAATGTTGAAGGCTTTTCTGTGTTCAATGCTTAGTCCAACAGGGACAGATTGGAATTGAAGGATCCGGCTACAACTAGAAATAGAGAAAAACGACAGAGTTCCACTTGTGAAATGCCAGTTCTTAAATGAGAAACCCACATGGATAACAACAGCTAGTACTTGTTTTTACTTACTCCCTTCCTAATATTCTGTATCAACCACTCAATTACATGCTCTTCAGTATTGGCAAACAAGACCATCTGTACAGATGCTACATTAAATCTATGAAGAGACACATCCATGACCTCATGAATGAATATTCTAAAATAGCATAAGGCAGAACAGCCACCTATTAGGGCAGCTGTTAGGAAGATGGGAAAATCAATTTAATTTACTTTAAGACGCTTGCCAAGCCCCACTTCCATAAACTGTGCACTTACACTTCTGAAAGGTCTGGAAGGTTATCCTACTGTAGTCTAGAAATACCTTCAGAGACTGTGCTGACAATACAACTCCCCTATTCAGCTTCCAAGTTCTTGGGTGGGGAAAATATTTTAGCTGATGAAAATTCAGTACCTTTTTAAACATTACTCAAAAATGGAAAGAGAGTTAGGTGTGCTTCCACCCCTCAAAAAAAAAAGGGATTCAGATATTTTCTAGCCTGGAAGATTATCAATGGTATAAGCTAGCAGAATATCAGCAAGATCAACAGCTATATCAGCTATATCTAAGTGATAATCAAGCAATTTTTATTTTATTTTATTCAGGCAGTTGAAACTTATATTCAACATCAGCAGCACTAGGTGCGGCACAAATACTGGAGAAGAACAACTAGTGTTTAAGGGACTTCTCCCAGCCTTAAGAGACCTATGAATCCCTAGATCTCCCCTAGAGTTACTATGCTGGCGTCTCAGCAAGTCCTTGTAAACAAGGTCTTCAGAAAGCACTCATGTGTAAAACTGCCCAGAGACATTTCAGGATGTCCCAGTGCCTTTGGGAATCCAGATATCTCCAATAATCAACAGCAGGCTCCCTGCATCTCAGCAGTTATAAGGAAACAAGTAGAGCATCCTCAGCAACTGAAGCTACACACCAGCATACAAATTCTTTTCCTATTGTAATGACTGAACAAACTTGGCATCTTCGCTCTCCACTTTACCCATGAGCCCTACAGATTCAAATGAAAAAACCACGTACCTTGTTTTCCAGTATTTTGAATACCAGCAATGGCTTCTAGGAACAAAACCAAAAGGAGACTATGGCAACCTTAGAAAATATACATAAGTTACTGTAGCATTCATCTAAAATTCAAGGTCTGCCTGCAGAGGAAGGACTTGAGTCAAGATCTAATGCTTCCCAGCCAAATGCCCTAACCACCAGGCTGGACTCTCTCCTCCAGAGGTGGTTTCAAGCTCAGCACACCAACTACTACCACCATCACCTCCAGGCATTACTGTCCATCCTGTTCTGGACCTCAAAGCTAACGAAGGATGCTTTCTTTCACTGGTGTGTACTTCCACTCCAGCTGTCTTCAGCAAGCACCTAGACTGGTAGCTAATCCCAAGTGCCAGGGGAAATCTTCAGTTGATTCCACACTTTATTAGACTGGCATTTGTCTCTGGCAGTATGATAGAAGTAAGCTCTGCTCTAATGTATTACCTGAATTATAGCTATTTGCACTACTTCCTCTATAACCTAAAACTGCATTATTAGATGACCCTCAAAATGTAAGAAGCAGCAAGGACTGACAACTCTGAAAAAAAGCACCAAGCTACCTCAAATGCAGAGCTATCACCTGTGTGTATTCACAGGCACCCAGACAGCAAGTCCAAGGAACGTGGTCAAGAGAACAGGCTTCTCAGACATGCAGGAAGTATGGACACAGCAGGCGAGCCAGTTACTCGAATCTATACACTGAGAAGTTGTTATGGATTGCTGTGCACCCACCTTGAGATTTTCGGCAGTCTACTATTTCTGCCACTAAGCAAGGCACTGAAGCTTTGAATTGATTTGTTCTAGTTTTGTTTGTTTTTTCTCTGTAGCTATTTCAAGCATTATCCCTGCGCAAAAAGAACTAGCTCACAATCAGGTTTCAAAACAAATGAGATTAGGGTATTGTTGCAGGAGGATTTAGAAATTGCCAACATCTCACACAAGATCTTAGCTTTCATGTCTCATGCTTCTCCCTCAAAAGAGGCACAAACTCCTTATCAGAAAGGGGGAGAAGAGTAAGTAGTGAGGAATATACAAAAAGGGAAAAAAAAAAAAGAAAAGATGAGGCAAGTGAGTGAACCCTCTTGTGAAATGCCTACGTTGCTTCATGAGACCAGGAGCCTCCCACCTAGTCTCTTCTCCACACTTGATGTCACACACCTCTTAGTTTGGGTATGGAGAGGGGAGGAGGTAGCATTTTATTGCTTTGCAAGTATATGCACTCTTAGAAAAGGGAAGGGAATAGCACAGGGACAATACTTTTGGAGACTGGAAGGATGGACGTCTGCTACTGCTTAGTGACTTATTGGCACTGAGCTTGGCTTCAATGCAAGAGAACTCTGAGCTCATATCAAGCCTCGTTCTACTCAAATGCTCTTTCACTCTGGTTCATATGGTTGTTACGCAATTCTTCTATTAGTAAATAAAATATCATTGACAGCTTTCCATGAGTGTCCCAAGACAGGAGCCAAGGAGGTCACTGACAGATATTTACTAAATTTGTTTACACCTAGTTAATCTCGGACATCAGAAGGCCTTTGTAAAATGATGTATGTATAGTTTTCAGCATTTGATTTTGTATTTTTTTCTAAATAACACACGCTAATCTGCAACCGGCTGGGATAAAGAAGCGGGGGGGGGGAGAGGAAGATACTACAGCTTCCACCAAAGTAGCACTCACTCTGCTAGACCACAAGTGTTCTATATTGGTTCTGTAATAAGCATGCCCACATTCACTATAGAAACAAACGGGGGAATTTATTAAGATCCTGCAACGCTGATAAAGCAGAATTCAACTAGTCTTTTCGCAGGGAGAAACTTAAGACTGTCACAAGTGGCGGCGGGAGGCTGGAGCCGTGCGAGGGAAAGCAGAATCTTTGGCGTGCTCTGTTGGAAGCGAAGAGGCACAGGTTCCTGCTTAAACTCCACCCGACTCCTAAAAGCAGCCTATTCTGTGAGGATTTCTCCTCACAACAGTTGAACTCCTGGCAGGGACCCCCGGCAGAGGGGGCGAGGAGACGGCACTGCTGCCCCAGGTCCGAGACAAACAATAAAGTAAAATCACAAAACTAGAAATAAAGAAAACAAACAGCCAAGCGGCAGCGACTGACGGGCTGTCCCCCTCTCGCCGGTGCTCTCCGCTCGCCCACACCGGCGGAAGGGGGCGAAAGAGAAGGGCGAAGGTCCCTCACGTTGGGCCGCCCTGAGGGTTTCTCCCCTCAGGCTCCGCCGGGGACGGCGGCGGCAGCCCCCCGCAGAGGAGGGGGAGGACGGACCGCAGACAAAAGCCCCTATTCACAACAGCCGCCTCCCTCCCTTCCTCCCCCCTTCACCGCAAGCCGCCCCTCACCTTCGCCGAGCCGCCGTCCAACCCCTGCCCCCCTTCACGATCGCCGCCGCCGCGCAACGAGCCGCGCCGCCGAGCTGAAAGGCGGAGCGGGCGCCGCCGCCGCGCGCCGCGGGAGGCTCGAGCGGTCCGCGCGGATAGGGTGTGACATCACCCCGCGAGGGCGGGGCGCCACCCCCCGGCCCCGGCCTGGGGAGGGGAGGGGGGCGGCTCCCCGTCCGCGCGGAGGAGGGTCACGTGGTGGCGCGCGGCGTTCCCGCCCTGAGGGGTCGGTGAGGGGAGAGGCGGGAAAGGAGGGAGGTGTCCGCCGGGAGGTGAGGCTCCAGGGAGCCCAGCCTGCTCGCCCGCCGTCGGGGGAGCTTGGGGAGGTGGGCGTCGAGTCCCTTCCCCCTCTTTCTCCCTCTTCCCCGGGAGAAAGCTGAAAGAGGGGTAAAACAAAAAAAAAGTTAAATATATCGAGTTCTTTAAGGAGAGTGAGTGCTTTGAACACGTGAGGGGAGTCACAGGCATCGGTTCTCTCCCAGAGCTTCCCCCTCTGTCAGATTCCCCGTCCACAGAGTGCTAGGCAGGAAGGACTGCTGCAGAAGTTGGGCACTTCTTGTTTAATACCCAAATGGGTGGCCGCTGTGGTGTTTGGTTACTTAGCTTAGAGGTTAGAAAATCACACGTTGGCTGTATGGCTGCGCCAAGGTACCACGTCACTGGATGTGCTCCAGAAGTCCTATTTTCCTGGGCCAAACTCCTCAGCGTTGAACCTCCAGAGCGCCCTTTCTTGAGTCTTCTAGCAAGCTGACAGCAAACTACCACAGTACCTCACCAAAAAGGACACAGTTGCCTTCACCCGTGACACTCTGGACACTTCATATATGAATTGTCCTTTTGAGTGACCTGGCGAGCCTCTGCCTACCATCCCACCACCAGAGTCCTGCCGGAGATGCTGGTCATCTTCCCACCCTGTGGCGCTCACCTACTGGTTCCCACTC
This sequence comes from Rhinoptilus africanus, assembly GCA_013400135.1. NCBI lineage: Eukaryota > Metazoa > Chordata > Aves > Charadriiformes > Glareolidae > Rhinoptilus > Rhinoptilus africanus. The sequence continues at coordinate 8,829 of VXBO01005524.1, forward strand.
GCCACAGCCGCATTCCCCGCCTGAGAAGGTCGTCTCTAATCTCCGTGATCGCTCTTATCCTCCCTGTTCTCAACCATATCCACGCCTTCTAAAGTGGCAAACAGTGCAGGGAGGAAATGAACACTTCAAAACTTTAGGTGGTTATTGTAGTGGTGGCAAGTATTGTTATTAAATAAATACACTCAATTATCACCAGAAGCATACTTTCCTCTGCTAATCTGTAGTCCGTACCTTGGCCAATTTGTTTTGCATGTGTTTTACCAGCCATAGTCCTGCCAGCATGGTTTCCTCTCTTTTCTTATAAAAAACACGCACACCAACGTTAATCTAATATAGTTAATGCTGAAAATGTAATTTGCACAAAAACCCATAAAAATAGGAAAATTAAACTTCCTCAGCAATGCTAGCTCAGCAGCTACAAAACACATTGCAATTATTATGCAATTATTTTTAATCTCAGTTATTTTTAAAAGCTGAATACATGTGTACAATATGGTTAGAAAGTCTCCTGCATGCTTCTTCCAACACCAGCAAAATTCCATGTAATCATGTGCGAATAACATGAAAATTATTTAATATGCTAGTACAACTTCGTACATTTTGAACAGTTTGACCCTGTTGAGTTTTTCATAGAATCATAGAATCATAGAATCAGCGAGGTTGGAAGGCACCTTTAAGATCAAGTCCAACCATTAACCCACCCTGACAAAAACCCCTTCTAAACCATGTCCCTGAGCACCTCATCTACCCTTTTCTTAAACACCTCCAGGGATGGGGAATCCACCACCTCTCTGGGCAGCCTATTCCAATGTTTAATAACCCTTTAATAACCCTTTTTTTTATTTCCATTCTCAATGGCAGCGTATCATGAAGATGGTGTTTGTATATGTTTGCATGGGATGGTCACCTATAATGACGCGTGAATAATAAATAATACATTTTGGCTATGGTATTATAGAATATTCAGTTCTTGAGAACTGTGAAATACAGCATTTACTAGTTCCCAGAGAAGTATTGTTCAGCGTCTCCTAAACGGTGTCCCGGCTTTGGGCTTTGTAGTGGCAGCTAGCTTAAACGTGTTAAACCGAACTGATCTGTCGGACAGAACCTGACTGCTCTCTAGGTTAGTCGCCTGGCGGGGAAACCTGTGCTTTCATCTCTTCTTTTCTGAGCCGCCTTTTGGGTCCCTCTCCAAGAGCAGGGCATCGCCTCTCAGTCAAAGCACTCCAATGTAGTTTTGTGGCTGCAGCCTCTGCAGGCAGAGCACAAGATTAGGAGTCAGGAGATCTCAGCTCTGTTCCTAATTTTGCCCTCAGTGCCCTGTAGCACTCTGCGATAGTCGTGCTTTTCCACCTGTGCTTCTACTGTCTATCTACTGGGTAAGAACAACTCTTTGAGAGTTTTATTAAATGCCCAGCGTGAGCTAACAGAAGCTGTTAAGATGGAGAGAATCTAATCTGCAAGAGGCAGAAGGTGGAGTACATCCTACACAAGCAGCTTCTCTCAAAATCTGAAGTATTACCATGTTGGCATTGTGACGCCCTTCCTACGCCGCTCCGTTCTGTTGTACAACAGGCACAAGGTGAGGACGGGAGACAAAGAGAATACTGTCTTCTGCTCAGTCTCCCACGAGAGCTGGGGGGTTGCAGCTAGTTTTGACTTTGAGCGGCTGCCTGCGTGATGAAACCACCCATGCGGCTCTCCAGAGCTGCTTCTCCAGAAGGGAGAGGCCTGGGAGGGGCCTGGAAGTGGCTTAAAGATGTCTGTAGTCACACCTTATCACTCTGTTGTGCTGTCTTGATAGCATCTGCTAATTAGCTTACTTGGCATTGTTAATTTTTTTTTGCTGCTTCTGGCTACTGCCTTCTGCAGAACACAAAGTGCTGGTCACATCTCCACTTAGAAATTATTTGCAAAGGAAATCACACTCATGAGCTGGTTGATCACTTCCCTGCTATCCTTCAAGCAGCTGAAACCTGTTCTATGGGCTGCGAGTGCCACATTTTCTCTTCCCTTGTTGGACTTGTTCTGGTCTGATTATTTCCAATCTGAATATAGTTTGTTTTGCATTAGCTGTTATTTTTTGCTGAAGGATTAAAGAAAGTTTGGGTTTAGATTTTGAGACACGGTTCTGTTCATGGGCTGTTCTTTTCTTATAGTAACATATTTTTTTCACCCTTTCTGACAGATGTCCCCCATAAATGCAGGAATCTCTGTGGTAACAAGTGAGACAGCTAAAAAGTGTGGTTTGTATCTGCTCCCACCAGAATGCTTTGTTTTTTTAATAGCTTGTTAGCACAGAAAGGAGGTACTTGATGCCTCTTCACAATATGGTATATTTCAGAAAACCTGGTTGAGAACTTTTCTCTTTTACTGTGCTGTTTGTGTAGCACCGACAATGGGGCTGATGGGGTCAACACAGGAAAGTACTAAAGACAGGAGAAAGTCACAACTGGAGCTGCTCAGACAGGGCTCTTAACTGAGACAAAATCTTGAGAGAGAGGAAAGCACTACTAGGCACTACTTCTCCTTTGAAGTGTTCTTTCAAAGGCTGAAGGAAAAATTCAGAAACGTTGCAGGGAATTGCCTAGAATATTTCAGCTTGGACTTGCTAGATGGATATATACTCTGCTTTTACCAACTTCCCTTCTTCCTCCTGATATTTACATCTACGCTCTCAGCTTTGCACCTTTCTGCGTGGAGTCCCAGGCGGTGATTTGTTTGACCTCTTCATGGTTCCAGGTGAATTTTCTAGGAAAGCTCCAGAGAAATTCAGTGGTTTTGCCCTTGAGATTCTTCCTGCGCTGCAGGGCACTGCTTTGCCATGGCTATAATGGGCACCTTGAGGCTGGGCTGCCCTCAACTGGGTCCCGTAAATCTCTGCCAGAGGAGCAGAAACGATGAGCAGGTGGAGAAGGCCAGGCTGTCTGTGTCACAGTTGCTAAATCATTCAGGGGTTTCACAGCACAGGTCAGCTGGACCTTGGGGACCCTGACTTAAAGAGCGGCCTTACCTGGGTGGGACTGAATGGATCACTTCCAGTGAGGAAGAACAGTCTTCCAGAAATGTAGCTTACTTTTCTCTCCCTGCGAGAGGAAGGACATTGTCTGCCTCTGGATATATTTTTCAATTTGGTTTGTAGCCACTGAGCTATACAAAAGGAATTAATGCAGTGCTTCTTAACTACAAAGAGTAAAAATCCTCTTCTTTTTTCTTTTCACTTTCTCACATTATTATGGAAATCTGTGCTTGCATGTTAGCGTCTTTGATATGAATGTGCTTTCTGTAGGTTTAACTAGGAGGAAAATAATTTATTGGCCTTTTCACTGACATCCAGTGTAAAATAAGTTTATTTTGTTCATCTTCCCTGTGGGGACCAAGGCTTGGAGCTGCAACAAGTGGTCTTTATAATGTAATGCAGCTTTCCCACAGAGACTTATGCTCAGTATTATTCCATAACGTATTTCATTCTTAAATTATTTTAAAAGCACAAGTCCATGGAAACAACAAAAGAGGATTATGCACTCCTTACAAAAACAGATTGTGCCTGAAATGGCAGTACATCTATGTGAATAACTTAAAAAGGAAAAAGTGCTTCATCTCTTCATATAGAAAAGCCCAGCAAACAGAAAGGCAACAGCCCAAACTGGCAACAAGACCTTTGGAGGTAAAGAACAAAGCTTTGTTAAAAGCCTACCCCAGAACTAACAGGGCGTATTTCAGGTGTCTATACCATGAATGAACTGGTTTTGTGTGTCGCCCTCTGCTTTGTTTTTGCAAACAAGGGTGCCAGATTCTCACCTGCACAGCCACTCCTCCACAGCGCTATGGGAATTCTGTGTGTTTCGGCTTGCTCAACCTTCCCGTACATTTCCGCGAGTGGGAGGAAGATTTTCTTTCTGCTTGGCCCCACAAATACAGCTGGGGACCAAGATCACTCAGGAGGAAATCCCTTTCTTCCCACTCCCTGCTCAACCTAGAGGCTTCCCTGCAAGCTCGAGGGCTGAGACTTCTCGAAAGCCTGGTGGGAATGTCTGTGGGAAGCCACCAGACTACCAGAGGCCAGGGAGAGCACACCTTGCGGAGAGAGAGCTGGCTTCCACCCCTCTGCAAATATAAAAGGCTCCTTGAAGGCACACTGCTGAAAGTCCTGAAAGGCCAGTTGCCCAAGAGCAACGAAGAAGAAAATTATACTAATCTGATAATCATTAAAGAGTAAAATCACTAGTATGCAATAACACCGGAGAGCACCTTGATTTTGTTTTAATAGCACAGAAGACAAAACAGTTCCCACAAGAAGAGGCAGTTACATGCCATATTTACTCCACGCCATGCAGGGAGTTGCTTTTGCTCTCCTTTTGCTCTAAGGTTTCTGTTCCATTCAGAATTTGTAAATCAATTTCCTCTTCCCATTGAAACTGAAGAAATCCACATTCCTGCATATTTTATATGACTATTTGCATTACAGAGAAACCAAGCACCTTGCAAATGGCATTTCAAACTGCTTTTTTTTTTTTTTTTGTCTTTGCTCCTACAAGATTTGTTAATGTACTTGGCATCTGCAAGCTGAAACTGCAGTTCTGTCCCACGCTGTATTCCCATGACACAATTTCTGCTGCTGATTTTGTTGTTGAGGTGCAAAATCCCATATGCATTCTATCTTTGTTGTCACTCTCCTAGCTTTTGAAAAAGAAGTTTCCTTACATCTCCAGAAGAAACAAATGTCACTGTGTCAGTCACCAGTTTTGCTTTTTAAAGTGTTTCCTCTGACACGGAGACTTTCAAACCATACTTTTTCTTCTATGAGTCTTCATTTATTTTGAGGCTTTAGGATCTTTCTTTTGTACATATAAATCAAAACATTAAAAAAAAAAAAAAGGAAAATACAATATTTCTTTCCACTGTGTCACTATAATCAAAGTAACAATTTGTTTGGGTCTGATTCATATTTGCATGCAAAGCTCCCTGCCTCTGCTGGGGCTGGTGTAAATGAGCATCAGACCTTCCTTTTTACTTCTCAGAGATGGTTATACCATTTATCCTGGTTCACCAGAGCAAAATATCAAAGGGTTGGAAAGTGGGATGGGATCCCAGACTCTGCTATTTAGTGTAGAGACCTTGGAGATCTCTGCACTTTGCACAAGGACAGATATAAATCTTATGTAATCCTGCTCCAGCGGTGAGACTTTGCATAGAGATTTCTACAAAGGAAGCACCTGATTACCACCAAATATGCAGCAAACAAGGGAGTGAGAGTAAACCTTTGATATGCTGTACCAGTTCTTAGAGATCATGACAAACCAAAGCATCACAAAGAGGAATGCAGTTGTACGTAGAAGACTATAAATATAGACCCAACGGTGGAGTTTCATGAAGTGATGAGATCTGGGTTTGGCATTATCAAGGTTAAAAAAAAGCCAAAGCCACATTTTCCAGAGGGGTGAACCACCCCACTCAATGGAAATCATTCATAACTTTTTGAAGTGATTTATTTAAAGTGATTTCTTCAAAGTGATTTCTTCCCTCTAGTAGAATTTTTCCCACATGAAATATTGTGTATCTGTACAATGCCATGTCTGTAAGTGTCCTCCATTCTCAGAGTTTTACTCTGTGCACTTGCTCTTTTGCTTGAGTGTTCAATCTGAGACATTTCATTGCCTTCTTCCAAAGTAGCCCTAATCCATCTGTTTACCAAATTCATCTGGCCTTGAGGGAAGAAATCATTTCGCTGCTCTGGAATGACTCGCAGGATCACATCATCCTGTGTGAGGGTTGTGTCTGAAGGTCACTGGTCACCAGCTGGGTGATCCCCTCTTCTGCTTCCCCCCCACTCATCCATTCTTCATGACCAGCTGGGGACTCATGTGTCTGTGACTGTCTGGGCCAAATCTCACCCTTTGCTACCAGTCAGAGAAACACGTGCAACAGAATTCCCAACATACTCTCACCACAGACCAGTCTGCTGCTTTCCAGTTACACCAAACACACCACAAGCATTCATTTTCTAGGAACCATTAGGACTTGCTCTTCTGCCTCTCCTTCCCTTCCGATTGGAGAGCAGGGACAGACAGATAGGTTTGGCTATCACCAACACTGTTCCACCAAATAAACTCTCTCTGGTAAGGATGAGAGGAGAGTTTTGTCTCCCAGGACCTGGTATGTCAACAACTTCTATTCTTTTGCTTAGAGACCTGGCACCTGAGAATGAAGACACGCAAGCAGTAATCATTCTCTTTACAGTTGCTGAAAATTTGGGAGCTGAAAGAATGCAAAAGGACTCAACAAAATGAATAGTCATGACTGTGGGAGGGGGCCAGGAGCCCACTACAGCCTTGGAGCCTTTCCAGAATGCATTAGCTGGCTCAGTGGAGAGAGGAACACAAGGGGTACCCAGCAATGCCCTCTGTGCGCGCATCAATGCAAACACCATGGGCTGGCTGTGCTGATCTGATGCCAGGTTAGATGGGCTCAGGTTGAAGCCAGATCATGTGTGTACTGAGAGGTGCCTAGCCATGCACAAACCCACGGGTAATTACCTTGAAGCCGTTCTCCTTACTTACCAACTTCTATTTGGGATCAGCATCTTGGAGTGTCCTACTGTTACATTTCAACAAACAGAAAGTACAGATTTCAATTCACCCATATCAGTTCTTTCAGTTTCAAACTTTTCCTGAGTTTGAACTGCTGTCCAAGAAATGAGAATAGAGGATCTTTTTTGCAAGACTGCTAACTTACACATCAATGTCTGATCTTACAAAGGGGTCTGGTGGTATCGACCTCTGAGGAATTATGGACCCTGGTTCTGGAACCTGTTAGCTTTTGCCCTGGTCACCGGAGTCTGGTCCTGCAGGCCATGACAGTGAGAGCCTGGCTGACAGTCTGGTGCTGCTTCCATTTCCTTTAGCTTTCAGGCTGAATAAACATCATTAAATATAAAAAATGAACATTTGTTTCTAGTCAGTTGCTAGTTGTTTCCTTCTGTTGCCCTGGAAGGAATAATACAACTACTGAGAGATATGGATACACTTTATTAATCAACTTTTAAGTGCATTTAAAAATAAAAGCCAAGAAAATACAGCCTCAGGTTGAAATTATTACTGTAAGGAATGGAACCATTTACAGTAAAATGTAATAATAAAGCACAGAAAGTAATTAAGGTAGAATTGTTTACTTGGGTACTTGCTTGCCATTTCATTTTACTTTGCAATTTTAAAACACAACTCTATTTTGTAAATAAACAATGCATACATTTTAGCAGTAAGTACGTTATCGATTCCATTTTAAGTAGTTGAAGAGTGGAAACAGATGGATACAGCAAACGTTTTTTCTATGAACATTAGATAGTTGGTGCTTGTTGGAATGAAGTAAATACCAAGTACCTTAAAATAATTTTATTGCCTTTTCTCAGCATTTGTTTCTGCAACCATTTGTGAAACCGAGAGGTTTTTGTTTAGAAAATTCAAGGAAAGGGAAAGTCTTGAGAACATTTATGCATATGGAGGCTCACAGAATGGCTTGCAAACCATCATTTTTGGTCGTTTTCCCAAAAAGGACTAGATTACCTTCCCCCTTTTATCAAATGAGCCAAATTTTGCCTTCCAAGCTCTACAACAGCATAATTTTCTCTATGGAGCTATCCCCGAGGACAGGCCCACAGTTGAACCAGATTGCTAAATGGTATATTAAAGTTATTAATTGTAAATATTTTAAATGAAGATGCTAAAATCTTTGCGTTAGGACATATTTATATTTTCCCTCATTAGTTAGGCCCATATCTATTCTTTATTTAGATTTTAATTCCTGCTGGGCAAAAGTTTTGGCCTGTGCTATTCTAACTTTTGGAAAAAGTTTCATATACCTCTTTTTGTCTCATTAAATCTCAAAAAAGTTTCAATTCAGCTCAAAACGCATCACTTTCAATTTCATTAAGTCACTCCTAAATTCAGCCTTGGTATTTATTCCAGAATCCTGCATATGTTTTGCTCTGCTCCTCTGGCTGGTGCAAGTCCAGTTTGTGTGTGTAGTAAGCAGAATGAAATTGCAATCACGTTTGCAACGATTATGTCTGGAAAATGTATTCTTCAAAGGTGCAATGAGATGGTAACTGGTTGCAATGAGATGCTGACTGGTGAAGAAGAGAGTCTCTGGTCCCGACTGCATCCTTCAACATGTTCTGTGCTGAGTGATTTGTTTGCAGCACTGCATTTTCTGAAGAAAGCAAAGAGGCCCATTTGCTTTGAGAGTCTTTATTAACATAATTCATGGAATGAGAAATTCCCTTGGGAATGGCAGTCTTACTTTTGTGTTTAATTTTCATTTTTATTTCTGACAGAGCTTTCTTGCAGCTTCTCAATTTCCTGTCACCTTTCTTTGTCAGCATTCCTTCCCAAGACTCTGCTGTCAGTTCCAGGAACCTGACTGTCCCTCCTGCCATCCTTCAGAATATACCAAATTAGACCTTTTTTCCTCAGTGAGGAATTAGTATTATACAGGCGAACAGAAGAGCTCAGTGAGAGACATCTTCCAAGCCAGGATGACAGCAGCCTAGGCCTGCTTCAGCAAGCCACTTGTAGCTTAGGCACCCATATTTACAATATAGGCAGCTGGGAGTTTTTCCTTCAGACAACATTCAGTCTTGTCCCTTGAGCAAAGTTTCCCCAACACAAGTGATTGAAAGGCATCCAAAGTGCAAATTCATTTATTTAGACCCATATACCCACCCCCCCAGCTCCTCCCCCTATGCCCCACAGGGAGTTGGACCATGTTTAATGGGCGTCTGGGATGGAGCTTCTTATGATTCTAATTTGTATGCACCAAAGTTGCTCAGCGAGTCAAACCATGATGGGAGATTCATTTGCAAGGCACACCAAAACAAAATGTTCATGTAGACACAGTCAAAGCTTCCTGACTTATTTTTAATTTGTATACTTGAACTTGATTTAGGAATCAAACCAGAACAGTCCCTTTATCTTTCTGCACAATAGCAAATGCCTGTCCAAATCCCCTCTCTGCCTGTGGTGAGGTAGGATTGCATGATACGTATCAATGCAGGAAAGCTATATCAAATTAAATTGAATCCATGCCATGCCAATAGGCCTTTAATTCTCAGTTCAATTCATGATAGAGTGAGATTGCCATCGGTATTTAGCAGAAGTTAATCTACAAAGTAGCATGTGTTGCCTTATACACCCGGTGGCCAAAGAAGCATTTGTCGATGAGGCATGGCTTCATGCTTCGCTAGTACGGAAGGTAAGCAAAGAATGTGATGTTCTCATAAAAGGTGTAATTGAGCTAATAGGATCATTTGTTTTAAAAAAATCCTTAACTATCTTGAGTTAATAACTGAAATCAGTAAGAAAAATGATACAACTTACTGCACTTTATGCTTTTGTGATTTTTTTATGCACTTTTTTCCTGTCCTGTATGGTTAGAGAACAGTCTCTTCCCTTCAGTTGGTTGTCAGTTTGTGCTTAGTCTCAGGGTAAGGGCATTAGCACAGAGTTCTACTTTGCAGGCTTCATGCTGTACGTGGGAATTGTATTTATTAACATTAACTTTCTTATTTCCTAAGTATGTTTATTATTCGAGAACTTTGTGAACAAAAAATGGTCTTAAGTTGTGGCAGGGGAGGTTTAGATTAGATATAGGGAGAATTGCTTTACTGAAAGAGTGGTCAGGCACTGGAACAGCCTGCCCAGGGAGATAGTTGAGTCACCATCCCTTGAGATATTTGAGAAAGGTATAGATTTGGCACTTCAGGGCATGCTCTAGTGGCAGAGATTGCAGGGTTTTTTTTTTTCGGTGTATATGGTTGGACTTGATGATCTCAAAAGTCCTTTCCAACCATGAAGATTCTGTGATTCTGTAAATCTTAATTTTGTGCCAATTTAATCTATTACAATAGATTGTGTTCTTATTTACATTTTTTAAGGCTGATTTATGTTATTTATTGCATGTAAAGTTCCTTTAAAGTGGATCCAATTACATTTTCACTGTTTTACTTGCCTTAGTGTAAATAATAACATATCCATATGCTCTGTTCTTTCCTTCAACTAGTATTAAGTAGGTATCTGGTCCTGGAGCCAGATCCGCTGTCATGTACATGGTTACAGCTCCAAGTAACATTAAACCAGTATAGAGATTGGATCTTTAGGTATTATCTCATTATTAAAACTAATTATGGGAGAGTTAACAAAAGCTGAGTAAGCGCTGAATCATAAGATCATGACTGTATCCTTTAGCAGCATTCCAGCCATACCAGTATAGATGGCAGATTGGACCGCTTCTTTTCATTGGTTGCAGGTTTTTAATTCTCCTTACTTACCAACTACAAAATACAGGCCTGGAATTTACAGTCTCTAAAACAAAATAAAATTAAATGGAAACCCTATTAATCCAAAATCAGGATGTACCATTAACACAGAGCTACTTATCTGATTATGTACTTGCTGGTTGGTCTAGGTTGCATCACAAAAGATCAGCTCAAAACTGGTTAAGTACACAGCTAAGCCAGCCACATCTTTGCACAGAAATGTTATAATACTTGTTAGCAAAAGGAAATTATGCTTATAAATTGCACTGTCAAAAAGAATTCCTTTCACTGCATATCCCATCAACTAATAATTGTTGGAGTATTCAGTCTGGAGCTGCAGAAGAGGTTTATTGCTACTTCCTGGTCCTTGAAATTCTCAAAGGGCAAGCATTCATTTACAGAATTAAAATGAAAAAACACAGATGGCCAGTGTTGATAACCATACTAAAAGCAGTTAGGGGCCAATCCTGGAAACATTTACTTACCCAGATAGCTTCTTCTCACGCAAATAGTTCTATTAAAATAAAAGAGATTACAGATATAAGAAAGGGACAAAATGCATAAATGTCAGAAAAATATCTAAAAGCTGTAGCTATATGTGTATTATGTCTGGTTGAAGGCATTCCCACACATAGTCATAATCTTCAATCTTTTTATTTCATGAAAATGTATCTAAGCTTTTCCTTTCCCTGCAACAAATGTGATCTGAAGATGTGCAAAAGAAAGTGAGCGTGTCTCATCAAATATACAGGTAGTGTCAGGTTGTGACTCTATAGATCTGCTAATCAATAAGATCAATTTATGTTTAATTTAAATTTTAGTCAGTAGGAACATATCCTAAGGTTTTATTGCTCTGAGATGAGATTAAATCCATTAAAAAAAGAATATATGAAGAACATGAAATGCTGCTATTGAATATTGGAGCAGGATCTATTAAACTGGAAATTCAGTGTATAAGATTCTCTCATAGACTATCTCCTTGGGGCTATAAATCAAGCGTGAAGGAAATCCTTACTAGTGCCCAGACCAGCCATTAAGCATCATTTACGCTGACAGTTCCCTTCACTGATCAGAGGACAATTTGGGTTTCATAGCTATGCATGTAAAGAAATGTGCTGCATTCAAAACCTTCCCCTGTTATGTGTGTAAATTTTCGAGAGGACTCTGCATCCATCAGGGTTTTTATTAAATATTTCCATTAGTAATGACAATAATTGATGAAATAGGCTCCTCTAGTTCCTTCTCTCCCTTTTCCCTCCCCCATGCCTTTTGTCTTTCAGTCTCCAGCCCATTTGCTCCCTCTTTGTCTGGATTTTTTCCTTTGCACCTCCCCTTCATCCCTTTGCCCTCTTCCATGACCTGTGTTTTCTTTTCCCTGCTGGTTCGCTGCCCTCTGTTTGCTTCTATTTCTCCTGCCCTTGTTTTAAGACTCTGTCTCTCTCCTCCCCCATTCTCTCCCCCTCCACCCATCCTTTCTTCCCAGGTACTGTGTCAGAGAGGGCAGCCTTAGTGATGAAATTCAGCTTTTTGAAGGCTGGTGATCATGGATTGATCTTTTTAAAGACAATGTTTTAGTTAGTATGTCTAGATTTATACCCAAGCCTGAGTGCCTCTACAATGAGAACAGTTATGTTGTAGAGCAGACAACCAGAAAAAAAGAAAGCTTCTGTCCATCAGTTAATCTGACTACTTATCCAAGCTCCAAACGTACTACCTTCCCAGAGCGTAGTACCTTCCTGGAGCCCAGATCTCCTTGCTTCCCACCATTAATTACCTAGGAAAGCAGAAGGGCACTTGAGCATGCCCTAAAGGTCAAAGAAATGTGAACAAAATCCTAAAGCTGATGATAAATTCCCACTATCTACCAGGCCAAAGTGGGCATGATTTCCAGGGATGAAGAGAACACATTTTGCCACTGGGATTCCCCACCAGCTCATCAGGTAGCTGACCTCATATACACTTGCAATTTTAATTATTTATGCATTTGGAACTTAGCTGCATTCATATTAAACCTTCTTTACATTGCTCTGCCAATGAAAGGGAACCTCTGAGTACTTGTAAATTGTATTAATTAATGCAACACGGCATTAGAGGAAAGTGATTGCTGGCACCTGCAATTCAGCACAAGTTCAGGAAGGATTTTTCAGGAGTGGACGGATGCCTCTCCAGGAGATGAGCTTTAGCTGTTGCAAGTTACTGAACTGAGTAAAAGATTAACTGAGTGAAATTCTGTGATGCAAACTATGCCTGTGATGCGACTGAATGCTCACAGTGGTCACTCATAACCACAAAAATCCACCAATCTTTATTTTTTTTCCAGAAGATCTTTATCTTTTTGTGTGTTTGTTTTCTAGCTTGCAAACAACTCTAAAAGATACAGCATTTTTGCAACAGTAGGAGAATAAAGATACAGTGATGTTCTTTATGTGGTTTGCTTGTTACCTTTGAACAGGATTTATATGGAAAATCATGAATAAACTTTTTGATAGGAGGAAAAATTGTGTGAGGGACTGTCAATCTGATCTTGATAGCCTTGTTTTGCTTCTATAAACTCTGATGTTTCCAAAGCAGATTTTGAATGAAAACTTCATGTTTATACCCAGCTCACTGGTAAAAACCATTGCTGTTCATGTGCTCTGATTAACTTAGTTCTGTGAGGTGCAACTCCTTGTCCTTGCCATTTGGCAGAGATCTACCCCTGTCCCTGCACCCCAGCTTCCTCTGCCTCCGAGGAGTAATGATGTGGGAGACAGGAATACTTGATAACTGTGTGATTGTGGCCTCAGTGCTCTATAAATGTTTTTAAAAGCAATAATATAAATGTGGGAGTAACATCAGATAACCCTGGACACCCTCTCTTGCTGCTATAAAGACATCACTCAAATGTGGTTTCTTTTTCTATCCAGAAAAAAAAGTTCCTTATGAACTTAGGTCTAGACTGGGATTTCCTAACATTTTCATCCTGGGTAGATAAGCAGAATGAGTATGCTATTAGCTAGGGACTGCATCAGAAAATTCTCCTGCACAGCCTGAAATAAAAGATCCCTCTGTGGCTGTTACAAGGTTCTGCAGACTGCTCGTGGCTTGGGAGGAGGAGAAGGGGTTGGGAGAGCATGTTTGGAAACCCTCAAGCTAATGATAACCCTGATCTAGATCAGTTATAAAAACACAAAGGTCATACTCCAGTAAAACTTCCATGTTGGACTAAAAATGCATTCTGCCTTTGAAAACCAAGGACAGTTTTACCTAGATGAATTCCATAAAATGTGTACAGTGTGGCCTCCCAAGCAATCGTATCAGTTCAGCAGGGAAAACTGAGCTGTGAGCCCACATCCCAGAGTGGAGTGTGCAATGGGGACTCTTTATGCTGACCTTGCCCCTGAGGAAAAATAGGAAAGGTGTGTTACTAAAAATTGAGCAATGTGTGTATTTTTGAGCTGTGTGTATGTTTGGTTTATGAACACAGCATAATCAACCTGAACTAGAAATGAAAACTCATTGCATGAATTTTGGGGAGAGGAAGAGGGTGGAGAAGAAGTTTGAAAATGTATAGTTTGTGTTAATACTTTTTAACCTCCTTAACATTTAAGCAGGTCAGCAAAATGAGAGAATTTACAGCAAATACTTTTCTTTTATGCGCATACATGAACAAAAATTTATTGCAGTTTGTGAGTATAGCTGTATCCAGCTAACACTGAGAATTTATTATAAAGTAGGTGTTGGAGATTGTTTTCTGGGTGTGAAAAAACAAATAATACTCTTTAAAACACAAATATATCAGTTCATAAGTGTGCACTGAACACAGAGTCAGCATTTATTGTTGTTTTTCTGCCTTCCAAATAGGCCCTTTCAAAATTTTTCTTCTTTTAGTCCCTAATCACGTTTCATGCTTTTCTTGTGGGCTGCTCTCCCGTCTTTATATATTTTTCCTACATGCTGTCCAATTTCCTCCTTTTCCTCCTCGGATTTCTCTCATTACCTCTTGCTAGAGGTGTTCTTCTTAAAATAATAATACAGCTACAATAAAATAGGTTGGTCAGATCCACATAGCCGTAAATTCCTACCATTTTTAACACATCCTACACTTTCTTCCGTTGCCTTGGGCTGTCTGTGACTTCACAGAGCGCCCTTTAGTCACTGCACCTGTATCAGTGACTTGTGCCAAAACCGGCTCATGGTCAAGCTGCCTGTTGGGGGTGGGTGGCTGGTCAGTGCTGGTGCCGGCGTGAGGGTGAAGACGGTCTGGCATAGACCTTTGTTGACATGCTGAAGCCATGCAAACACTGAAAAAGAAGGAAAGATTCTGGTCTAGCGCTCAGGTCTGAGCTTCGGCCGTGGGTAGTTTACTAATGCCAATGTCCTACATTGCAGGAGACAAGAGGGAGCTGTTTCCAAGGTGCGGTTAATGCCCACTGATGTTTTTCCCCACTGACCCTTATATCCAGAGTGGATGCAAAGTATGTGCAAGTGATTCTTGTAGAAGTTAGGCTATAAGGGACGTCTCTGCCTTCACACCAACTAGTTTCTGCCTTGTTTTTGTTTGCTCTTTTCCTAAACATACTCCTGCAATGTATACTTAATGAGGTCAAGAGATTTTAGTGGTTTTTTACCAACAAGTGTTTCTTGGTGTTTGATAATTGCTTGAGAAAAAAAACCCTGGCCATAGCCAGTAACTGTACAGAGTCCCACGTTAACTAGTGAGCTGGAGCTGATCTGTTACCTATAGTCAGCATCAAGACAAAGGGGATGTAGAAGTAGTAAGTGTGCAGAATTGGCATGTGGAAAGGAGAAAATGCATATTAAAGATTGAAAAAAACAGCAGATGTGGCATTTCTACTGAACACAGTGCCATAAAAAGGGAAAGTACTACGCAAAAAATTATTAGAAAGAAGGGAGTTGCTCTGCTGTGTTTCATGGGTGTTGATGCACGTTCCCAGCACCAGCCATGAAGGAGTTCTCACAGGCTGGCTTCTAGAGCTCACCTATGAGTGCTTTGCAAGAGACTGAAGATATATTTGTATATCCTCATTGTGCATATTAGTTTTTTAAAGTCCTTCCTTCATGTTCTGGAAAAGCAATTTAGAAAAGCTTCTCTATTCATTCATTGCAATCACAGGCTCCACAGACAGCAATTCCTGACACATTGAAATCAATCTGCCTGTGATACCTCTCTCTCATCACAAACAGCACAGTAAATCCTGATTTGGTTCCAGAGGCCTGCCGTGGAGAACCACTTTTAGAGTCCTTACAAGTTCCAGGCTCCTCATATTACGAGAAACATAAAAGGCACTGACACCAGGAGTCTGCATCTCCTAACAGACCACGGGGGAGGTGGGTGAAAAGGGAGTTCCCTGTCTGTAGTTTCTAGCAAAATCAGGTATTTGTGTGTCTGTCTGATTACAGGAGGGAATTGGTGACCTTCAGTTACTGACCTTGCACTTTGTCAGTCCGTTTTCCTTTTCCTACAGCCCCTGAGGCCCTGCACTTTGTCACGCCTACCCAGAAGGCGATCAATAATGGATTGAGCTTACATTGATTCAGTTCAGCCTTTCCACAGGTAACAGCAGCATTGACAGAGGAGGGGGCTGCTTTGGGAGCAGAATAACCGTTTTCAGCCCGTCACCCTCAGCTGGGAAACAGACATGTTTTTTGAGTTACGAAAGCCTGGACCCAGCTGCTAGTGGGTATTTAAAAGATGAGTATCTTGATACTGGAGAGGAAAATCAGAAAGAAGCTACATAACACACTGCATCTTCTGATCAATCAAGAGTGCTTGACTTGTGAAAATCATACAATTTTTGCTTCACCTTTACTCTGGACAGACAGGCAGACACAACCCATAAATGATGTGTTGGAGAACTCACACATTCTTGAGGGAATAGGCAAGTCAGTCTCGAGCGATATCAGATTAAGCCGTCCCAAATAAAATAGGAATGAAAGCTACAAAGCTTGACTGCATTTTCAAAGGGAATTTTAGCTGCCAGCCGTCTAATTATGTTTACATGTTTCTCTGCCCAAAATGCAAGTCATGGTACACTGGTGAAACAGGAAACTTTCGCATTCCAGAGGGTCCAGACATCACAGAAACAACGGTGGAAAGTTCACACGGCAGGTCAGCTCGTCCCGCGCTGCTTCAGTGAGGCACCGTGCATTTGTGACTGGGGAAATTCATCCTCGGTGCAGCCCTGGCAGGACTGCAGACCCGCCAGAAAGTGTGCCAAAACACTTCTTAGGGCTGTGTGGGTGTGCAAGTGAGTTGCTGTTTAAAACCATTAGCTGTCTAATATGAATGTACTCGCTATTAACTGAGAATATTACAGTTAGATAATCCCTGCTTAAACTGATTTTCAGTTGTCAGATATGTTTTATTAGAGGTACGGTACCATTCTCAGCTTGAACTCTTTCCTTGACGTAGCAGTACTTAAAAACGATTAAACTGATTAAATTTAATGATTATTATTTAAGTAATAATTTAAATAATGATTGTTTAAATGATTAAATAGATATATCCATGAAACTGTTTAACAGTGGCCAGGACCTACTTGGATTTATCCAGTGGATTTAATAACAGAAGAATGGTGATTCTTAGTCAATCTAACTTCTTATACGATTGAATATAAATTCTTCATGGTAAAAAAAAGTATTCTTTTGCTTTCCAGGCATGACCACAGGCCCATTTAGCCTTCAGCCTTTGTTATTCTGAGTAAATTCATCAAATGATGAGTTTAAATTAGAGAGGACCCAGAATCAGAAACCTGGATCCTCACCAACACTTTGACCTCGGGCACGTTTCAATTATTTTCAAAGCAATTCAGCTGGGCCACTTTCTGTAAAAAAGACCAGACCTAAACTCTTGATCAGGACATGCTGAAACTGCAAAGGGATTCAGTTTCAGGTCTAAACAACATAGCTTGAGCTGGCAAAGAGCTGAATCCATGTCTATCATTACAAAATAGTGACTTTGAATGACTCCGTTTTGCGGTGTTGGATATGACATAAAATTAAGGCACTTTTTTTTTTAAATGTGGGTGCTTGAAACATTTTGAACATCCAATTATTTTAGAGAGATTTATACTTCAAATCACTTATCACTGATTAAATCCTTTTTACTCCATGAAACTGTTTAACAGTGGCCAGGACCTACTTGGATTTCATTGTCTCACATTTATACAGTGGATTTAATAACAGAAGAATGGTGATTCGATATATATTAACTCATCTGGCATACTTTAAAGTATTTGGAAATCTAATTCAATGTGTACAACTCTATGCTTCCGCTTTACAACTTTGCCAGCAAAACAATCTGTATCATTCACTCAGAGATGTCCACTGAGGTTTTACGCATCGATATGCACTAAGTAAATCCTACGAGCATGTAGCTGTCCCCACATTTTGGCACCACAAGTAGATGTATCCTGAGCTCTTGCCTTGTAATCCGGAGGGTGTCCTGGAAAAAACCAAGCCATCTACCATTTTGGATAAGATGTTCCTCTCTGGCAACCTGGGTAGGGTGAAGGTAATATCCCTCAGCAGAGTTCGCTGGTCTAATGGTATTGTAACAGTTAAGCGTGGCCAAAGATAAATTTTGTTCTGACTTGTGCCTTCTGAATCACAGCTCTGATGACAAAGAAATTACTTTTGTATAAATGGCAACAGAACTGAAGCCCAGCCCGTTTCAGTACTGACTGATTATGCTCTCCATTACACTTCAAGCTAGATGTCTGGTCCACAAAAGCCTGTTAGAGTCTTTCAGCAGAGGAGTCTATACTTGGTTCCAACTGTCCTTAAAATAGCACTGCACCAAGACTTTTGCTCTAACACTCTTGCTGTTTACTGGCCTTTCTCTGTTAATGGCTGTGCTTTTTATATGAACACAAAACATACGTTTTTCATTTCCTTAGAATAGTAAGAAACCTTTTTACAGAAACTGCTGCCTAAGCAAATTACAAGTCTATAATATTTCCATTAAGAGATCTTACTTTTCCAATATCGAGTGCTTTCGGTGGTGTGTTACGAAGTCCAACAACATGGAGTGAAAATTGTTCTTGTGACCACAGAAGCATTTTAGGTTTTTCCGGTGTGGCCCATATCCAGGTTATTTAAATATATGCTTGCTTTATACTTCTTTTTTTGCTTCATAAGTTATAGAGATATAGAAGAGATACAGATTTCTTTCTGAAGAATGTTTTCTAAATGGGAGCAGAATAACTTTTGCAGGACTTATTACACTTTGCCTTATTGGGGAGAAATAGGCACATCTGGATGGTAGCCACATCAGCAGTCCATAACTATCTCGATGTCTTCATGGGAGTCATTGCTGGCAAGTATCATTGGTTTCTGAGGACCTGGTAGGGTAAGGGACAGGTGAAGTGAAGACAGATGCAAACACACTTTCACCGAAGTGATTAATCTCACTTTTGCTCCACACATCAATCCTTCTTTTTTGGACCGAAATAACTCTTTTGGGCCCAACATAGTTGAGCAAAATGTCAAAATTTTAAAACTATCTGTAGTAAATCCTGTATTACAGCCTTAAATACTTGGCCTGAGAGCCTGATTTACATATGCTTGCAGCTTCAGAAGTTGTTGGAGTTTTTTTATATACATATTGTAGGTCTATGTCAAACTGGACATCACATTTACTAGTCAGGTTTTTAGGAACTACAGGTGCAATTTCACATAGTCATGTAATCACAAAATGATGTTTGCAGGTATTGCAGTTACGTGTCTATGTCCAAGCAACTTTTCAGACTACCTGGTTGTGTGCTTGTGGACTGATAAGGAGCAGCTCACAAAGCGTGAGGCCTCTGACTGAGTATATCTTTGTATATACTGTAATGGTTTTCTCTAACTTGTTTGCCATGAGGTCTACTTCCCATTTCACTCATCTTGAAGGAGTCAAGGGAGGGTCCTTGTACTTTATGAAGCTAAGCAGATGTCGTAGTGCAAACACCCAAGGCAGGGATGGTACGCAGCGCTTTATTTGCATTGGTTATCTCAAGAAAAAAAAAAAGACACTGAATCCAAGAGTCCCACTTGGACCACCTCCAGCTGCAGAGGAATGTAGGGAGAAAAAGTAAAGTAATAGTTTACTCAGAAAGAAACAGGATCTAGCTTTGTATTACAAGGCTGGAAACAAGGTTATAATAGGTAAACAAAAGAGAAAATTTTGTTCCTCGCGGCCTCACTGACCTGTCCTTTACCTGTAATTCTTCTGGCCTGCTGTGTAGTGCAGATGCTGGGACATGCGTGCCTGGCATCCCCTGCCTCAGCAACCAGATGTCCTGGTGAGACCCAGGTTTCCCTTCTGTCCCCCAAGTTACATGTCTCTAGCTACACTGGCCCTTTCATGCCTGTGGAAAAGCTCCATGCCTCTATCAGGACTGTGATATTCAAGTCCTGCAGAGATCCTGGTTCCCATCCTGCGTGTCCTTCCCTGTTAGAAAGGTCATTCTCTTACATTTTTCTACAACTCCTCCTTCTCCAGGCAGCATAATATACATGGGAAAATCCTTCTTAGCTCGGCCGTGTTTGCGCTCTGATGTGTATTCCCTGTAAAACACTTCTATTTTGTTTAGTGGTTTTGGTTTGCTACTGGAGACATCACACCCACAAGGCAAGTCAGGCCACTGGGCAGGTTGACTAAGCGGCCTCTGTCCCAGCTTGCTGTGAGTTGCAGGACTTCCCTGCCTCACAGGTGAAGAGGTCACTGCAAAGGACTCGAGTTCAAGCTGGTTGAGGTCAGTACCCAGTTGGCACTGGGTCTGGAAGGAAAAAACAGGAAAGGAGTAAGGCAGGAGCTGTGTGGTTAGACCTGGGGGGGAGGCAACTCTGCATTGAGGTCTGGTTGGGCTAATGAGCGAAGGTGGGTAGTGGTGGAGCTGGGAAATCCAAGCTCTCAGACCTAGATTGCGTTTGACACTAGTTGTGAAGGGAAGGGGAAAGTCTGATCAGGCTGATGAGGTTGGGGTGGGACTCATCCCAAGAAACTGCACAGGGTTAGGGCTGATGCTGGCGGGGACAGGCAGGGTGGCTGTATGCTGACGCTGCGGCAGGGCTGGGATTAATCCCAGGAGAGTTCAGAGGTAGCGTTTTGGCTGTCAGGAGTTGATGAATTGGGCTGTGGTTCAGAGGTGAAGCTGAGTTGGGGGAAGCGAGTAACTCGGCTGCGTTTCAGTCTCATTCTGCACACGTGGCCTGTGAATTCTTTTGTTTAACTTTCTCCCTTGCCACGAATCAGTAGCCAGCCGGTCAGTCAGATTTCCTGTTTCTCTTGGTCTCCTGGCTGTCTGTGATTGCTTCTTTATCCAGACTGCAAGTCAAAGGGTAAAAAGGGGATTTGGAGGGGAAAGGGGAAGGTGGAAATACTGTGTGTGCAGACAGCAGGGGTGCAAGCAGTTTTCACTTGAGCATCCATAAAGATTTTGAGACAGTGTTGGATTTTTTACCAGTACATCCATTCAAGTGAGTTAGGCACAACTGCTCAATGTTCTTAAGTGTCTTACAGACCTGGTCCTTGAAAATGCTTGAATCGTGCTGTGACAGCAAACAACCTTGCATTTGATAGGCTGGATAAAAGTAACGATGATGCACAAATCAATCCCATCTGCCTTGGAAGCACAATCTATCACTTAGCGCCTCAGATGTGTCTCTTCCAGAACTGTCTGACATGCCATCAATCTGGCTTCTGCTCCTTCCACTCCATTCACCAGACACACTCCTCAAAATGCTGTTCGCCCTCAGTTTCACTGCTCCATCCTCTCCTAGCACTCCTCAGGCCTCCCTGATTTTCCGCTCTTGTCCTGTGGGTTCCCGTCTTTGCCCTTTCCACTGTTATCAGGCTGATCTTCACATTATTACCCCTTCTGTTTTTTCCCCACTTACCTGCAGATCAACGTCTCTGAGCCAAACTTTGTTGATGCCTTTCCCAGCAGCTACACTTGCCTAACCAGTTCCTACCCACGCTCCTGGCTGTGTCATTTTCACACCTCCCTGTTACTCATGCTAAAACAACTGTTTGTGGTGCCACATGTGATGTTACGTGTTGGAGCAGGTCAACAAACTCCTCTTTGCTAGAAGCGTATGCGGAGGAGGAGAAGAAGGCATTGCCCGGCGCAATTCACTTCAATGCTCCTCAGGCTGCTGCATGGGAATAGCACGGGGGCAGGGATGGGAGAGGAAGGAGCGCTGGGTGTGCTCAGAAACCACAGGCTTAACTTGGCTTTCTTCAGACAAGCCTATTGCTCTGGGCACTGGCCTTGTGCGGTGTACGGTGAGTGGAAAGAGTCTTGCCTTGCCTGTGCTCAGGGCTGCCTGGAAGCTGTGTCACTGGGTTTTTGTGGCCCAGAGTCCAAGCTAAAGACCGTTTAAAGACCCCTCCGTTAAAGACAGGTTATACTGAAGCAGCCTCAAACCGCCCTCCCTTGCACTTCTGTTCTTCTCACCGCTGACATGGACAGAACCAAATTCTTCTCTCTCTGGCTTTCTTCCCCGCGCAGCACACAGCACCACAGGGGCTCCAAATCAACTGTGTCCAGCACATTTTTCCCGTTATTTTGTGTGCATTCCTTGGATGTCAGCCTCATGGACTTAACACAGTTTGTGTGTGCTGATGCCTACATTGGTACTTCCTAGCAGATCCTGCTAGCTGCTTCGCTTCTTCTTCTATGGAAAAGCCTTTAGCATTTAATAGGCATGAAAATAATAGTATTATATAGAAACAAAGTTGGAAAAGTCTGGGATATACCCAACAAATGAAAATTCAAGACCGAATGAGATCCTTCCAGGCGAACTTTTAGCCCCACCTAAGGAATTTAATAGAAAATTCTATCCATATAAAATGCTATAGACTGGTTTAAATATTCTGTATGAAGGCAGTAACCTGTGAAATTCACTTGGCCCTTTTCATAATGTTTCTCAGCTGCATCTGTTTAATCTTCTCATTCTGATGGACAGCATTTTCTGAAGATGCTTATTCTAGATTACACTTTCTGGCCACTGGTCTAATGACAAAATTAAATAGAAATCTTAAAAAATATCAACTGATTGGCATATTGGTGAGAAAACACCCAGAGTTAAAGACTAAAAGGTTGCTTTGCTACGAGGACTGGAATTCTTTGGCGTGCCAACAAAGTTGCCAGCTGGCTATAGTAGAAGAAAAATGAGCTGAGCATCTGCAAGATATTTACAGTAAGGGTAGAGGGAGGAGGGGAGCAGCCTTCAGAGTTTATCAGTGGTATGCAGAGGTCAAAATGTTTATCAAACCAATTTGATGTTAAAAAAAAGCCTAATGAGAACGGGATTTTGAATATTCTGAGCAGGTCACAGGCTGATGAGTTGTGTCTTCCTAAGTGCACTTTGTTTCCCTCGGGAACTGGACGGAGGGAAAGGGAAGGGGCAGTGAGAGGAAGGTGGAGGAGGCTGAAGGAAGCCGATTCCTGTGTGTCAGGGTGTGTAAGGGCAATGGTGTGGAACCGCTGGGCTGTTGCCTGTGCGCATCCACGGCCTTGGCTTGGGCCGCCTGTGCTGCCTTACCCACCACCCCTTTTCCCCCTGCCCTGAATGGATTTCATTATCCCTGTCTGGAATGCAGAAGACATTTCTTCCAGCCAGTAATATACATATATAAACAAAGTGAAAAGGCAGAGAAAGCAGATGCTGTCCCCCCCCGGCCCCCAGTCTCAGCTAACCCCTGGTGACTCCTGTCCCACATAGGAGGCTGGGGGAGGATGGAAAAATCCCCTCAGTCATCCTCATTTTCCTGGGCCGTTCCCCGCTGAAAAAGCCCAGGCTTTTCTCCGCCACCATCTCCTACTGTCCTTCACCATCCTGCACTTCCCAGCCCCATTGTTTTGCAGCACATGCTGCTCTGCCCTGCTGCCTGCAATGCTCTCTGCAGCCCCTGCCCAGCTCCACAGCCTGGCTGGGCTTTCCCGGAGTGTAACCCTGGTCATTTCTGGCTCAACTGCCCAGCTCAGGGCTGCTGGAGCTGACGGGGGATTTCCAGGAATGGGAAAGACTTCCAGCATTTGCTGTCACTGCTGGAGCACAAGGGGCTTTCCAACACGCCGGCTCTGTTTTCCGACACTGACTCAGAAGGAAGGCTAAAGAGGGGGTGGGTGGTTTAGCCTGACTGGACCTCAAGAGGTGAAATGTGAGCTTTAAATCCCCAGTTTTAGGTAAATTCGAGTCCTCAAGTATGAAGGGTATCTAAGATGGTATGATACAAGTTTTGTCTTCCCACTCTTCTGCTGTCATTTCTTACATTAAAGCAGATCAGTTCAGGGTCTTAGCTCTCCCCACCACAGGGAGTGCGCGGCTCCTGATGGCCACTTCCTCCCCAGGACAGAGAGAGCTAGGGCTCTCCTGGAGTGGAAATTTCAAATTTCGTTGCTAGGAGAGTTCACCCCATCCTTTTCCCTGTTGTCTCTGACCATTCTTCATCCGTCATCTCAGCAATACTTCATCATTTCAGCCAGAGGTGAGCTGCTGGGGCTGGCGAGGGTGGGTAGGAAGGATCACTGTGAGAAACAATGAAGTTTGCAGAGTTACTGGGTGACATAAAGAAGTGTGCTCATTGTGGAGCTCCTCAGCTGAGCCTTGTTCAGCCCAACGTCCCAGCGAGCTGTGAGGAAGCAGGACTGCGCAGCAGCAATCTCCCACCGCAGCCATTCCTGGGGGATTAGTCACTGACTTCCCAGGAAATGGGATCCAGTCCTGAGGGTCTAAAACTTTGTTCTCTGGTTTGTGGGTGGTGGTTGAGGTGACTCCTCTGAAGCAAATGCAAGCACAGAACTGGTTTAAGCAAGACCCTTTGGCTTTTTCCTCCACGCCCTGCCCAAGGACATTTCTTAGCCGCTGGTGGCGGTTGTTCAGAGGGAGATGAGTGAGAGAACACTCCAGACATTAGCCGTGAGCCATGGCAACTGGTTTCATGCATGTGACTACCAAGGAGTAGTGGCAATTCCGTGTTCCTCAGTCTGTGCCTGTACACTGCAGTGTACATTACAGCTGGTTTTGGCTGCTCTCAATGAAGTTAATTAATACTAAGAGACCAAAACCACAGCAGGACTAGAGTGTGTACAGTCTGGTTTCCCTGCTTTCCCTGCCCTCTTTCCCTTGCCAAACTGCCCTACCCTGAGGCTGACCTGAAGCTCAGGTTAGATGAGACTCCCCTTATCCCCCTGCCTTCAGCTGTTTGAAATCACTTATATGAAATTCTGTAGTAAAATGCTTGAGTTAAATGCGTATGATCGAGTTTGTCAAAATGAATAGGCCACATACCTGACCTCCTGTAAAAATTAATGAGCTTATTCACAGCATCCTGCTGGTAATTTCCGTCCTGCAAAACTAAGACCAAATAGAGGTTGTGAGGTGGTTGTTTTGATTAAAAAGCTACCAGCTGCTCAGCGTGTGGCAAGCCTGGCTAAGTGACGGACGGAGATGAACAGAACAAGATCCTTCACTGCTCCTCAAGCACCCCACGCTAGGCTTTCTTGGCATTTACAAGTCCCTGTACTGCCCGTCTAATACCTTGAGATGTGTGTTTCAAGACAGGAGGGACTATGGAAAGTTTTGGAGGGGGCAGCTGAGGCTGGTCTGTGCAAGGCATTGCAAAGCTTTGAGGACTAGTGTGCAGGACACTTGCCAGCCCCTTTTCTCCACCTCTGGTGGAGGAGGTTTTGATGGGGAATTTAGTCTGAGAAAACAGTGACAAATGACCAGTCTGTGGAGAAGGGATTAGGAAGAAGGGGAGAGGAGAGAAAAGAGAAGATAATAGGGAAGGAATGTTGTTCTTGGAATAACATTTTAAAGAGGAAGCAGATCATGTAACAGCCATGGGCAATACCACTTGTATCTTTCACAAAAACAAGGGAAACGAGCACTGTGATTCACCTCATAGCATGATACCACCAGTCTCAGACAAAGAGGCAGTGTGGTCAGGCCGGGCTGTGCATCTGTGTCTCTTGGACAGTCACAAGCCTTCTGTTCCCCTTGTGATTTGGTTGACCTAGGAAATTAAGATATATCCCTGGAACTATCAATCCAGAGAGTAGCTTACCATGTAAGATGGCTTTTTTTTTCTACATCCCTCTTTGAAACCAGAGCATAAACCCACTCTGGGGCTCCACAGCATGCAAGCAGCCTTGCTCCGCTCTAACTCTTTGCAGGGAAGAGGAACGAGCGCTGCCAGCCCAGGGAACACAGCGGCCAGGCACGACTCCAGCTCTGAGGAAGGGGCAGTGCAATGAGACGATGCAGAAAATGGCTGTGTCAGGCCATATAGTGCCACAGCATGGTGCGTAAAGCTGGTGTCAGCATCACTTCAATATCGCTGGGTTTCATTGCATTTGGAATTGCAATTACTGCCCAATGATATGTTGTTCCTGCATCTGGGACTCCTTCCTGTACCTGTTCCTTATTTAACTACCCCTGTTTCATCTTGGGAGAAATGAAATTACCTTCAAAAGCTCTGAGCTCTTCAGTGCCTACCTGTTGTTGTATTGCCATTGACCCTGTCCACGAAAACTGTGTGTGTCCATTAAAAAAAGCCTTGGCTCTGATCTGTGGCCGGCACGCAGGAGCCACGCAAACCTTTCCGTTTCCTCCAAGGTCGGTGCCTCCTGCTCTGTAACGTGGTTCCTCAGGGCACAGTGTTGCTTCAAAGTACAAATTCCATCTGGAAGGGATCTGATAGCTTGTTGTCTGGCAGGAGTCATTTCCTTTAGGTAAAATGCCTTTTTTTACACTTGGCAGGGACAGCAGTTTCCGAAACAGCTCTCTGCATGGAAGTGTTAGCACACAGTGTTTTTCTGTTGCTTTGCCTCTGCAGTCTCAGTAAGAGACATATGGGGAGACTGTTCAGACTGGGACCTCTCGGCAGAAAGGACGGTCTCCTGTGGGCAGCTCCACAGGGTGTGACTCTGCCGGGCTCCTTGGAGCCACCACACAGAGCAGCAAAGTCTGTGCCACTGCCCTTGTCCTTATGGCATGAGGAAAACACTGTCAAATATAGCTAGGAAGGCACACCCAGCACTGCTGGAAAGGGAGCTTCAAGAGCTATTAAGTCACTCATTTCATTATTCTGCTCTTTTTTTCATGCATCCTGTATTCCCATTCCATGAGGTTTTTCAGTGACCTATTTTCTTGGCAAACCACAGACTCCAAGGACAGGAAGGTAAATACAGAATAAGCTGGGATGGACAAGCCCATGTCCCTCAGTTGTGGGCTGCTGGAGGATATCGCATCCCAGCGCAGTAGCGACAGGAACAAGCACCTGAACGGCCACAGCCAGACTTGAGCAAGAAGGATGGGGCAGGAGGTGGCCCACAGCAGCCGCGCCACGCTGGCCTCTTCCCCCCCACCACAAAGAGTGGCCTGAATCTCTCCCAGAGGTCTGCATACCACAGCCTGCTTTTCCTTCAAGGCAACCACAGAAAGATTTATTTGTCTAAAGAAAGGGGAAGCAAGGATTTTAACTCCTTACTGCTGGAATTGGTCCGTGGATTGCTCCCTCATGTGGCTACCTACCAGCTGGTCTAAGCCTCCCAAGCCAGGGAGCTCTGAGGTTCTGGGATGCTGTTATTTAACTCTGCCTTTTCTTGGGCATGATGGAGACCTCCCTCATCACAGGAGGTTAACACCTTAAGTCACTACAGCTGTTCCAGAAATGCCCTGGCGGCTGTGAGAAATTTTAGCTATATGGTGTCCCCAGTCTCAGTACAGCTGTGCTGAAATAGCTTTGCATTGGTTTGTGCTCCAGATCCTCCCAAGCAGCAGCTCGTCCTTGTTTCTTGGGGTCTAAGTCTGTACCCACGCCGTGTCCCTTGCAGCACTAATCACAGGCCTTTTGCTTATGCTGGGATGTTTCAATTTCCATCTCAGTCTCCAGAGAAACTGCCACTGTCTGTAGGCTTCATCTTCCTGCAGCTCTGCCACCTTGGCATAAGTCACATGGAAAATGCAACCAAAGCAAACACTGATGCTGCAGGAAATGTGCTTGGCAGCGCAAAGACATCGTTCTGCTCTCTGCCTCGGTCCCAGAGCTCTGCTCTATACCTCCATCCCACCACCCCTGTCTTTTATGGGACGTGGCATTTTGCCTTTGTAACTGTCCTGCTCCATACCTTATCCAGCAAAGCTGACTTAACTTGTTTCCAGCAGCTTTGCCCTGAGCTGTGCAATGGACCATTGTTTATTATTCTGTAAAATGTCTTGAAGCTTTAGGAAAGTACATGGCTACATTTCTACTCTGCTGTGGCAAACCTTGCTCCTCTTCTCTGTCAGGAGGTCAGAGATTTCTTGACACGTGCACTGTTCACAGAAGGAGAAGGAGAAGGAGAAGGAGAAGGAGAAGGAGAAGGAGAAGGAGAAGGAGAAGGAGAAGGAGAAGGAGAAGGAGAAGGAGAAGGAGGAGAAAGAGAAGGAGGAGAGGGGAGAGGAGGGGAGCTCATGTGCAGACTTTACACAAAATACCTGCTGAGGAAAGCCTGGTTTTAGGCATCTTCTCATTTTCCAGCATTTCAGTTAGGTTCTTTGTTCAGTGTCTGCAGGAAGTGTCTCATGGTGTGTCCAACTATGACAGCAAGTGGTGCTGGGGGACCACAAAACGCATTTTTCTAGTAATAAATATTCCCCATTCTGTTAAGTGACTATGGAGAACACATAACTTAGCCTGGATTTTCTTCGGGTCCAGCTGCCTGAAGCCCTGTTTATCCTCCTTTGGAATTTCTGCTAGTTCACTGAGAGCTGAGACGTCTGTTTGGACTACACTTTTCCGAATACACAAGAACATGTGATATCACTGTATCGCAAGTGAAAGATGGAAAAACTTCTATCTCTTGGCAAAATCACTGGGGCCAGGGAACTTAAAGACCTTTGTGATTACAGAGTGGAATACCACTCATTTAATTTTAGCCATCTAAAAGCCATGGCATCTCACCTAAGCTATTTGTCTGGTCTCTCTCTATAATCAGTGGAAGGAGATAAGCCTGTCTGGGGATGACTCATTCCATCTATTTTAGGGTGGGGTGAATCACCCCTTTGCAGCTGCCTTTCTCTATCTGTTGACTACAGAAGGAATCCAAACAAATCCCTTAGACCGGAGATACCTAATCTGAAGTAGCTAGAGTTACAACTAGAATCACCCACTCTTGGGAATACTGAGAAGCACAGTTGAAGAACCCTTTCTGCTGCCTGGAGGTTGTCCTGTGTGGTGAAAGGATTGCATGGTAATAAAAATAAAAGGGTTGCATCTTTATCTCATTTCCGCACACCACTATGCAGGACCCAACGGTGCCTTTTAACCTATTGCTTTTTCACCTTCTGTATCTTCCTTGGATGCCAGAGGTGTTTTTTGGCAGTTAAATATGTTGACCGGGTGCAGCAATGCCAGCTGTCCCAGCCCGTGTCTCACATGCCCCAACAGTGATGGGGAGGCCCCCCCTACAAGCCACACAGGGGACAGGTGGAGGAACTAAAAGCCATTTCCTCAGCAACTTAGTCCTGGATTACTGGCTGGCTGCAGCAGCAGGAAGAACATAGTGTATGATATAACATATAGAGTAACTATAAATACAATTAAGCAGCATAGTGCCTTTCCTATGACTTTGACCTACAGCTGCCTACGCTCTGTGTTCCATTTTGTGCATGAGACCTCACTTTGACCTCAGTCACCACAGCTGCACATCAACATATTCACAGAATCAAAGAATTGTAGGGGTTAGAAGGCACATTCGGAGATCATCTAGTTCAACCCCCCTGCCAGAACAGGATCACCTAAAGCAGGTTGCACAGGAAGATGTCCATGTGGGTTTTGAATGTCTTCAGAGACGGAGACTCCACCACCTCCCTGGGCAGCTTGTGCCAGGGCTCTGCCACCCTCAAAGTGAAGAAGTTCCTCCTCATGTTTAGGTGGAACTTCCTGTGCTTAAGTTTGTGCCCGTTACCTCTTGTCCTGTCACTGGGCACCACTGAAAAGAGCTTGGCCCCATCCTCCTGACACCCACCCTGTAAGTATTTATAAGTGTTGATAAGATCCCCCTTCAGTCGTCTTTTTTCTAGAATGAATAGACCCAAATCCTTCAGCCTTTCTTCATAGGAGAGGTGTTCCAGTCCCCTCATCATCTTGGTAGCCCTTTTATGTTCCCTCTCCTTCAGTTCCCTTCTTGAACCAGGGAGCCCAGAACTGGACACAGTTACTCCAGGTGGGGCCTCACCAAGGCAGAGCAGAGGGGGAGGATGACCTCCCTCCACCTGCTGGACACACTCTTCTTGATGCCCCCCAGGATGCCATTGGCCTTCTTGGCCACAAGGGCACATTGCTGGCTCATGGCCATCCTCTTGTCCACTAGGACTCCCAGGTCTCTTTCCACCATGATGGTCTCCAGTGAGTCAGCCCCCAACCTGTCCTGGTGGGAACATATTCCCAACCTAAATACTAGTCCAAGTGAGACGTGAATGCGGTCCAGCTCCTCATTATGTTCCTGTTGCCTCCTGGTTCAGTAAGAGCAGCCATGGGCTAAGACACATTACCTGGCTCAGGTGGCCCAATTTTGACTATGGCTGGCTGTCTGCACCTCCAGGTGAGAAGGTCTGTGAAGAGGCATTGGATATCCTTTAGGGGACCAGCAGATCCCCGCTGTGGGCATGTGGCTTGGATTGTCCCTGTGGGTTGCAGCAAAAGGAAAAAATCAAAGAAAAACAGCTTGGAGGGAGGGAGAGGCAAGTGGGATTTTTTAACAGGCATGTAACATCACTCTGCAATTGCTGTCTTTATGTTTGTGTAGGTGCTTATGTGGTCTTATTAGCCTTGTACTTCTATCACTGACTAAAATTGTTTAAGCAGTGTGAAAACTGCAATTAAAAAGTGTCCATGCTAGCTTGTCCTAGGGGTTGATTTTGTTGCTGAGAAGTACCTGGTCCCAGGCCAAGGTCTTTTCCACAGGATGCCAATGTGCTACGTGGCGAGAGCTTCTGTTTCAGAGTTTTCCATGTGGGCTTTTGAATCCTAGGCAATTGCCAAGCCGCCTGCCAGGCTGGTTAAGAGAGTGCTCAGGGTAGCAGCCCAGAGCC
Organism: Rhinoptilus africanus; assembly: GCA_013400135.1. Taxonomy (NCBI): domain Eukaryota; kingdom Metazoa; phylum Chordata; class Aves; order Charadriiformes; family Glareolidae; genus Rhinoptilus; species Rhinoptilus africanus. Next base: position 39,214 of record VXBO01005524.1, read on the forward strand.
TGTTTAAATAACATTTTCCTACAGTTAAGTTACATAAGGAGGGTGTAGAATACTAGTCATGGAGGAAAATTTAGGCTTGTCTCTAAAAGGCGAAGGGAATTTCCTCCATCTCACCGGCTATATCTGACCTCACCTTCTACTCTTGTACCACCAGCTCCCTTGTCACTCCATAGAAGTTTTCATCTTCTATGCTAGTGTTGTTATAGAAACCTCTTGTAAGACCTCATTCCCTCGCCAAAAATATTTCCTTATTGAGTATCTCTTTATCAGGCCTGGCTGATTTGTGGTCTTGCTGTTTGCAGCTTCTTCTTTGGCTCCCTTTCCAGTATGTCCAAACTGGAGGCATCTTCTGCACTGGTTCTGCTCTATGTCTCATTCCTCCTCAAATCCATTCCCCTGGCTGCAGCTGCACAGTCCCATCTCAGCCAGGCGGTGCAAATTCAAATTCTCTATGGCCATTTGTTCTAATATTGCTTTTAAAAGAGCAATGATGTGAGCTCTGGGATACCTGTGAAAATTCCACATGGAAAATCTTGCTTAAAAGAACTTCCTTTAGTAGTGACTACAGGAAATGTTATTCTTCCCTCTCTGTCCTACCAAAAATGGGTGCGATCTCGCTGCTGTCATCCCATCCTTGGCTGAATTTCAATAGGAGGATGCAAAATGGTTTCATGACAGATTTATATGAAAGTGTCCTCAAATAATTAATAGGAGGATCAGTCTAGGGAAAAACTGTTATTAGCAATTCACATGTGGGTGTTAAGTGTCAATCCCCCAAAACTACTTCCATGAGTCACCTTAGAGTACCCTGGTGCCTCAATAGAATGAAAAAGTGGATCTGCAAAAGAGTTGTCATGGAAACATAAAAATAGCTCTGGAAGGGATGTTGAAGGGCCAGCTAATCCCTTCCCCTCTTACAAGATAAGATCAAATATAATTTAACCATTTCCGACAGACATTCTCTAACCTATTCTTAGAAATCTCCTCAGCTTCCCAAGGCAACCTGCTCCATTAACTCAATTTTTCTGGAAAGGTAATGATTTCTAGACAGCTGATTATTCTTACTGGGATCCTTATTCATCTTAGTCTACATCTTTCTGAAGAATATTTCCCCAAAACAGACTCAGATTCTTCAGGTGAAGCTTTACCAGTGCTGATTTGACGGTGAATTATTACTTTCTGCATCTTACATATTACAGCCCAGTGTAATCTCCTGTGCATTCGGATGGCACTACTGGCACATGGCAGGATAGTAATCTGCCAGAGCTCCCAGAAAACTTGCTCCTTCTCCAAAAGACAGTGGATGAACTGTGAATACATCGTATGGTCCTCTAGTAGCGCATTACCAAGACAACCTTCCCTTACCACAGCTTTGAAAACCTTCTGTAGCAGACTAATTTGGGTAGCAGGAGTCACGGTGAAACTCACGTGTTCCTGTTTAGACTGAAATGGTTTTAGCTGGGACAAATACCACATCTCTATGGATGAGTTCAGAGTTCACTGCCTGAGGCCCCAGATGTGCATGGAGGAACGTGTCTGCGGTGGTTTGTACTGGGCAGTCAGAGGTGACTCCTTCCCTCTGAGAAGTCAGTGTTTGTGTCATGCATTTATCACTGAGCAGGACTATTGACAAGTTTCGTGTGCAAGATTATTGATTAGATTGTACCAGGAAATCTGAACCACCCAGAGCCCTCAGACTGATTTGCTCCCTGTAGGGAATGTGTCTGCTGACGATGGTGTGGCTTCTCATGCTCTCTTAGCCAGTTTTCACCTCTTAGTATTGTTATAAACAAAGTAATTTGATAAAACTAGTTGAAATGTTTCATTTAAACTGTTTTACCACCGAAAAATATGGATTTTCACTGCATGTGTTTTCCGAAAAAAAAAAAAAAAAGATATTTTAAAAAAAATTTGATTCATACACTGAAATTATTTAGTTTGGACATTGCATTTGAGTTTTCTGCGAAAAGGTACAATTGGGTTTCTTTATATCTCTGTACTTTTCTATACTAAGTCTTCTCAGCTGATCTATATCTCCTGTGATGTGTTTCCTGCAATATAACTGTCTCCCTTTATCATAATGGATGATAGTGGTATTTACAGTTTGATAAGCTTCTATTTAGGAAATACCTGAATGCCAAATTCTGGGTTTTAAAACGAATATTTCAAGGTTCAACTTCTCTGGCATCTAGTCCAACCCCTCCTACAACGATCAGGGACATCTTCAACTAGATCAGGTTGCTCAGAGCCCTGTCCAACCTGACCTTGAATGTTTCCAGGGATGAGGACCAACTCTCTGAGCAACCTGTGCCAGTGTTTCACCCCTCTCATGGTAAAAAAAAATTTCCTTGTATCTATGCTCTTTTAGTTTAAAGCCGTTACCCCTTTTCCTATCACAGCAGGCCCTACTAAAAAGTTTGTCCCCATCTTTCCTGTAGGACTCCTTTAAGTATTGAAAGGCTGCAATAATGTCCCATCCAGAACCTTCTCTTCTCCAGGCTGAACAACCACAACTCTCTCAGCCTGTCCTCATAGGAGAGGTGCTCCAGCCCTCTGATCATTTTTGTGGCCTCCTCTGGACCCGCTCCAACAGGTCCATGTCTTTCCTGTGCTGAGGACTCCAGAGCTGGATGCAGTACTCCAGGTGGGGTCTCA
>VXBO01005530.1:16123-29989 GCA_013400135.1 Rhinoptilus africanus
TTTTCTCACAGTACTGAGTTTTGCCTTCCAGCTGAGAACATGTGAAGGTACCCACACATAAATTAAAAGTTAACACAGACAAAGAGTATGGCACTGGAACAAGCATCATGCCCATTCCTCTTTTTTGTATTAGTTCACCACATACTAATCTATTTACCCATTTACCTGCTGTTTGTGACAAATAGGGCTGGATATGAGATGAGAACTGTCTAAGCCATAAAGAGTTAACACAACATCTTAGATTCACAGAAAATTTCAGTTTGTATGGCTGAATTCTGCATAGTTTTGATTCCTTATTAAAAAACACATTTTACAGGAGGAAGTATTCAGCACTTACAGCATTTTGCATTTAAAAGAAAAAAAAAATTAACCAAGGAAGATGTAAAGTTACCAGGAAAACATATAATTCGATTTGCATAGTCTATGTTCCTCCTAGAACTGTATTTTCCAGTAGAACCATATAACTGTAAGTTAAAAACCCTAAGCATCAACTAACTTCATAGTATCTGAATCTCAGAAGATATTGTTACAAACCTACTAAGTCATTCCCTGTGAGTCATTTTCACCACTATGGCTGGAATAGGTCAGAATCCTTGTGAAGCAAAAAGGCTCTGTCTTATCTGAAAAATGTCCCATTTTTTTGTAAGATCCGAGAGAAAATAATTGTAAGGCAAGATGTATTGTAAAACCCTCCAGATAGATGAAAGTATTAAACAACACTTTAAAGGATTTTTCTAACTTTCAATTCACATAAATCTGATTACTATCATGCCTNCAGATCTATTTAGCCTTTGGAGTAATTTTATATTACAAGAAGAAGAAAAAGAAATAACATGCTAGCAAACCATTGCTCATAAAATAAAGATCTTCTGTGTCATAGATTTGTATCAGAGTGCTCTATCAGAGTTTCAGAGTTGCTGAAACAGTTCTTTAAAAATATGTTTCACATAAAATAGGTTTACGAGGCCAAATTTTGCTTATAATGTGATTTCACCAGAACTGAAGTTAATTGAGTCTGAGAAGTGCCAGACACCACTAAATATAGGCAAGAAAAAGCATTGAGGGCTTCTCAAGCTTAAAATCAGCCTGGTTTCAGCAAATGCAGTTTACAAATAGAGGCATTTTAACTTGCAGTATAAAAAACAAGGAAAAAGGAAAAAGATGNCTTGACCTAGATTTAGCAGAACCTGACTCACTTTGCAGGAAGCAGGTTAACAGCAGTGCTCCCTTCCACCTTACAGAAAGAAATTTATCTCATTCCTGCATATAGAGGCTGAGGACCTAACCATTAGAATCTTCATTAAGTAATGTGACTATCTATGAAAACCCTTGTAAGACGCCACATAAACAGAGGAAAGAATATTCTCTTTTGTTTAAATCAGATACATACCTACACAAAACAAAGAGCAAAATACTGGAAAGAACAGGTCAAAATGGCTAATTTATTACTGAAGAAAAAGGTTTCACAAAATTTTAATATATATTAGCAATATGGCAATAGTAATCTAGTGATGAAGGAAAGAAATGTGAGAGCATCTAATCTTGACTGTCATCATTTGTGACCTAATCAGATGAATTCTTGCCCTTGCCTATATCCTTGAATCCTGACTGAATGGTTCAGCTAGTTCTGTGCTTACACAGCTATTTCCAGCTGGTTACTCAATGATACATGAGAATAGAAGAAGCAAAGGGGGAAGAGCGTCATTTTGAATCTGACCTCGTATATTATAAAAGCCTGTTCCAGTCCTAAAAATAATAAAATTCATTCAAGTGTAGCCACTTAGTACAATAATCCCAGTTAAGATACAGAAAACATGATGGCCTGCAGACCTACACAAGCATTTGACCAAGGACTTCTTAGAGCTAACTGAGCTGCAAAGGGAATTCCATAAATTTGTGATGTTCAGGGATTTTTGAACCCAGGCAGAATATACTTTTTGGTATTTTCTCTATAGCCACTGTAAAACTCTACTAAATATTCTCTAGAAAACTTTGACAGCTGGGAGGACCTTTGACCTAACCTGAGAGGCTTTAATCAAATAATATCGTTAATCCCGTTAATATTGCTGTTTAAATCTTATGAAACATGACTACCACACATAAAAGATGTGATGATCTATCTCTAAAGGATGAGGTTGACTTTGAATCTGAAACTTTAAGTCTCTTTGTGTAGCATTCATTGTTAAATAATTTCCTTCTCTGTAACGGACAAGAGTTACAGGATCTTGGGAAGATAATACTCTGTAAGAAAACTATCTTATCAGTAATATACAAATATGTAGTAAACAGCTGTAAATCTCAATGTGCTTTGTAGAAGTATCTTCTCCACTCCAAACATTCTAAATGTGGAGCCTACTCTAGTACAGATTGCCAACAGCTGGCTATCATTGCCAATTATCTCCAGTATATAACTTACTATGCAATAGGCCAATATAGTCTAGCCAGTGAAACAGCAGTGGCCTTAACTATCTGGGAATATCCTGCATTACTTTGCCGAATTCCTTTGTGAAGTACTCTTAGAAGTGTTTGTGGAGGTGCAGAGCTTGATCATTAATGGCTTCAGCTCTGACACCCCAAAAAAATTTATTTTGCTCATGCAATTAGTCTTCACAGTGTTGCATGGCAGTAGTTTGAAATGTACTGTCCGTTCCAACACCTGGGAACTGAGAACATATAGCTGATAATTCATAAATTAAGCATAACAACAGCATGGTAACTGAATACCCATGTTTTTTCAAGCAACTGCACACATCAAGACCTGAAAATGAATAATCTTCTAATACACTTAATTAGAACTAGGAAGCATACAAGTGAACAGAAATATATTAGGAAAATTGCTATCCAAGAACAAGTGGACTAAAGAAAACTTTCAGTCATTAAAAATCATAGGCACTTGAGTATTCTGTTTTAAAGTAAAATAAACTATAGGAAGATCCTCTTGGGGGGGCACATACATGATTCTTTGAAAAACTTCAAGTGTGAGCATCACTTACTTTCAGATCACAATTTTTCTAGACATAAACAATTGTGCTATTTTAATGTTCCCTTTAAAAAAGTCAAAACATTATCTTCAAACACTTGATTATTTCATGAAAAAGCAGGCTTCAATCTTTTCCCATAGTTTTTCTTTTATGATACACTATAGCTGGTTTGCAGGGCAGTGAAAGGACATAAAGTTTGTTGATGATGAGCAAGTCTGTACCATGATCACAATGTTTCTTCACTTACAAATCTGACTTCCTAAATGTCACTGCCACTGACCCTGTTATCTCTCCTAAATAATCCATGTTAATGTTTCTTTATCTTTGCTGACAACTGGGATGATTTTCCCAGATGCTGGAAAGACCAGTTTTGGAAACTGCTTATAACTCAGATTATCTACCTTTATCCTGCATGACTATCAGTCCCTTAAAGGACACAGGAGTTTCTACATGTGAAGGTTATGCATTTGTTTGCTGCCTCTTTAAGCAAGTACCCTGGTTTTGCTTCATAGGTGAACGGCAATGAGGATGCTGACTGCCACTTGCTACTTGTACCTCACACAAACTGCTCATCAACTGTCCTGGCTTCCATTGAGGTAGAGTTAATTTTCTTCCTAGTAGCTGCTGTGGTTTGGATTTAGTATGAGAATAATGTTGATAGTACATATCGTTTTAGTTTTTGCTATGTTTGCTGTAAGTCAAGGACTTTTTCAGCTTCCTGTAGAAGCGGAGAGGGAGCATAGACAGGACTAGCTGGGCAAAGCAATATTCCATACCATAGGTATCACACACAGTATGTAAATAGGGGTTGGCTGGGGAGCAGGGATCTGCAATCACTGCTCTGGACAGACTGTGCAACCAATTTTCAGGTGGTGAGAGCCATTTGTATTGCATCACTGTATTTTGTATACTTTTGTAGCATTATTATATATTTTTTCTTTTTTATTACTTTTCTATTAAGCTGCCTTTATGTCAATCCCTGAGTTCTCTTTTTTTTTCTCCCCACCCCCACCCCGCCCCCATTCTATTTCTCCCTCTTCTTCCTATGTTACTGGGAGCGAATGGGGGGTGAGTGAATGAACAGTTGCATGGTCCTAGTTGTCAGCTGGGGTTAAACCATAACATAAAGCAGGAGTTGGAAGTAAATGATGCTGAGGAGGGGAAATCCAACACACAGAGGTTTGTATCACTTCCAGTACTATTATCAAGCTACTTTCCAGCACAACAGTAGGAGTCAAGCTGAGTGCCATGCACAGGTCCTCCTCCATCTTCTCCAACAACCATTGAGCCCAGTATCATTTTTACACCCAGACTTGCATCCTGCATCACAGGACGGAGTTTGACAGCTGATGTGACTATAGAGCAAGGTCAGAGCATGCCACTCACTGAAGGACTTCTCTAAAAGTTTTCTAGATCACTGATGGAAGAATAAGATTACAACAAGCGTTCAATGTATTTTCTTTAATTTTTGTGTGATCTGAATCACCTGAAGAAACCAGATGCATTAGCAAACTACTGAGTCCTGAACCTCTAGTTAAATGGAGGTCACCTCTTTAAATCTCTGTGTACAAAATATGCTTTGTCAGGCATGCCAATAATCCAAATCCCTTAACTGCAGTAAGCTTAGGTTTATTTCAAATGCAAGAATGAAAAAATGAAAATTGATTTTTCTGGACATTAGCATTAAAGGGTACTCAAAGAATGAAATTCGTTTGAAGTTCGTGTGAATAACAATTACACCACTAGCACCAAGTTTAATCTTTTTTTAAGCCCATTTACATGGAAAATGAATTTATAACAAGCTGTTGAGTCCCACAGGACATAATAAATTATTGCTTTCTCTACAGTTTTGGATATTTTCTCACCCTTTATTGCCTTCCATATATAAAACTCATAACGCAAAACTACTAAGTTACAGAAAGTGTAATTCTATGAAAGAATATATTAAGTAATCTGCCCTTCATGGATATCAAATAGAAATATCTTTGTCAAAAATTGCCTTCCTGTTTTAGAAGAAGAACAAAGAATAGTCCCAATAATTAATGGAAATGTCCCCTTGAAGCGTAGACTCCTTTTAGTCATCCAAATGGATGCAGAGATCAAAAGGTGAGCTGCATGCAGTACGAGCAGATGTTGAGTCGGCAGCTCTCGTTTAGTCTAACAAAGACGTATTCATGAGCATGGGATGAAAAGATCATTTTGCACATGATTACACTCAGTGGTCGTGGAGAGTTCTCCTCATAAATAAGGACTTCCCCTCGGGCTGCATGGCAAACAGCTGGACCTGTACAAAAAAAATTTATGTAAATCTTTCCAAGATGGTGAAACCCTACCCTGAATAAAGGTTTCTGCAGATACTGCCTTTCACCTCTTGCTTTCTGTTTAATTAGCCCTACTGAGATACAGAGTTCATTAACCCGGGCAGAGCACAGTTTTAATGGGCTGCCTTGTAATACATGGGCATATCACTGAGAAAAGAAAAAAGTTTCACTTTTCTCCCTAAAACTGAATTCTCTGGGTTATCCATGTTCCACCATGAATTATAACTAGGGAGGACCAAGAAAGTAACGCTCTTAGAGGACAAGTTAATCTTTGTGGCAGAGGCAGGGATAGAAGCACTGCCCTTTTTCCTAAATACTATAGGCCATTTAAAGGGGGAAAAGGGTGACTGTACAGTTCTTTTCATTGAAAGACCATATTTATGCTTTTTTTTACTTCTATTTATGCTTGAAAATGCTGATTTAGAGACATTCGTTATACCAGAAGATGCTTATTTATCTATATATGGCAGCTGTAGGGAGCACAGCAGGTCAGAGCCTCATTCTGTTAAGCACTATTTAAACTGATAGCAAGCAACATTCCCCTCCCTGAAGTTGTTAGAATCTAAAATAAATGTTAATAGAATAACCTTATAAATACAGTGTACGTGCAGGAGCTCAAAGTATTCTATTTTGAGAGACATATGAGAAGGACAACATTGCTAATAAGGCTACATCTACACACAAGGTTGCAGGAAGAGATGCATTTTCCCTGTTCATGCTCTCAGTGGATGTTAGCCAGCTCTGGCCTGGAGTAACTGTGTCAGCATAGCACTGTGCTGGTGACAAAATCCTTCAACTCATAGCAGGACTTGTTGTCCTTGGAGCAACTGGGTTTGTGCTATGCAGTGACTACAGCAGGGCCATTGAGAGCACCAAAGAGGACCAAAATGGGAGCTATGCATGTAAAGGTAGATGATATGAAAAGGATTACCTGAACACTGCTTTAAGACAAACATGCTTAATGATGCAGGAACCTTGAACCTGTTGCTAACCTTGCAATTGCATGGCCCAAAGCTGTATAGCCCTGTCTTCTTAGTTCTCTTTAGTAGAAAGATAATATTCCTCTGTAGACAAGGACTCAGAAAAGTATATAGAATCATAGAATCACAGGGTTGAAAGGGACCTCTGGTGATCATCTAGTCCAACCCCCTGCCAGAGCAGGGCCACCTTAGAGCAGGTTACACAGGAACCCATCCAGGCGGGTTTTGAATGTCTCCAGAGATGGAGACTCCACCACCTCTCTGGGCAGTCTGTTCCAGTGCTCTGCCACCCTCAAGGTAAAAAAGTTCCTCCTCATGTTTAGGTGAAACTTCCTGTGCTCAATTTTGTGCCCATTACCTCTTGTCCTGTCACCGGGCAACACTAAAAAGAGCCTGGCCCCATCCTCCTGACACCTACTCTTTAAGTATTTGTAAGCAATGATAAGGTCTCCCCTCAGCCATCTTTTTTCTAGACTAAAGAGATGCAAATCTCTACCTTTCTTCATGAAAGAGGTGTTCAATAAGTCTTCTCTCATTTGGCTGAGTTCAGTGGTAATTTTAGACTAGGACCTGTCTCTACATTTACCGTCTTTTACTAAGACTAAATATACACAAAGTGTTGCAAGTGTGATAAATATCAGAATAACCAGCTTCATATTGTGCAGCAACCATGCTTTTCTTTTCTAGAAGAAAATGTAAGAATGGATGTGACAGTCATTAAGGAAACATTGCAGTGTCTCAGCTCTCCATTACTGTTCAGCCTCCTCCAATTTTGATTACAGACAAGAGAAAAAAAAAAAGGCAAAACCAAAAAAGGCAAAACCAAAAAAGCTAAAACAAGCATAGGGAATATTCAGCATGTAGAATAAAATAATTGGACCCACTGCAGGTGACAGTATCCTGTGGAGATCAAACACTCAAGATATTTACTAAAAGGAAACTTTCTCCCATGAGGTCAGTAGTGCACTATCATCATATGATTATATAGAGAGATATAGTGAACTGAAATCTCAGCTATACTGAGCTACTTTTTCTTAATTAAAAACTTATTTGAATAGCCTAAGATCAAAGCTAATCACAGCCTTGCAGTTTGCTGAATTTGCATCCTTTTTAAGATGAGGAAAAATAAAAAAGAGGGAGAGGGAGGGCTGTGGAAAAAGGGACAGGAATCATTCCAACAGAAAAGGAAGACAGTATATACAGATCAGATACTTCCTTTCCTCTTCTCTCACTCCCCAAAAGTAGATATCTTCATGTCTAGAACAGAATAGAGCAGAACAGAACAGAACAGAAAATAATAGAATATTTCTGTTGTAAGTAATTGTAATAGAATATTTCTGATCGTTCTGGCAACAGTCCTCTAGTCCAACTGCCTGACCAGTTCAGGGCTGATCAAAATAAAACATGGTGTTAAGGGCATTGTCTGAATGCCTCTTCAACACTGACAGTCTTGGGCCATCGATTGCCTCTGTAGGAAGCCTGTTCCAGTGTCTGACCACCCTCTCAGTAAAAAAAGGCTTCCTAATGTCCAGTCTAAACCTCCCCTGGCACAGCTTTGAACTATTTCAATGTGGTTTGGATGGCAGGGAGAAGAACTCAGCACCTCCCGCTCCACTTCCTCTCCTCAGGCAGCTGTAGAGACCAATGAGGTCACCTCTCAGCTTCCCTTTATCCAAAGTAGACAAACCCTTAGCAGCTCCTCCTAGGACACTCCTTCCAGTCCTTTCACCAGTTTTGTTGCCCTCCTTCAGACGCATTCAAGGACTTCCATGCTCACTCGCTCCCCTTGGCTGGGATATGTGAGAGAATCAGAAGAGCAACAGTGAGAAAACTCATGGGTTGAGATAAAGACAGTTTAATAGGCAAAGCAAAAGGTGCACACACAAGCAAAGCAAAACAAGGAATTAATGCACTACTTTCTATAGGCAGAACGTCCTTCCTTTCCTTCTTCTTTCCCCAGCTTGATATGCTGAGTATGAGGTCATATGGTATGGAATATCCCTTTGGTCAGCTGGGGTCAGCTGTCCTAGCTGTCCCCCCTCCCAGCTTCTTGACCACCCACATCCTGCTCGCTGTTGGGGTGGGATGAGAAGCAGAAAAGGCCTGGACTCTGTGTAAGCACTGCTCAGCAATAAGGAAACCATCCCTGGATTATCAACACTGTTTCCAGCACAAATCCAAAACATAGCCCTGTACCAGCTACTACGAAGAAAATTAACTCTATCCAAGCCAAACGCAGCGCATTAACCCATCATCCTTGTTTGAAATTCTCCCTTTTGGAAAATGACAAACCTCATTAGCACTTTGGGGACCTTATCTCTGCCTTCCCTATCATTTAACCACTTCCTTTCTTCTTAATCCTCCTCTTACTCTTGTGATACCTTTGAGGTTAAGGAGTCTGCAGAGCTGACTGTCAGCATTAGCACCAGGTTAAAGTCACCTTAGAGATAAATCATATGTGCCCAATGGTGACAGTCTATTCCCTATGACCTGAGTGTCCCTGTTCCCTTGAGCTGCAAGTAAAGAGAGGTACAGGAAGGCTCCTATGAGTTATCCATCAAAAGCAAAGCATTTAATCCTTATTTAGAAGTAGACAGGCAGATGGTTACATTTCAACCAGGTCAGCAGCAGAAAGTTGAGCACTTCGGCATAAATAGAAACCTACACCACTGGTCTGTGTCACTGCTGATCACTCTTATGGGAAGTCATCTAAATCCTATCTGAAGCCATGGGGCAATATCACCAATGACTTAGGTGAGGTTTGCATCAGGCAACCTAATTCAAACATGTTCTTTCACACACTAAAAGATGTAATTGTCTTTCAGACATTGTCTTGCCTGGTACACCTTCAAATGCTAGGAGAAATATTGAGACAGAAAATCCAAGTTCACCAAGTTCACCAAAAGATAAGGTTTCGTGTGGTTTTCACTGTAGTGTGAAGTCACCACCGAGATCATTACCTCAAAGACAATTTGCAGGTATCTGCCTGTATTTTTCTGCTGAGGTGAGTGTGGCTGTATCCATAGGTTTCTATTAACCCTGAATTTCTCCGTCAGGGGCTTAGTCAAAACAGTTTGTAAGTTTCCATATTTTTCAAAAATTTGGAGTTAAACCCAGGTAACTAATTATTTATGTGACTGTGATCACCTAATTTGGTCATCTAACCTTAACCTTACTTTTTCTCGTACTTAAAATTATCAAGGATCTAGGGCCAGCAATTTAATTTAGTCAAATGAGACATTGCCGTAAGGAAACAAAGACATACTTTCTTTCCAAATTATATTGTGACTTCAACTTTCATATGGCTACAAGAGTCAAGAGTTCAAAGAAGCTGTTTTATGAAGCTCTTTTGGCATTGCTAACCTTTTAGTAATCCAGTCACTCTGTTTAGTCATAACAGATTCATTTTAACTTTGCATCTTTTAGGCTGCCAGACAACTCCACCCTCAATCGTCACGAATACTAAACCAGATTAAAAACTATAACATAAACAACACAGCAATGAACAATTATTTAAAATGGCCACATTCAGTGTGAACGATTATTTATTAAATGGCCACATGCAGTGTCAACAATTTCCAGCAACAATATGAAATCAAGAGACTTCATTTGAATTGTTATGCATCATTTTCATTTCCAACATGTTACAGCAAAAAAGCCCAAAGCAGTAAGAGATACTTAACAAGGTAAATAATTGCCCAGCGCTTCAAACCCATGTTCAAAAAACAAAACCAAAACCAAACAACCAAAGAAAATCTTGATGCTTCATAGTACCTACCTATGTAAAGAAAGGGGAAACAACCATTACATACACACAACACAGAAAACAATGTGAGATGAGTTGTATTTCTTCAAAATACAAGGATAGCCAGATATTAAAAGGTGACACATTGGAATTACTATAGTTTGCTTCTCATGAATGTAACTCCCAGCAAAACATTTACTGGTTTTTCACATGAGTACTTTTAAAGAAATTAAGTAGGAACAAACCCTGAAATATCTTTCCCAGACCTCTACATTTCAGGATGTTTTCATGCTCCACATAATAAACCATTTTACCTCTTTTCTACTGCAGTGTGCAGAAATATATGCATTAGAGGCTTCAAGAAAACAGTCTTTATTATCCTGCACACAATAGTTAGGCCCCCTGTGTAACATTCTTTTGCTGACTCGCTGTTCTGCACCCTGTGATCCAACGTTTGGTGCTTTCAGCTGTTTTGTGCAATATGTACAGAGCAGGTTTTTTTCAAGGCCAGATACATTAGTTAGATAGCGATACTTCCTGCTGGTGGTACAAGTGTCACATTTTTTTTTTCCTATTATACTTTTAATTCATTAAGGCAGTTATGACAGGAGACTTGGCCTCAGCATCAAGGACAAAAAGACAGCCTTGACATTGCTGTGCCCATGAGAATAGATTCTGAAATCACAGAATCATACCATATATATACATATAAATACACACACACACACATTTATCTTATGTAATGCAGATTCTGACCTCTCTCTTCCTGCATACTCCAGGCCTTGAGCTAGTCAGTTTCAGCCTAAGTTTTTTATGAGCAGGGATGATCCCCAATGGTAAGACAGTGCTTATCATTGAGTTCATAAAGTGGTCTCAGTTACTGAAGTTAAGCACACAAACAAATTATTTACTTAATCTGACACTGCAGCTTTGATTAAATGTCTTGTCTCTGGATGATTCAGAGTGAGTATATAACAAAAAAAAAAAAAATCTCTATTAAAGGGACTTTTTGTCACCTTGGTTTTCCTTAATTCTGAGAAGCCAAAATAATAAGATTAAATAATTAATAATTTCCATGTTTCACAAGCATTATGCCACTGACCTTTGACTGTTCATTTTCAAAGTGGATAAGAAAGTATCGTTATCTAAAATATTGAACTGCTTTAGGAAAGTTTAAGAATGTACACACCATACACGGTAGCACAAAGTTAGGCACCTACTGTTATGTTTTTCTGTATGTAATCCACTCTTTTGAGAGGTAAAATTTACTAGCACCATTTAGTGATACATACTTTCAAAATTAAACCTTTTGTCATGAGAAGAGTAAGAGGTAGATTAAGGTGCTGAAATTTGGGTTACCAGTTTCTTTGCCATGTGATTTATTCCACATCCAGAGCAGAAAAAAGCAGAGCCAAATGAAAACATCATAGAGAAACACCTGGCTTCCCACTGCAGTGCTACTGTCAATACACCGGATTTTCTCTCCTGGTCTCTAACAAACAGAATTGCAGCTACTTACCAATTTTAAAATTCCAAGAAAGGAAAATTAATTTATATTTGCAAGTCAAATGTGGGTGAATATTTTAGAGGCTGTGTCTGTGAAGAAAAAGCTTTATTAACTTTTCTGCAATATATACATGCAATGAGAAAGACACCTTTAGGAAGAAAACTTGTGATTTGCTTAAAATCATACTGGCTTGTATACTGTGAAAATAAAATGCTTTCTATTTCTCACTAGTTTACTTTTCTCCATCTGCTCTTGTTCTCTTTTTATATGGAAATCACATTAAAATCAATAGGCAATGGCATTTCCACAGTCACATTACAGAGAACGTGTGTGAAGCATACACAAAACAGCTCATAACATATCAGGCACTTTAAGTACAGAAATATCTTGATACTAAGATAGTGAAAAAAGGCTTAATTCTTAACAGCTGCAATGTGGATTTTTGTAATCACTGTAGCAGACTACAGGGCTACCAAAGTCTTCCAAGGCTTTGCTACCTGGCTCAGAAACTGAGCAGGTCCAGGCTATGCCCCTCTCAGCACTCCTATGCCATCTTGGTACACATCTGGAAAAAATGGCCATCTTGTTCCAACTATTCCAACCTTTAAAATATGCAAATAGGCCCTTGAAAAAAAAGAAACAAACCCACTTAAGAAACAAATTTCTCTGACATAATGTAGCAAGCATCCCTATTCATCTTCGTATGTTTTGCTCTGCTTTATCCTCATGTCCCACATCAACTCAAGATGTCCCACATCAACTCAAGCAGACTTAAGAACTAATAGCTATATCCCAAATTTATACATCTTAAGCTTGAAACAGAAGAGACTTAATTACTTTATCTGTGATCTGAAAGTGAGAGAGAAGACATTTCTTAGAACTCCAATTACAAAGAGCTTTGGTCAGTGTTAGCAAATAGGATTTTTAAAGTGATTTGACTCTAAGCCTATGGGGGAAGGAAATGTTCTCAAAAGGAATTCTTTGAACTCTGTTTTCCCTTCAGTTGCCATGTTTCATCACTAGTAAAAAAAAGAAAAAAAAAAGACTATTTATGCAATTCTCTTCACTATTCACCTATTCTGTACGGAAAGGAAGGAAAGAGATCAGTATGGCTGAGTCAAGACCTGCTGGTCAAACTAAAGGGCAAGCAGAAAATGCATAAGCAATAGAAGCAGGGACAGGTATCCTGGGAAGAGTATAGGGACACTGCTTGGTTGTGTAGGGGTGGGGTCAGGAAGGTCAAGGTGCAGCTGGAGATGAGCATGGCAAGGGATGCAAAGACGGGCTTCTACAGGTATGTCAGCCAGAAAAAGAAGGTCAAAAAAAGCATATCGCCCCCGATGAACATGACTAGGAAACTGGTAACAGACGAGGAGAAGGCCGAGGCATTCCACAAATTTTGCCTCGGTCTTCACTGGTAATCTCTCTTCCTACACCTCTTGAGTGGATGGACCTCAAGGAAGGGACTAGCG
This sequence comes from Rhinoptilus africanus, assembly GCA_013400135.1. Classification (NCBI taxonomy): domain Eukaryota; kingdom Metazoa; phylum Chordata; class Aves; order Charadriiformes; family Glareolidae; genus Rhinoptilus; species Rhinoptilus africanus. The sequence goes on from VXBO01005530.1 coordinate 29,130, forward strand.
GAACAAAGTCCCTCCCAGTGTAAGAGAAAATCAGGTTTGTGACCACCTGAGGAACATGAACACAGAGAATTCTATGGGACCTAACAAGATGTGTCCTGGAGTCCTGAGGTAATCGGCTGGTACAGTTGCCAAGCCACTCTCCAGGATATTTGAAAAGTCATGGCAGTCAGGTGAAGATCCTGTTGACAGGAAAAGGGGAAACATTGCACCCATTTTTAACAAGGGTAGAAAGGAGGACCCTGGGAACTACTTACCTATAAGGCTCACCTCTGTGCCTGTGAAGATTGTGTAATAGATCCTCCTTGAAGTTGTCCTAAAGTACATGGAGGACACGGAGGTGGTTCGAAACAGACAGCAAGTCCTGTCTGACCAACCTAGTGGCCTTCTACAATGGAGTGATAGTTGGGCTGCTCAGTGGATAAGGAATTGTCTGGATAGTCGCAACCAGAGGGTAGCACTCAGTGGCTTAATGTCCAGATGGAAACCAGTGACAAGTGTTGTCCCTTAGGGCCATATACTGGGACCAGTACTGTTCAATATCTCATCAATGAAATAAACATTTAGATGGAGTGCACCCTCAGCAAATTTTCAGACGACAACCATCTGAGTGGTGTGGTTGACATGCCTGAAAGACAGGATTCCCATTCAGACCTGGACAAGCTCAAGAAGTGGGCCAATGTGAACCTCATGAAGTTCAAGAAGGGCAAATTCAAGGTCCAGGTCCTGCATCTGGTTTGGGGCAACCCTCCATATCAATACAGGATTAGGGATGAAGGGATTGAGAACAGCTCTGTGGAGAAAGTCTTGGGAGTACTGGTGGATGAAAAGCTCAACATGAGCCAGCAATGAGCACTCACAGC
>VXBO01005530.1:30364-41637 GCA_013400135.1 Rhinoptilus africanus
CTGTGAAATGGTCTATCTATAGCACCTGCAGCTGGTGGGATCCATAAGACAGTTGTGTGTATCTATTCCTAGATCAGAGTTTCATCATTCCTGCTAATGTCAAAGTAAGATTTGTCACATCTTAGGTAGGTTGTGCTAGACAGGTAACAAAATTTTGGTTTAATCGGTGCAATTATTCCATGAAAAATGGTGCCAATAATATACCACTAATTCCTTCGCTTTTTGTGGGCTTTATATCATCAGACTAACAAGTTTACTTCCTTTTCTTATTATCACTGAAAAACTGAGAGTTAAAAGTAAAAAAGTTAATATCTCAAAGTTCTCAAGCTATTCAAGAACTGAGATTTCTCAAGCGCCATTGAGGGCACAATTGCAAAATAACAGGATTGTGTAAGTAAAAATTCATCTGGAGACTTGTTACAGTGCTGAAAAACCCACAACCACAGTTTTACTTTCCAAACTGACTTTCAGATTGAAAAAAATGAGCATTTGTGTACCTATGTATGACCTGGAAATAACAGATCATTACCGAGTTTTATACTGTATTTGCAAGATTGCATCTCCTAGCATCAATGAAAGATTTTTTGTTGATGTAGGGCTGTTTGCTCCTAATTTTGTCTTCCTGAGATTTGTCTTAGACACATTTCTCTGACTTCTCCCTTATTTTAAAAGTCACTCCTGGAAGAATGTTTCATTGTATTTTTATTACATACTTTTCCTGTTTCTTATTATGAATTGCTTGAACTCTTCTTTTGATACCTGCGACTTTCTTTGAAAGGCTACTACTGCTGAGAGTCTCAGAAAGCTTTCTCTTTCTTTTATTGGGCACGTTGTCACTGGCCTGGACAGTTATCTGCTCCTGATCAGAAAGGAAGTTAATTGACAAGACACTAAGACCTTGACCCAGAGTGTATTTGGAAGAAGCAAGACAAATTCTTTCTGTTTAAGAGAAGGGTACATACACATACATTGTCTGGGAGAAGTTATTAATAAATAAGACCAGAGTAAAAATAGGCAGAGAAAGCTCTACAGAATGGTGTCTGCCATCTACGCAAAACAAAGTAACTTCTAATTTTCATGGAGATTAACAAAAGGACACTCGTTTGCTATTTGTCATTTTTCACCTCCTCCCACACAAATCTAGGAGGATTTGAAGCCTGTGTCAGGTTTGCATCCCCAGTTTCACCTTCTGATGATGCTGTAGGTTGACAATCCAAGCATAATTTATGAAAGCTTTTATACAATGGCTTTCAGGGCATAACACAAGTATTAATTACAGTTCTTATAGCACTATCATAAGGACAATTTCCCTAACCTGAAATATTACTGGGGAATCCCTGCAGATCCCTGCAGGTGACTCTTTTGTTTACCAGCAGGAGAGGCTCTCCTGATCTTTCAGTGCAACCCCTGATAAGCACTGACCTGTGAGTTGCTGATTGTTTCAGTTGAGAACAATCATTAATCAGCTCTGAAAACAGGGGATGTCTCCATCAGCTTAGTGAGATTTAAATGAGATTCACTAAAGAGAAAGATAATGATAGATAGATGGAAGAGAAAGATAATAATAGTTTTCCAACAATGTTACAAAAGGACTTCGAAACCATTAAGGTGATCGTTCCTAAAGTGGTTTGCAGAAAGCCCACATCTGTCTTACAGCTGCTCATTGCAACACAAATTGCTTATAAAGCTAATACTTTGCATTTTGATAACTTGCTAATTGAAGAATCCAGAATCCCTTCATCTTTTAAGAATATAAATTACAGCTTGATGCTATGTGCCTCATTAAATAACAGGTGTTTAGAGGACAGTTACTTAACAGAAACTCTTTTTTTAATCTCAACTAACTCTTATATAAGAAATCTTATGATCTTGATGTACTCAAAACTAGAATTCTATAAAAGTCCTTCATCTGCTGGTATGATAAATTGTTCATCAGCACGTAATAATAATTTTAGTCTAAGCATAAACTGAGCCAGCTTGTTGATTGCTCTGACTCAGTATGTCTAATCATATAATTTCTTAGGTATCAAGTTTCACAATGTGGCACTAATTGTTCTGAAATTGCTTCATTTCAATTGCTGGCATTTCTGTTTTAATGTTAAATCAAACTATATTTCCATTAATACAAATATCTGCTGAGTGGAAGACAATGGGACATCTCACCTCAATTAGGTGAGAAAAATTAATCTAGAGAAAGACGACATAACAAAACAAATTTTATGAGGTACTTTAATTTAATATACTATTACACCATACAAGTTGTGCCTGATTTAGTGTGCCAGATAAGTTTTTAATATTCATCTTAAATTAAATATATTCATGACAAAAATATTATAAGATTCTAGGTGCGCAATTGGTCTTACTGACCAATTCCTGAACAAAATATAGGATCAAATGCCATAATTTTAGTAACAAAAGAACATTCTGATTAGTTTCACTTCTGTGTTGTAGCCTAATTGAATTAGGAGTTATCTTTGCGGGTACTGTGGACGTGAAATTATGTTTCTCACCTATCTTGCAATGAAGGAATAAGTTATATAACAAAGAATGGGAGATGAGATCCCGAACACAGTTTTTGGTCTTGATGTCTGGAGCAGAAATGCTGAACATCTGGCAATGTCCAATACTTCACCTAGTGTGAACTTTCCCTAGGAATTATCAGATTCATTGCTGATTCCTGGATGTAGTTTGCTATCTGTGTGATGAGGGGGGAAAACATCTAGGAGTCTGGCTTATGAGAAATTTCAGTGTTGTTCTACTGGTATAAATCAATATACATAAACTGAAGTGCTAGAGAAATATTGCAGAAGGGGGAAATTTCCCTGTTTTAGACCTAAGACAGAGTGAACTGTAAATATTAGTCTCCTTTAACTTTTAGTGATTGAAAATGGAAGGCATATAAATCTGAAGGCAGTATAACACAGATTTATTTGGGTTTTTTTTATTCGAAAGTTCACATTAAAAAAAACCCAAAACAAAACAAAAAACCCCAACCTTGTCACGCTCCATTCTCTGGTTTCTTGCATTAAAAATGAATGTTCTCTCACTTTAGGGGCCAAGGGGATAAATCAGAGGGATGAATTCAACATTATACATAAACAGATTCCTAACCTACACTTGGAAAGTGGCTCCCTGTGTAGAGGCGAACTAAAGCAATGTAAAACTTTAATGTGCACATGCTGATGCCTTTCAGAAAAAGTGCAGGTGGGAGCTGCCTTGCTAAGAATAATAGAAGGATGAAGGTTCATAAGTCATATTCCATCAAAATTAATGTCAGCATATGCTTTTAGTACACAGGACATCTGAAAGATGGGGCTTCAAAGTTCAAGCAATTTCTATTTCATTTGGAGGAGAAAAAAGTAGTAGCACTTTATGCATAAGAAAAGTTTTACATGTTTGAATTATCCATTGAACACACATCAACCGAAACCATGTTAACCTTATGCTACACTTTCCAAAAAGGGAGTCTTTCAGAATACTATAATAAAAAACCCAAGGAGAATATAGCTGAAAATGCGATATATATCTAAGTCAATACTGCAGCACTTAATGATGCTATAAAGTTTATCTTTTTTTAAAATATTGATTTAAAAATATGAACTCAAGAACAAAAAATAGAAGAGAATAAAAAATCATTGCCGTGTTAATTATAGCAAATGCCATTATGGAGCTGAGTGAAATAATTATGTGTATTCTTAGATTCCACTAAGGGAGAATATATTGATGAGAGTGTTCCATTTGTCAATCAAATTTAAGGACTCAAAGACTTTATGAGCATCCACCTAATTTTTCAAGTTGCTGCACTTTTATGATAGGGTAGGAAAACTTTTGTAGCATGCTTAATTTTATCATTGTTCACCTGCTTATGTGAAAAATAATTGAAAATGAAAAAGTTCAGTCATAAACAACAATAATTTGCACTTCTTAGGGTCAAATACAGATTTTCCTAATATTGCTGTTTGGCCTGGGGTCCCATGGAAATATTTGATGGCTGACGTTACGGTTTGCTTTCCTGAACTAGTGAAATACAAGCATAAGAAGGAATCAGTAGTATTGAAGCGAGGCACTTCCATTTTCAAAGTTCATTTCAGATATGTAAAATGTAATTCCTTCTTTTCAGTCATATGATACAGTTTTTATTTAATCTGTAGTAATTTTAGATGTAGTTTTATAACACAACAGCTGTCCTCTGTCAGTCCAAAAGTGCGTATTGCCCAGTTTCCTGCCTCCAGCTGCATCTATGAGCAAGTGACTTAAAAAAGCATGAGAAAGGGCAAAGCATGTGCTGCTTCTTCCTAAAGCAACTTGCTTCAGACTTCAACAATACGCAGCTCAAAGGACTCTCTGAATCATTAGGAGTACATATATTTTGTAGCCATATGTGGATCCCGAGTCTTTAAACGGATTTCTCTTCCAGAACATGTCCAGCCTATCTTTTCATTTCTTCATGTGAAATTTAGGCTCCCATAACAAACTTTGACAGAGAACACAGCTTGCTATCTGTTTGATTAGGAGCCACCTTCTTTAGTTGTTTTGAATTAACCTCCTACTAGCATGTCCTGGAGATGGTGAGAAAATCGATTCAGTTCCTCCATGACATGATGATTTGTGTACCTGCCTCCTGAAACCTTTCTAATCCCAGTTGGAGAGTCCTACTTTACTTATGTAGACCCAATACAGAAGCTGCTTGGTACTTTTGATCTTCCTTGTTGTCCCTTTCTGAAGTTTCCCCACTTCTACTACATCTTCTACTTTTTGATTTTAAGATGAGGAGATCAGAACTATGCACGTTATTAAAGAGACAGCTGGCAAAATGAAGTCCTCTGCTTTGCTTAATTCTTTCCTAACAGTTTCCAACCTTTCTTTTGTTTTTGATCTCAGAATGGGTTTGATCATGAATCTGTCATTTTCATGGAACTATACAGCATTTAGTATCTATAAATACACATTTTGAAAATCATCTCCATGTTACAGTAAAGTTTAGATTTATTTTGAACATTCCATTATTCTATATTAGACAGCATGTTGCAAGACTGTCACAACATTTGAGTACCACTTTATCAGTGTATCTATCCTTACTAACCCCTCTCAGATGGAGTACAAAAGCACATAGATAAGAGGTGAGTCACACACAGTGTTTGCAATGACATGCAAGATCAACATTCTATCTCTATTGTGCTGTCATATAGCTTGGATTAGGCATTTTCTTTCTTAGCCCATCTAGAACTGCATCAGGATTGACAAGGTTTAGCAGCTAAATGGCTGTACTAGTTTTAAGTTTTATGGAGCTATGTAAAGTATATTCTGCTTTGCCTGCTTCCCTCAAAACAACTAAGTAGTCCCAGCAAAGCCTAGGAAGCCTGCAAAACATAACCTGATTGTAACATGCTATTACTCAGTATTTCAGCATTTATAACAGCATTCACTCATTATATGACAAATTGGAGATTTTTTTCCTGTAACATCCCAGACTGCCTGTGCTCCCACACCAGAGCCAAATTACAAAGATGTTATGAACACAATATCCTTCAGAGACTGAATATGAGCAAATCCCACCATTACATTGTTAAAACAATATGACCCTATCCCCTATAGATTGCTTTCCATACTACTCTTACACTTCATGCCAGCAGCAAGCAACTGATTAGACATTGAGATATAGATAGGTTTTGAAGGCTTACAGAAAGTCTATTTTCTGAGGACATGGACTCTCCAGTGAATTGCATTTCCAACTTCATAAAATCCAGAGCCACGGTCATTGTCAAAACACATGGCTTAAGTTCTAGAAAAAAAACCCAACTTCCTTCCTTCTAAAACAGGAAAAGGTCCTGCTCATAGTTTTCATCAAATGAAACACTTGCACTGTTCTCAGAGCTTCCCACAAAACTTCTTGTAAAGGGAGGATATTCCATGTTTCTTTACTTTTTTCTGTTGTTCTTTCCTTTGCCTCCCAGAGGCAAAGAACAGTCCAGAAGGTGATTTTGTTTTTACAAATTGAAGCAGAGCCTTCCTCTTTTGCCCAGAGGAAGGAGCATGGCTTCCAGAAGGGGGGTGAATTTAAAGATTTTTATTTCCATTCAGCAGATGTGCTAATTTTAAAGTTTTCCTTGATGTATTGCCAAAGAGACCTACTTCTAGGTTTTTAACCTTTCCCATGCTAGCTATTCTTGTCTTTCATGACTGTTGATTCCAGCACACATTGTGGTGGCCAATGCAGTAAGACTTCACACTAAATCAGTACAAATATTTTTGTCTGACTAGCATAATACATTTGAATGGCTAACCTGGAGCATCTCTTCTTTTATGCTCCAGTAATGAGTTTTCCAGGACAAGGACCATCCTTATGTTTACGTTGTATGACACATTGCACAGAGGACTTTGGGTTCAGTTGCCAGGTGTCATTGTAAAAGCCAGATTGAACAGATGCAGGACACAACTAGGTTCACATCCGCCAAGTCAGGCTTTAAAACATATTTTCCCATAATTTCTTACTTGCATTCAGATTTCTGAAACACATATTCTAAATTTGTGTTCATTTAGCTGAAAACTTAACCTTTAGAGCTTAAGATGGTAGTCTTTTTCCTCAGGTTTCCCTGCTTTTCTCTTTATCTTCTTCATCCTTGCACGGATGTATAAAATATGAGTTTAGCAACTCTTCTCTTCTATATCAAGTACAAATATTTATTTCTTGGCACATTAATTAGTTTGTATTATTTTATCTGGGCAACTTCAAGCAAGCAAAGGAATTGTTACTCACCTTTCAGCTAGTGTTCTTTTATAGAAATACTACTTTAAGATGAAGCCTGTTTAGAGGTTTCATACCATGCTTGTTTTTCAACCTTCTAATGCTAAAGATAACAGACATTGCTAGAGCTATTCCAACATGAAGCTTTTATTTGATGTGATGTAACAAAAAAATTAATCTATTTTCGATTACCTGTTGTTCTTGTAAGTAATCACAATTTAATTAGTCTTGATTTCATGGAGGGGATATTGCCATATGAAATCCTATGGTTATGGTTCCAATTATTAACATTTTCTCAAGAAGCCCTGAAATGCAACATTTCACTATTCACTATTCAAAACTCTAAACTGTTTAAATTTCTCTCTAAAGCTGCATTGAAGATAATTTAATCATTCTTCATGTTACCGGCATTAATTATTGTACATAAGAGTTTTTTCCTATGGCATCTTAAGCAATGGTTCCAGTGTTAATATAAGCGGCTAGCAGATCAACCAAGAAAGCATTTTTTATGAAGAGATAGTGGCTGCTGTCTCAAATTCCTTTTCTTTTATGTAACTTTTAATTCCCCTGTAGTGCTTTCTTATGCAAGTTTTCTCTTTCCTAATCTACTGAACTGTCATTTATGATTAATCTTAAATTAATTTTATTACACGCATCTCATGTTCTTGATAGAAAAGCAGTTCAGTATTTCACAGAATCATTGACAGTTTGTATTCAGCTCTATGCCTCTCTCAAATGAAGTCCTCTCATTTTTTTATTGGTGAGACAAAATTAAAAAAGCCTCTCTGTTAGCTGGATTTTGATGTACATTAAAGCTTTTAATGTTCTATCTGCTCACTTAATTGCTTAGAAACTCTGAGCAAGCAATCTATAGTGAATCCAAATTTCGTATTCTTAACATATATGAAGTAATAGCCCAAGTAACACAAGCAATTGAGCAAAAGCTGTTGAAAGGAGAGGGGATGCAAAATGTCATCTGCATCATTTTGGTTTGGCAAATCTCTTTTGGGCAAGAACAATTCATGGGCCTGGAAATCAAAGGCAGAAAACCCGAGCTTCTTGAGAGCTGAAGTAGCACACCACAGCATGCAGGGTTCTCCTATTGCTAAGGAAGCCTTGAGAAGCCAAGATAGCTGGTCGTGTTACTCCTGGGATCCAGCAGCTCAGTGAAGAGCATCCCCTCTGCAGAGTAACATTTATGTTCATTTTTCATGAAGGTATCATCTTTCTTTGTTTGACAAAATTTATTGTTTACAAAATTAACATGGATGTTTTTACTTCCTATATTTAAAATACTTTGTCCAGACTAAATAGCATCATATGCTAATAGGATAAGAAATATTCTGCAAGGAGAAAAAAGCACCCTGGTATTTCCCTCTGCATATGAAACCCATTGATTAAAAGAAGCCAAACACACACTACCTCAGGTAATTTCAGTTCTAAAAGCCAGAATCTACAAGCCAGTGATTTTCTTAATGGAAGAGTTTTAACATTTCTTGTGGGAATATCAGGCACTCGAACACTATTGAAACAAAATGCCACTTACAGTTTAAGAAAGATTACTGTCAAATGAGTAATGGCTGCTCAAGGCATATGTTATCTATTTCTGCAATTATCAGAAAAATCCTGTTGTAAGACTCATTTAAAGCAACAATTTTACTGCCACAGAAAAGCAGCAATGTGTATTAGTTGCATTTGGCAGCACCACTGTGCTTGTAGTTAAAGGCCTGTCAGACTTACTGTTACAAAGCTTTATTTTGAGAATCTTGCACTATGAGGCATAAATTTTCTCCAGATTAAATCTGCATTCAAGATTTGCCCCTGGGAAGGAGTTGCTTCTTACAGAAAAACAGTCAGTCAAAGGGGATAATTTTTTTTAATGTTAAAAGGATTAAAATCCTAAACTTTGGTTGTAGTAAATTACGCATATGTTCATACTCTTCCTGAAGAAGTGGATATGAGAGGCAGTGTCCAGACTGTCACCCGCAGAGCTATGTGTCCATTCAGTGTGTTTTGTCCCACCAGGTCACACACTAATAGTACTATATATCTTAAGAGTCTGCTGATAGGTCTTTCCATAGAGAAATTTGAATAACTGCTTCGTGACGATATCTGCACTCTGCAGTCAAGTATGGACACACCTCCCTGAAAACAATTTCCAGACCTACTTCCTTTCTGAAGTCGTGATAAAATATCTCTCTCTATATATATGTAAAATCACTGATTTTGAGGGCATCTGGTCTAGCATGACTGTTTTAACCTAGAAATGGGAATTGCCAGCATGTATGCACAACACTTCCATGCTGACAACTACAACATTCACTTCGCTATGCAAAATCTATCAGAGTTGAAAACCTCCTGCCTGTTACTCACCTACGTGTACAAAAAGAGAAAACTTTGAATAAATGAACCTCACAAGCAGAATAGGCAGGACAAAGAGAACTGGACAGGGTTCATAATCAAACTTGCACTAGCTAATCAAATATCCCATATCTGTACACAGTGCTGTGTCTAGATATCCCATATCTGTACACAGTGCTGTGTCTAGATTTCTGGATCCTGATATGACCTACACCACCCCCCACCCATCCTTTTCCTTAGTGTCCCAAATCCAGGCCCACAAGACAGATGTCAGTATTTTCTCACGACATCCCTCATCAGACCAGAGAGCCAGGGCATGCCCTTGTCACATTAAGTCAAAGCTGGGAGGAGATCTATTAATCCAAGGATTCAACTTGAAATCAAGCTCACCCTGAATATAAACTTTGGAAGATCTTGCTATATTTTGTGCACGTGTATATGTGTTTAGAGACTTCCTCAGTAAAAAGAGGTCTCTGTGACTCTTACCATAAGCTAGGATACAGATGTTAGCTTTGCAAACACTACTTTTTGCACTTTTAATGGTATTTACTATCTGTCTGCAACATACAGAACTAGTCAATACCAAACGCTATGCACTCTCAGGAAACACTATCCAGACTGCAATGTCTCCTATGAGATAGTCCTGACAGAAACGGAATGTATTTACTTGACATAAAGTATAATAAATAAACCTTAATAATGTACAGAGAACACAAAATTGATGGTAGGTAAAGTTTTCCTGCTGCCTGAGACAGGAGATTTCCTCTGAAGTAGTTGTCTCCATACTGTATTTCTTGTGTAATCTGGCTGACCCTTTTATTTGGAGTCTGCACTCAGCAAATTACATGCACTTGTGATTTCTTGCTGTGGTGGTTGTATTGCTGCTAAATAGCACACATTGTGCAAGCTGGTTGGTCTGAAGGAACGTGTCTGTGGGAAGCAAAGTGCGGCCTGTGCATGGAAGAGAGTGTGCAGCTGCATCGTTGTACAACATCCTCTTAGACATTAATAAAATGTGATGTGACTTTCCCTGGGAGAAAGTCTAACACAATGCAATGTTCCCATCTTATTAATCGACATTACATAGTATTAGATTTTCATACAGTGATGTTCACTGGTCATCAAATATTGTCTCATATTAAGCTTAATACAAATCAGATATACAGTAAGAAGAAAATCTGAAATGGTACATTTTGCCCCCTTTAGACTTCTAGCATTACTCATTTCATGTTTCCTGTTTAAGGGTATTACATCAAATTCCACATGAGCAGGAAAGGTAAAATCAACAATGAAATCAATGTATATATTCCATACTTATATTTTAGTGGAATTCTTTCTCTGCCCCAGAAAAGAAAAAAAAAATCAAATGTTACCCTATTAGTTTCACTCCTGCCTGTAGAGTCTAAAATAATACTAAAATTTAAAACATTTTGTCAATTATTCTATGAGTTTCAAACTTGTGTCACATCCTTGCTCATTGAATTTGGCACATTCTCATAGTAAAACAAGGAGAAAATGTATCAGAAGAAGGATTCAGCCTTGAGGCAGTAAAGACAGTAAGTGCAAATTTAAGTGCTCTAACATGCTTTAGGTCATCTAGTGGAGGCCTGGGAAGAGAATAAGGGCATTGAAACAACACTAACTGTCTTTTAACCTTTTCATCTCTGCAGGGATGATGAAACCTGAACTGTCTTTCTCTCGTAGCATGAATGCCCCGATTCCAACCTTGCTTATGTATTCCTTACAAGATAAGACATTTAATAAATTGACTATAAAGTGAATCTGAAATCATCTTTTTGCCTCCTCCTACCCTTGTGGATGGAAATCCTTGGTGTTTTGATGGTGTGACAGTAAAATGGAGGGTGTTCAAGCCATAAATCCCTAGCATCCTCTAGATATTGCCCTAAGACATACCTTTTTTCCTTCATTCCTTATACAGATAGCATAGGACACTGAGCTGTAAGAAGAACTGCAGTGGTCTACACAAATTGCACATAAAGAACAGATCCTCAGTCCATTTAAGTCCTAAAACCATATCTATTTCTCTAGGCTCCATTCTTTCAGTGCTGCATTTTCTCTTACACCCACTAGCATGTAAAGTTTTGCTTCTGGAAGGGTTCAGTGAAGAGACTGAACAAACAAACAAGGGGCAAACAAGAGGAGCCAG
>VXBO01005544.1:0-50646 GCA_013400135.1 Rhinoptilus africanus
TTGTCTGTTGATGTTGTGACCTTGTTGTGACCTTGGAAGCAGCCTGGGCTGGTGGGAGGTGTCCCTGCCCAGGGCAGGGGGGGCACCGGGTGGGCTTTAAGGTCCTTTCCNGTGGCCAAGAAGATCCCACCCCAAGGGCAGCCGCAGACGATTCCGTGCAGTGACCAGGAGTCTCCTGCCCATCACCGCCCCTCTCGCTCCCTGCTGTCCCCAGGACGCGGCTGCCCACTGCCGTCCTGCCCAGAGGGGACAGCAGGGCCCAGCCGGTGCAGCGGAGGGACCAGGCTGCCGCCCCGGGCACGGGAACTGGGAGAGGCTGTGGGAGGAGAGGCTGCGGGAAAATAGGCTGCGGGAAAATGGGCTTTGACCGGGAAGCAGCAGTGAGATGGAGGGAAGGAGGAATGGTCTCCTCTGGAGCAACAAGCCATGTCCCCACTAACGTGAGACCTTGCTGGAGAACACGGACATGAAAGTCGACTTTTATTGACTGATTAAAACAGTATTATCCTGAACACTTGCCTGAGATCTCCTCCGTTATTCAGTGAGGGTCTTGCACGCCGGAAGCTGGGAAAGGTGGCTTTTCCGCAGCTGAATCTTGCAGCGAGCTGAGAAAAGAGCCCTTCCCTAATGTACCCGGCAAGAAAGACTCCAGCCGTGACACAGATCAGTCCAAACAACATACACCGAGAATCCAGAAGGCCACGGGGAGCTCACGCTGTGCCGGGGACCCTGGCTCCCTGTCGGCCCCCGGGGATGTCCAGCCACCACCACCTCTGGGTCGGTCGCCTTCGGGAGGTGTTTGAGCTGCTGGAGGTTTCCCTGCCTCTGCCAGAGCCCCGGGGAGGGAAGAGACCCCCCCAGGGCTCTCTGCAGGGCCTTGGGGGCTGCTGGGGGGCAGGACCCGCTGTCCCCAGCGGTGGCTTGAGCCCCCGCACCCAGGGACAGTGACCTCCAGAGCCACGAGTGGAGCAGGGACAGTGCTGGCAGTGGGGACAGGCATTGGAGCCACTCACACCGGTGGGGCTTGCATGTCCCCATCCCTCCCAGGTCCCCGCTTCATCCTTGTTTCTGAACGTCCCTCCAATGAGCCTTGGCCCCAGTGGCAGCTCTTGTTGCCCAGCAGTAGCCAGCTGGGCACCTCCGCCAGCCCCGGTGAAGGATGCACAGCCTGGGGATCGATACCATCCTCCAGCCCCGTTTCTCTGGGACTCAAGCCACGGATGGGACCCACAGAGGAGGAATGCAAAAGAGGAGGGCCAGCAGCAGCAGGGAGGTGGCCCCCGAGGTGGGAAAGAGAAGGGCTTGGGGCCGGGGGAGGTCGTGCCACGGGGCTGAGGACATGGGGGAAACCTCCCGTGCTTCATGCTCCCAGCAGCTTCTTGACCATGTAGCCTGGCATGCTGTAGAGGAAGAGGGCGATCATGATGAGGAGCAACAGGGCCAGCACGATTTTGATGATGAGCCACTTGTAGCGCGTGCAGATGAGGTATTTGATGGACTTGAGCGGGTTCAGGAACCAGATGAAGGATGTGTCCGGGCGGCTGCAGGGGAAGAAAATACCCATCATTAACGCCATGGCCATGGAGAAGGTTCACGGTTGGAGTCGATGGCCTGAAAGGTCCCTTCCAACCTAGGCAATCCGATGACTCTAAGGGATGCGTGGCAGGCAGTGCAACAATGGAGGTGGTGGGCCAAGGGAGGTGCGGGATCCCCTTCCCTGGGTGAGCCCGCACCGAGTGAAGGAGCCCAACCAGGAGGATGAGGAGGGTGGACAAGGGGAGTCGGCATGACGCGTGTCAGGTGGAGTGATGCAGGTTCGCGAGGGAGCATGAGGATTCCCGTTGAAGCTGGAATCTGGTGGTGAGGACCGGAGGGGAGGAGGAGGAGGGAGGCCAAGGGAAGGGGATGGAGTCAAGGGGAGAGGCAGAGGAGGAACAGAGTGAGGAAAATCAGCGGGGCAGTGAATATCAGGCAATGGGAGGAACCAGTAGAGATGGCTCTGCCCATGATCCTCATTCCTACATCCTCCAGTGTGACCCCTCCTCACCTCCCCACGCCTGGCTCCCTCCCCGGGGACCACCCCACGGTGGTTCCCCCTTACTTGGGTTTCTCCAGAGGATCGGGCTCATTGCGAGCCAGCCCAGCGGGGGATTTCTCTGCCTCCTCTGCCGTCAGAAGGTGCAGTTCAGCCTCGACTTTCCCCTGCAGGGAGCAGAGAGTGGTGCTGAGACCTCGGTCCCCACTGCAGCCCCCCAAAACATGGTGACAGAGGGGACCTGAGGGAACAGAGGCAAGTGGTGGGGGGGTAAAGGGTGTCTGCGAAGAGTGAAATGCCCAGGATGCAAAATCCCTCCCTTTTCCGCATCCTTACCGTGACCTCCAGCTCATCATTCTCATCTCTGGCCACAAATGGCCACCAGCCCTTCACTCGCTTCTGCTTGAAGATGGAGACCATGGGCAGCTCTGCCTCGTTCGTCACCATCTCCAGGCTGCACTGTTTCGACGTCTTGGCTCCCCGGGGGAAGCGGTTCAGGTCCAGCTCGATGGCCCCTGGCAGGAGAAAGGGGAGCACAGATGTTGCCACCCCCAAAATGCCGAGTCCTTGGCTGGAGGTGGCCTGCACCAGCATCTCCTGCCCTGCAGAGCAACTTGGAACTGGCTCTGGGAAGTAAAAAGCTGACATCTCTGCTACAGGAGCAGCCTTTGAACACGAGCAGTGGAGACAAGGGCTCCCCTCCTGCCTGCTCTTGCCAGCAGCACCTAAAGGGGGTTTGTAGGGTGTTGTGGACTTGAGGAGCAGAGCTGCCTTTCCAGGTTCTGTTCCTCTATAGGCTTTGTCTCATCCCACGCTGCTCCTTTCTCGTCCATCCGTGGGCTCCCTGCTCGCTGCCCCATTGCCCCAGCTCAGCGGACCCTCCGCTTACCGAGGAAATCATCAGCCGAGAAGTGGTCAGCATCCCAGACCTGTAGGGTGAGGCGAGCTGGGATCTTGTACTCGGTCTCATCCCAGGAGAACATGGACTCCTTCTTGGAGATGACGATCTTCTCCTCCGCCATCAGGTAGTCAAAGGGGAAGATGTAGCGCCAGTTGAAGTTGCCTTCACCGGTCAGGGAGTGGTAATGGACATCCGTGTCTTGCTTGTCCTCCTGCTGACCCTTCAGCCACCTGCAGGGCCCAGAGAGGGATGAGAAGGCTGGCACACATTACCAGAGGGAGGAGAGGGCACAGAACCATCCTGTCCATGCAGCCAGGTTGTCTCCAGGACAGATCATAAGAGGCGTGAGCTGGGGCTGCAGCAGCAGCAGCTTCTCCAAGGGGCAGAATGGGCATGGGGGTAGGAGGGTCCTAGAAGGAACAGGGGAGTTTGAGAGCAAGAAATGCAAGTGAGTTGTCCGAGGTCTTTCTCTGGGTGGGGAGATGTTGAAGGGATGGAGAGGAGCAAGGAGCACTGCTGGGGAGTCTGGAGCAGAGCATGCTGGAAGGGAGTCCCCATCTCACCCTGGTGGAGCAGGGCAGGCTCTAGAGCCCTTCTCGCTCCACCATGGGGTATTCTGCCCTCCCCTGATGGCAGCAATCCGTGTGAAGGCAGCTCGGTCTGTGCTGGTCCCCGCAGGCTCCCTGTGCCGGGGCACATCTCTCGGACCCCACCGGAGGCGTGCAGGGCCTGCGGCAGGCTCTGCTGGGGACTGCGGTTGTCTCTGCCCACCCAGCCTCCAGCAAAAAGGGACCTGAAGTGCCCAGCTCAGATGGGCACCGTGTCACCGGAGACAGTGGGATCCCAGTCCTGCTGCCCTGGGAGATGGGGTGGCCATGACCACCTTACCATCCCATGTGCTTGTGCCCCCAGTTTTCTGGCTCCAGTGAGCAGGATTCCCAAAAGGGACACGGAGGATGGTCCACACCAGCAGTTCTGGGCCCTGGGAGAACACGGTTTTGTTTTAAAGACTATGAGTGTCCCCCAGCCCCTTTCTCTGATGAGCCAAGGCATCTCCCCAGGGTGCTCTAAGGCTTTTGTCCGTCTGTTTGCCCTGGGGGGCTGCAGCCAGCAGGGCCATGAGTCCATGCTCAGGCACCCAATGCAGGGCTCTTCTCTTGTCTCCGAGTGTGCTTACGCCCCGCTCTGCCCCGCAAAACCCACAAAGATCAAGCGATCGCCCACCACACAGCTGGGGAAGGGCTGGAACATCTCATATTCGGAGCCACTGCGGAAAAGCCACTGGGCTGACGGGACCCAAGGCACCCAAAGGGACCCAGTTTTCTGAGAGCAGCACGAGGTGCGAGCAGGGGAGACCTGGCGAGGCTGCAGGGGAAGCATCAAACCATTTAAGAGACTGGTGGGAACCCACCACATAGCCAGCCACCAGCTGGAACGTCGTTGCATTGATTTGAGGTCCTGTAAAGAACCGGGTTATGGGGGTGTGGGTCCCCTCATCCCTGTGCAGGCAAGTTTTGGAAGGGGCTTTCCCCTCCTGCTGGGTGAGGGTGAAGCAGAGATGGGAACTAACCCCACTTTGGCTCCAGATGCTGGAACTGGAGGTTTCAGGGCTGAAACGCCAAGTGGGAGCACCAAGCCAAGCTGAAATAAAGGGAAGAGGGGCAGACGGGACCAAGCAGCCTCAGCCATTACCCCCTGACATAGATGTCAGACATCTTCTCTCCCGCCAGGAAAGCATCATCTTCCAAAACCACCTCATCGGTGTTCCAGATAATCACCCGCAGCTCAAAGCTGGGTGGCCAAGAGCCGAGAGAGAGAGAGAGAGATGGAGAGGCAAGAAACACAGCGCAGAAGACAATGGCACCACGGTCCGTGGTGGTACCCGCCCCCCTCCCCGCTCCAAGAGCACCCGTCGGACCCCAGGAGAAGCAGAGGAGGTGTCGCTGGCATGCCACGCTGTACCTACCCCCTGACAAAAATGTCACTGGATTTCTCGCCAGTGAAGTAGTCATCGTCCTCCAGGATGACCTCGTCTGTGTTCCACACTATGACTCTAAGCTCATATCTGGCAGGAGGAAGGGAGACAAGGAGGTGAGGCACGGGAGCAGGGGAAGGGGCAGGAGGGAAGGGGGAGACACCACCTGGAAGCAGGGACAGGTACCGAGAAGGCAAGGAACTGCTCACAGGAACCATGTGAGGGATCACGAGGGCAAGGAGAGGAGGGGGATCTCCACGTGAGCTCGGATCAGGCCGGGAAGGGTGAGCAGAGCAGCAAGGGGGCTTTACCTCCCTCCGCAAGACCCAAGCCAAAGGCTCCAGGGGACAGCCCAGGCTGGCTCTGTGGGAGATTTGTGGCTAAAACGGGGTCCGTAAAACCTTTCCCCACCTTACTCAGCAGGGCTTTCCCCTCCCTAGGAATGGGCATCACAGTCCTTCTTTAGGGACTCCAGCAGGTTCAGAGGCTCCGAGATATTCCCAGCACTGCCTGTTGTATGGAATCCTTTTTGGGTTTGCCAGTCACGTTCGTCTTGGTTGGGAATTTTGGTGATGGAGAAAGCAGCTCCAATCAAAGTTCCCCAAGAAAGTGGGAGCGGGTGGAGGAAGAGCAGAAGCCCGATTCCTCACAGGGCGCAGCTGCGGGCTGGAAAGGCTGGAGGAAGGCTGGGGGACGGTGGCAGAGAAAGGCAGGCATGTGGCCGCACGCAGGGAAGTCCCAGGGAGTCCTTCAGGTGAGGGGAAGGGGATGTACAGCATCCTTGACCCATCTCCTCTGGTATCCCCCTCTGCCATGGGACTGCGGGACTCCAGGAGCATCTCCAGCTGTGGGACTCCTGCCGTCTCCTCCAGCCCCAGCCCCCTCCTGTCTGCACCCACGGCTGGGAGCTGGTCCCGTGCTGTGCCTCCCCAGCACCAGCATCTACAGGTAGTGTCGGGTGATGCCCGGTGCTCCCAGCAAAGCCAGGGGAGATGGATTTAACCCATAGGATCATAACCGGGCATAACCTTGCTTGAAACAGCTCCAGCTCATAGAACCTTTAAGATCATTGAGGCAACCGTTAACCCAGCACTGCCAAGTCCACCACTACCCCATGTCCCTCAGCACCACGTCTGCCCGGCTTTTAAACACCTCCAGGGATGGTGACCCACGGGTCACCGCTGAACGTGGCTGTCCTGGGCTGCAATGTAGACAGCCCTCTGCTTTTCCAGGCTGTGCTGGTGTCCGGACCTTGCCCTTGGCCTCAGCTTTCCTCCAGTTCAGACCCCATCTGTAGCCCACTGGGATCAAGGGACATTCTCTCCATCCAAGGCATCGTCTGCTGGGCACAGGAGTGCAAGAGACTCCCACCAGGATGCCTGGGGCTGTCCCTGTATCCCGGCCCTCGGGGAGGGAAAAGGGGCCCAAGGACACGGTCTAGCAGGGTAAGGCAGGGCTGGGAGGGATGTCGAGGGAAGAAGTGTCTTTCTTCCCTCTAAATGAGTTGGGAGAGGGCAGGGTGGGGAGGGAAGAACTCTTCATTACACTGCCTGTTGTCTGCTCCGTCCTGCTTGGATTGACCAGCTCTGTCCCAGTAACCTTCCCTGCCCGGGGCTCCAGCTGTCACCTCTGGGAAAGGGCCCATCCAAACTGCCCTGGGATAACCCTTCCCCAGCCCAGGAGGATGTTGGGGATAATGTGTGATATTAACTAATTTCCTAGTCTACACAGACGAGAGAGATCGGGAGCTGGAGGGGATGGAACAGGCGGGATACCACCCTTGAGGATCAGCTCTGGAAGGAGAAGACATCTCTCGATGCCTCCAGCCCTGGGATCTCTGGAAATGCCAGTGTGGGAGAGGTGCCCAGGCAGAGGGCTGGGCTGGGCCATGGAGCAGCAGTGGGAGAGGGGAGAAGCAGGGCTCCAGACCCAGCCTCCAGCTTTCCATGGGGTTGGTGGGCCGGGAGGTTCCTTACTTCTTTGGTTTCCTGGGGGAAATATCAATGGCAGGGCCGGGCGCTGGCATGTCCATGGGGAACATGTCCACCCACATCTCCAGGCGACCCTGCAATGTTGAAGAGACGCAGTCAGCTCCCTTGGCCCCTTCTTGTCCCCTGCACCCAGCGGTGTCCCTCCCAGCTCCTCTTCAACATCAGTCCGGCCGTGCCAGATGTGGGGCAGGTCCTGCAGCACTGAAACCGGCCAGATATGGGGCAAGGCAGGGCTCCCCCACGCCCTGAGTCCTTTTCCACCCCCTGCAGAAGCGTCTCAAGGCATGGAGTGGTGCCGAGATGCCCGGGCATGGGGATAGAGGGGACCGAGGGACTTGGGGCTATGACATGGATGAAGGCACTGAAAATTTAGTCACCCTGCGGGGGTCAACAAGTGACTGTTAAAGGCTCTTGATGCCCAAGTGCCACTTTACAGGGGGCCTCCCCCACCTCCGCCGCCCACGACAAGGTGGGCTGTGGCTGAGATCTCAGCTCCCTGCTTGGAGGCTCTGCAGCGGGGGCTGCCTCCGCTCCTGCTCGGGGGCTCTGAGGACCTGCTCGATGCCCGGCTTGTCGGGGTTCAGCAGCGGACGAGTCTCCACATGCTCGGGGACCAGCTTGCAGCCCGCCCGGGGGATGTCCTCCCAGTGGCGCAGCACGGTCAGGGCCAGATGCTCGTCTGTCTGCTTCTTCTGACCTGCGCGGGCGAAGGGAGGGCTGAGCCTGGAGAACGGGGCAGAGAGACCCCAGGGACAGCAAACAACCCCATTCCTCTTCCCCTGCTCCATTTGGGCAGAACTGGCTGCTAGCTACTCCTCTCCATTCGCTTGTGCACCCTTTGTCCTGCAGCCAACACCCCCTAACTCCTCTCTTTCTCCTCTCTCTAGCCCATGTCATTTACAGAAGGTCCGGATCCCCTGCCAGTCTGCATTTTCCCAGGCTGAACAAGCTCAATATTCATTTACCAGATTCTCCTCCTCTTCACAACCATAGTTTGGGGCTGCAGTTACATGGAGAATGGCTTCCCAAACCCTGGAAAGGCCAGGGTGGGCTGTCTTCATTGCTCCTTGGGAGTACACTTCCAGGAGGAAGTTTTCAAAGGCAGCGTTGGTGATGATGCTACAGCATGGATGCCCATGAGTGATTCTAGGGGCAACCCACTGGCCTGGGAGGCCTCTAAGGCCCTGTCTAACTGGTCACATACTGGAAGGTCCATTTAAGGTGGTGGATGGAGAGTGCAGTGGATGGAGAGGGATTGCAGTGCTGCTTTAGGGTGATGAGGCCACTACATCTGTCTCCAATCTTGGATGATGAGGGGACATCCCAGACCCCCTGCTCCCCTCCGCAACCTTCATCCCATGGGGCAGGTACCATTTTCATCCTCAATCTCCGTGGGGCCGGTGAAGACCCTGTTGGCGACTTTCACTCTTCCTCCCGGCCCGAAGTGCGGCCCATCCACTTTGCCCTCTTTGCACAGCTTGGACAGGATTTGGGAGGGCTTCATGGGGTCACGCCAGGTGTTATAACCGTGTCTGCGAATAGGAGGGCAAGGTCAGTGAAGCAGTAACAAGATACGGAGGAAAAAGTGATTTTTTTGTTCCCCTCTGCCAGCAAAACAAATGCTACTGCCGGGAAGGAGCCAGGATTCACAGGGGAAGGATCTGAGGCAGAAAGTGTGAACCTTCAGAGCAGACCAGGTCCCTCTGTGACCCCACTCTACGCTTCGCTAACACCCCTCCACCCCGGCCCCTTGACTCTGTGCTGACTCAGAGCTGACGTTCCCAGCGCACCTCACTCGACACTTGATGCTCAGCATCGCTCCTTTGATCCTGCTGCCAGTTCAGCTCTGGCATCACCACTCTACCCAGTCCCACCAGTGCCCCTCGGTCCCTTCCTCCCTGCCCTGGACTCCTTACAACCCACTCCCCTGCTGCCCTGGTCACAAAACGTGTCTTAAGAGCGAGGTCATGCACGGATTCCTCCACTAGCAGGCAATAAAGGAGGGAGACTCCCGCGGGAGATCTCGGCTTGGTGTGGAAGATGAGGCAGGCAGAAGGTTGGGCAGAGAAAGCTTTGCTCGTACATGGAGTAAGTCTGCGACACCCCACAAGTAGCTCGGTGCTTGCTGTAGTAGCGGTTCTCCAGGTCAATCTTGGTCTCTCCAATGAGGTCGTCGGTCCCCACCAAGTCCCAGTCGTACACCGCCACTGTCAGCATGGACTCCATGGGGAAGGTGGCCTCGATGTCAAAGGATCTGGGCTCGGGGAAAGAGAAAAGCTGTTGAAGGCTTTGGCTGCTGCTCAGGACGGACACGTGGGTGAGGTGGGTCTGCTCCAGTCTGTGGACAGTGTTTAATTTGCATCTAGCACTGCAGGACCTTCGAGGTAGGGGTTTTAACTAATTATCTGCATGGGCTGTTTCAGATCCAGCAGCCCCAGACCGGAGGGGGCACTGGGTGATTGCTTGACCCGGATGCCTCAGTAGCCCTGAAACTAAGTTGTGTGGCACTGGACAGCCCGGCCATACTCTCCCGGGAATTCAGGCCTAACGATCCCTAAAGTAGGTGCTTAATCTTGATCAGATATGGACATCTCTTAGGCACCCTTTACTATATTGACTGTACGCTGGAAAAGGACAGATGGCTGGAATGAGGATGCCTACGGTGCTCTCAAGGGAAGTTCTGTGTGATGAGCCCCATCTCAGCTGGGGGACAGCGAGGGTGCGGGTCCAAGGGCTCAGGCTTTGCTCACCCCTCCCAGGGGGTAACAGGGTTGGGGCAACTCACTTTCCAAAGACAGGGTTCAACTGCTTGGAGATGTAGTTCTCCTTGTCTTTGATGTCCGTCTTTCCCAGCTTGATGGCAATGTAGGGGTCTGCTTTCCCATTGATGTCAGCTGGGTGAAGGTCCGTGGCCTGTAGAGAGCAGATGAGATGTCTCGGTCCACAGCAGTGAAGAATTCAGGGGTGGCCCCATTCTCCAGCTCTGGCACTATCTGCCCTTGCCTGGTTATAGGCACCCAGCTAAGCACTTTCGTCTCCCTAAATAGAACGTCTTGGTTTAAACTGGGGATAAATCCTGCCTTTTGTTAACCCCTGCCCTGATATGGGGTGGGGTTGGGGCTGGCAGTGTCCCCTCAGAGAGACATAACCGCAGTCTCCTTTGGCATCTCTTTCATCAGGGGAAAGAAAGAGGCTCCTCGAAAGAAAGACCAAGAGCAACAACCTGACCAAGACGTCAAGAAGACCGTCTCCCTCCTGCTTTGTTCTCTCCACTCACTACAGTAGGGCCAAGGGCTTTTGGCTTCTCCCCATAAAGGGGGTGAGTATCCCCAAACTCTTCAATCCCGACCTCCATCACGGCACACCACAGCGGATGCCCACGCTAGGACACGCTCGGGCAGTGCTGGTGGTTGCTGGTGCTGACCAGGCTGGTGTCTGCCATTGCAGCCTCAGTCTGCCGGTGACGGATGGGAGGTTCGTCACCCCACTGGGCAACGGGATGCAGCACTAGATGGAGAACGAGGCTAGTGGGAAATGTAGGAAAAGTGGGTTGCATTTGTAAAACACCGGGACAAGGTGGTGACAAAGAGCAGCCCAGGTGTTTCTAGCAGGACTGAGGTCCCTCTTGAGCTCCTGGTTACTGTACCTCACTCACATGCTCAAGGATACAAGGATGACTAGTTTAAGGGTCAGGAAAAGACTTTTCCCAGAGCACACTCCATATAAAGAAGCATCCGTTAGCTCAGCGTGTGTTCAAGGAGGTGCCATGACCTTCAACCAGGTCTACTAGGCCCTGCCAGCTCCCATTCAGCTCTGCAGGTGCTTCCCTGAGGTGTCGTGGCTGCGTAAAGAGCCAGCACCCGACAGTCAAGGCTGATCCAAATTATCCAACCTCGGTTAAGCTCTAGGACCGACAGGCTGGTCCATCCTACACGCCGGAAGAAAGGTCTCTGGATATGGCAGGAGCTTGGATCTGGCTTGCTCCCAGTGCTCGGAGCACACAGCTACGGAGACCCCATTCAAGTCCCCATCAACGAGTTGCTCCAGTTCTCACGCTCCATCCTGGGCCCCGATTCACTGAGAGCTGGAAACCAGCATCCCCACAGCTTGGGGACCAGCCACGGCAGGGAGCGCAGGATCACGCCTTGCCACGCCGCACAGCTCTACTCACCCGCACGATGTAGACTCGGACCAGCACGTTGATGGGGTCGTTGCTGGGGATCCCCTGGAACATGCCGAAGTTGGGGTCGTATCCTGCCTCCTTGGTGATATCATCAGGGAGCGGCACTTTGTAGACACACATGGAGCCCTGGCGCGAGGGAGCGCAAAGCCCGATGAGAGCCCTGCTGCCCAGGGGCTCAGGGTAAGGAGACCCATCCCAAACCACCCTCCCTGAGGACCCAGCCAATATCCTTGTTTCTAGACACATGCCGGAGCAGACAGGCCAGTTCAGGAAAATTCCTCCACCGCACAAGCACCTCTTCATGATGAGAGGTGCGACCATGAGCAGAGATATTGGACAAAGGGAAGGAGGCCCACAGCGGAATCAGGCTAGCAAGGGATGGGGACAGGGACTTCCAAGAGTAAAACCGACAGGAGGACAAAATAACGGGAATAAAAGGGTGGTCTAGAAAATGTAGGAACTACCACATGAAATACTGCTGATTTCTATGCTCCCTAAGCATCTGATCCCAGCTAAGGTGGGGACCTGCCTGCTCACCTCCTCTGATAAGGAAAAAAAAGGGCAAAACTGGCATCAACTGGCTTCGTCTGGCCAGGATCACATCCTTGAAGAGGTTCTTGATCAAGAACCTTCTATCTGACAGATGTGCTCCTACCTTGCCTGGGGACTGGCAATGGTGTAACGTGGCCGTGAGCCCAGGCGACTGGTGTTGGTGAAAAACGGTTCACAGAGATAACCCAGGGCATGGCTTATTTCCACAGCGGGCAAGAAAGAGGAGCTGCTTTTCCCGCAGCCTTCTGTAAGAATCATCGAGGGCCTGACTGCCTGCAGATCACCACCTCTCTGGATGTGCTTTTTGAAGCCATCTGATTTCTGGGGCTTTCCTTGGAGGCTTTCCCTCCCTGCAAGGTGCCTGCAGCTGGGTCAATGAAAATTGGTTTCTGTCCCATCCAGCCCCTTCCTGCTGAAACAGCTTCAGCGGAGAAACCTGCTGGCAAGGGCTTCCCAAGCTGCTCCTGCCCTGGCCGGACTCAGCAACCAAACTCACTTTGAACCTCCCCACTATCCGCTCCTCTTCTGTTGCATTGTCATCGTTGTCCCCAATCTTCCCGCGGAGCAGGTTGAAGGTGTGCAGCCAGTCCTCAAAGTTATCAAACTCTGTTTCCAGCTCTTTGTTGAAGACCTGAGATGGCAGAAAGTCAAAGGAGGTGAATTAGGCAAAAAACCAAAAGGTGAGGAGAAGATACGGTGACTACCCAAGTCAACTCAGAGGGAAGATGGAGACCTCAGCTCTTAATGCCCAGTTCTCTGGTAAGAGAAAGGATGTCCAGGGTCGTTGTGTTGGACCTTGATGCCACAGGCACCTCCCCAAACTGGTGACGTACAAGAAGGAAGCTCAACTGAATGGGCAAGGTGGCTGTACCCCTTCTGTGCAAGACCCAGGTTCAAACCCCTCCTGAACCCCAGAATCACAAACTACATTAATCCTAATAACCACCATGGGCAAGCACGTTGAACCAAAGCCCATCCCTGCCCTGAGTCCTGGCTGGGCCAGCCATAGCCAGGCTGGAAAGCCCTCCCGTCCTGCCAGGGCACATCCAAGCTGCCCCAGTCATAGAATACCAGGTTGGAAGGGACTTTGACTGATCCAAGCTTTCTTGGCAAAAGCATGGTCTAGACAAGATGACCCAGCACCCTGCCTGACCCAAGGACGATCCTTTCCCAGGGAAAACCCTTTTCTGTAGAGCTTGTTACCTCTGACTCCTTCAAACTACGGCAGTCCCAAGGCACATCTCACCTAGGGTTAGATACCCCTCAGACACACAAGGTGCCTCAGACAGGGTGGTTCCATCCTGCTCTCATCTCCAGATGGCCGGGACTGCCATCCTGCCAGACTTCCAACCTCCCACCGGGCAGGCAAGTTCTCCCCCACCAACACACACACCTTCAGTTCATCGATCTTCTGCTTGCTCTTCTTCTCGGGAAGCTCAGGGGCTGGCTGTTGTTTCTTTTTCTTATCGTCTTTAGGTGCCTTGGACTTCTCCTTGTTCTTCCCCTGACCCTTGGAGCCTTTCATGGGAGAGTCATCAAGTTTGATTTCTGAGTCCGAGGGGAAGCGGCGGGGAGGGAGGAGATGGAAATGAGGGTGAGGAGGGATGGAGGAGACAGGCAAGGGTGGACTTGATCAAAGTCCTTCAAACAGGAGGAGCATGAAAGCTGACAGCTGCTACTGCCTGCAGCTCCCACCCCAGCCCTCTCCGGTCTTTTCTTGACTCTGGCCGCTGCTGCCCAGGTCACAGCACCTCCAGGAGCCCAGAAATCTCTGTGCAGGGAGCTCTAAAGCTGACCGGAGAAGAAGTCATTTGGAGGATTGTGAAACACGGACTGAGGGTGCTAGGCTCTGGCTAGCTTCAACGGCAGTGGGAAGACCTGGTCCTGCCCTCAGCAGCTCCTTTTTTTCCTTCTACTGGAGGCTTTTCCTGCTGCGTGCAGCCTGGAGAATACAACCCCAGCCTGGGTACCGCGGAGGGGACAGTGTCTGATGCTCAGCACAGGCTGCTGCCCTTAAAGAGGTGTCGCCCGTGGCCAGTTGCAGTGACAGGTTGTTGGGGTCCCTGCTCAGAGCAGCCACTGGCCAGGGACAACAACTTCCCC
The DNA here is from genome assembly GCA_013400135.1 of Rhinoptilus africanus. Taxonomy (NCBI): domain Eukaryota; kingdom Metazoa; phylum Chordata; class Aves; order Charadriiformes; family Glareolidae; genus Rhinoptilus; species Rhinoptilus africanus. The sequence continues at coordinate 13,741 of VXBO01005544.1, forward strand.
GGGAACAGGCTGCCTGGAAAGGCACGTTCAAAGAAAACTTCCCCCAGCCCTCTACAATCCCCGTCCCTCACTGCCTCTGACAGCTTTCATGGCTGCTGGGCAATGCAGATGGGGACAGAGAGATGACAAAGGCTTAATGTGGAAGAGGAGAGGAGGAAGGAATGGGAGAGCCAAGGGGGAATGGATCCTTCTCAGAGGGCAGGCAGAAAACAGTGAGGGACACAAGACTATCCCCAGCAACCAGAAGCTGCTCCAAGCTCAGCAAGACCCAGCCTCATCTTTTTCATGCTATGGAGACTAGCCTTCCAAAAGAAACCAGGCTCTGTATTTTATTTGGCTAATGGATTTCACATTGCCTGGGCATGACAGCAACCTGCTGTCACGGAACATATGGAGGGCATGGGTGAAAGTCCTCAGGGAAACCCCTCCAGGCCCTGCTGGTGGGACTGGCAAGGAGTCTCCAGGCTGCAAATGGACAGAGTCACCCGTGACCAACACGTCCCACCTCACCAGTACTCTTGGTCCACATCACTTGTGGTACAAAATTCATCTCAGCCAGCTTTAGACATCAGCGACACCCCATCTGAGCTACAGACCCCTGACTTCCCTCAGAGAAAAACGCACTTAGGACGTAGTTCACCTTATCATGGCATAGTATTGAAAATATGTCAGAGAATTTGCCCTAAAAGCGTGCATTTTTCTTCACTGCCTGTGCTAGGACAGCAGACAAGGGGGCCTCCACATGCAGGTAAAAGGAGTCAGATTAGATGAATCCCAGGCCTTTTGCCTGGTTGTTTCTTCCCTTTGTAAAACTGGAGCAAAATAAAAATAAATTTACACCGCCCGCAAAACGAGGGTGTAAAACCCCATGAGGGTGATCTAGAAGTATCTATTACTTGGCGTGCCCATCAGACTACAAGCACACGTCCTTGAAGACTACAGCCAACACATCTGCATGGCCAAGGCGACGGGACTTTTAATGACATACTGGGTTGTGATTGCACAAAAATGTCCTTGGACAATGACAAGGACCCTGGAGACTAGTCTGCAGGACTTGTGCGTGGCCCTCCTCCCAGCATGGGTGGGTCGGAGGCTGCCGTGACACCGTGCTCTGATTTGGATTCACATGTTAGCCCCACGCAGCCCACATCAGCCCTGCATTCACAAAACCCGACCCTGCGTGGGGGTGTACAACGTGCTGGGGGCATCTGGGAACGAGCAGAAGAGCCGCAGTAGCCTGGGAAAGGGATGCCCAAGCAACCAAAAGGAGTGCCGGTCCTACCTTCCCCTGCCACGCTCTCCCGTCCTCAACCCGCTTACCCTCTGCGATCTCCATTTCTTCCTTCTCCTCCGCCTCTGCTGCGGCCGCTTCCTGCTGCCGGAGTTGCTGGGGGAGAAATGAAGGGAAGAGGGAGTGGGTGCTTGCGCCGAGGTCTCTGTGCTCACCGGACATGCCTAACCCAGGGTCGCAGCTCGCTCCCCCCGTCGGAGCCGCCAGCGAGGTTCTGGCAGTGCTGGAGAAACCCAAGGTGCTCAAGTGCAGCCTCCAGCACCGATGCTGGTACACGCCTGAGCACAAACCAGCCCGCCTCAAGCAAAACCCAAAAATCGGGAGTCCTGCTCAGCTCTGCCAGGTGAAAAAAAAAAGCCTTCCGACCATCAGGCAAGGTTATCGGGGAAAACAGCACGGCCCCAAGCCTTTGGAAGTAGCTGGAAATAGGGGAGCTCTCGCAAGCAGGAAACATTTTCCTCTTCCCCCCTCAGCACACCCCTCCTCTGCTCTGCACCCACCTCCTTCATAGTCTCAATTGAAGCAAAATACTTGGACCACCAGTCCAGCATGCTCTCGTCCGGCTCCTCCTCTTCTACTTCCTCTCCTCCTCCTCCTCCTCCTCCTTTCTTCTTCTTTTTCTTTTTCTCCTTCTCTTCCTCAGTCTGCAGGGACAAGGGAAGCAAAGTCAGAGAAGAATCACAGACTGTGTTGGGTTGGAAGGGACCATTAAAGCCCATCCAGTCCAACCCCCTGCAGGGAGCAGGGACATCTCCAACTAGATCAGGTTGCTCAGAGCCTCATCCAGCCTGGCCTGGAATGTCTCCAGGGATGGGGCCTCCATCCATCTCTCTGGGCAACCTGGGACAGGGTCTCACCACCCCCATTGTAAAGAACTTCATCCTAATGTCTAATCTAACCCTGCCCTGCTCTAGTTTAAACCACTGCCTCTCGTCCTATGGCTCCATGCCCTTGCAAACCCTCCCTTCCCAAGAAGAGGGGTCAGATGGAAGTTAAACGTCCCTTGAAGGGCAAAGGTGGTGGGTGAAGCACCCGAGAAGGCAGAACCCTCCAGGCTGGGTGGCCTCATTAGCAGTTTTCCCCATTTACAGCCGCAGGCAGTGAGGCACAGAGCAGAGTAAGATGCCCAAGGCTTGAGAGAGACACAGCGTCTGAGTCCGGAGACATCCCCTCCTTTCCACCATCCCTTTCCTCTGTGCGTTTCCCAGGCTACAGCACCAGAATCTGACACGGTGGCAACCCTCCCTCTGCCCCGCAAAGTACCCTGGGTCCACTTAGTGGTGAAATAAAGCCTTTTGCTGCTGCTGTCTGGTTGTGGTGGGAATAACTGGCATTTCTCCCACTGGGAGCTGCCTGCCCTGCTCCTCCTGGCACAGCTGGGCTGAGAGGAGCTTCCCAAGCTGCGGGAACCAGGCCACTATCTACTGATGAGACAACGCTGCTCTGTCTCTGCCCTGGGACCAAGGGACACTGGTCCTCACCTATCTTGGGGCCGGTGAGGATGCATGGTCCATTGAAAGCGGCACAGAAGGGTAGGATGGGGTGTGGAGGGTTGGGAGCAGGGACGCAGAGCAGATCCTTCACTTACCACATCCACCTTCACGACTGCATCCGAGTTCTGCCGCCCGGGGTGGAGGGGAAGAGGGAGAGGGAGAGCAGGTTAGCAGCGCAGCCTCAGCCGAGTACAAACACACACTGGCACATGCACGCATGAGAAATCCCAGGCAGCTCCCCAGGGATGAAGGAACCAAACCTGAACGAAGCCTTGAATGAAGAACCCTGTCCAAACCCAGCTCCATGTGGGAGACGTCTCTCTTGCACTCTGCTAAGGAAGAACCGCAGTCCCAGACAACAAGGGACTGGGTCTGGAAAGACACCTTGGCTTTCAGCGTGGATAACACCTTTCTGCTCTCTTGGAGCTCTTTTTGTCTATCCGGGAAGGTTTGCAAGCTACCGTGGTAGATTACAAGAAGCACGTGTGTTCTGGGATGTTCCAGGCATTCAGAGAATCACAGAATCACAGGGTGGGAAGGGCCCTCTGGAGATCCCCCCGTCCCCCCCCCTGCCAGAGCAGGGGGCACAGGAACGCCTCCAGGCGGGTTTGGGATGGCTCCAGAGACGGAGACTCCCCCACCTCCCTGGGCAGCTTGTTCCAGTGCTCTGCCACCCTCATGGGAAAGAAGTTCCTCCTCATGTTTAGGTGGAACTTCCTCTGCTCAAGTTTGTGCCCGTTACCTCTTGTCCTATCACTGGGCACTACCGAAAAGAGCCTGGCCCCATCCTCCTGACACCCACCCTTCAAGTATTTATAAGCGTTGATCAGGTCCCCCCTCAGTCGTCTCTTTTCCAGGCTAAAGAGACCTAATTCCCTCAGTCTATCTTCATAGGAGAGGTACGGACAATACAGAGGTAGCTCCTCTTGCATGAAGCTGTGTGAGCAGATGTACATGATACAGCTTCTCGTGCACATACGAGGACTCCTACATACAGGCGCACATGTGTGAATGGACCAGGGACCTTGTGGGGTGTGTGTACGCGTATGTGTCTGTGCACGTCTGCTTGTGAGGCTCTGTAGGTGCCATGGCTTTCCTGTAAATGCGCACAAGTGAGGGGCTGTGCATTTTCGAAGCCCACAACATGCCTGTGGGCACACGTCTGGACCGCGTGTGTGTGCATGTTGGCTGCCCAGAGGAGCTGTGGCTGCCCCATCCCTGGAGGGGTTCAAGGCCAGGTTGGACGGGGCTTGGAGCAACCTGGGCTGGTGGGAGGTGTCCCTGCCCAGGGCAGGGGGGTGGAATGAGATCATCTTTCAAGTCCCTCCCAACCATTCTGTGATTCTGCGTTGCTGCAAAGGGCCCCCTGCGAAAAAGAAATATGGTTCTTTGTGTGGAGGAAGCTCTGGAGCAGAAGGGTGTGAGAAGCAGCTGAAATTCCTGTTGCGGGCAAGAAGACGGGCACAGGCACATTCAGTGTGAACAAAGCCTGACGCCTCTGGGACACATCGCCTGTCCATTGCACACAGTGCCGTATTTTCAGGGCAAGCCCAATAGGTCTGAGGAGCTTTGGCTGCCTCAGACTGACCCTGGGTGGCTGGATGGGCTCTATGCCACGCGCATCTGCCGCGTCCCGTAGGGCTCAGGCTCGCTGAGCAGCGACATGGCCCTGACCGCCCATCTGGACCTGCTGAATGGGCACTTCAGAGAGCTGACGCAGCCATCTGAGCGCCTCGAAACCACTGTGAAAAGGGAAAAAACAAAGCAGCAGGGAAATCTGCGTGACCCTGGACTGCTCGCAGATGACACGGCGGGCTTTGAAAGGGCAGGGTCACTGGTGGGTCCTTCGTGTCTGCGTTGGTCGCAGACAGGGACAGGGCAGTGCTCATTCCCACCTGACTGTTTTTGAAGGAAAACAGAAAGCCGTCTAATTTGCATAGCCCAGGACAGCCCTCATCTGGCCTGCGAGCACCAGCTAATTCCAGCCAGGACAGAAAGAGGACAATTAGTAGGACTCACGATGACATAAGGGTCTTCATTCCAGGCATCAGCCCAGCCCCATGTTCAGCATGACAAGGTGGCCTCTGTTTTGGTGGAATCTTCCAGAGACTGGCAATTCCAGTAAGGAAAGAGATGCTAAAGTCATGCTGACATACGGATACTCACAGCTTCCAGCTTCACCATCGTCTCCATCTTCTTGATGGGAACCTCAGGTTCCATATTGACCACGATCTCCCCTGTGGGGCGAGAGCGATGGGCCCTGTTGGCCATTGCCAGATAGCCGTTGAGGTGTTTAGCTGGGCAGAGGACAGAGAAAAAAGAAAGAACAAGAGAGGAGGATAGAGTAGAGGAGAAACTGAGAGTGCAGGTGAGATCCTGCAGGATTCATGCAGGAGTGATGTGTGACCACCTCGGTCCCAGAAGAAGAGCGGAGGAAATGAGCACAGACCCTTACAGCATGGTTAAAACCCCCTTTCATAGCAAAGAAAAGCAGATGATGAGAAAGGACTGGCTTTTTTTCACCTGCACCAGCCTCCAGAGGAGAAGAGGCAGAGAAAATTGTTGCCTGGAAATTCCCAGCTGGCATGGACACAACCACAGGTCCAGACCTGTGGCTGGAACCAGGGATGGCCCCTGGCAATCCCCCCCACAGACCTCCTGTCTCTGCCCAGCCAAGGGTGCCTCCGCTTCCCCCAAGGACTGGGGGGAGATGAGCAGCTCCTGCGCCTCACCAAGCCCTTGGCTGCTGTGCCGGGTGCAGGGAAAGTGCTTTGTGATGGTTTTTGCCGTGGGTGCTGGCAGATGGAGTGATGGTTGGGACCTAGAGGGTGGCCTAAGTCTGTAGCTTTTACTTTTTTACTCTTTACTCAAATAATAGCAGCAGCAGACATGGAGCACGGCAAATTCATCTTCCGGTCTCGAGGAACATTTGGGGAGTGTAGTCATGAAGCTGCAGAGATGTTAGAGGTGAACCAGCCCTTCTTCTCTTACAGGTATCGGGGGAGCATGAAGTTATCGCAGTGAGACCCATGGATCAAAAAAATCAAAGGGGAATAACGGCTTCACCCTGTGCTGTCTCACCCCCTTGACCCAAACCTTGAAGCACTCCTTGCTTAACCAACAAGCAGGCAACATCCCATAGTCCTTACAACCCTCTCCCCATCTCCCACTTCTCCACGCACAATGCCCCACTGACGAACCACACCAGTCAGGTCCCCGTGGTCCAAACCTGTCATATTCCAGTGCTGGGCTTTCTTATCTGGCGGGCGGTAGATGAACTTTCGGAGGGAGCTGACGGCGTGGGACCCCACCAGGGTGTAACGGCCGAAAGCCCGGCAGTCTACCACCCGGATGTTGAGGGGTGGATGGAGCAGCTCATTCTCCGGGAGGTCCTGGGAAGCAAAGGTGTGCTGGTTATCAAGGGCTGGGAGTGGGCTGTGGGATGTCTACTTTGGTGGTTGGAAAGGCCAGTAGGGACTAAAACGGGGATTGTGTTGGAGGAAGAGGTCTGGAGCTGCTCCAGCATGGCTTGGAAGCCCTCAGAGAAAGGCCATCACCAACTGGGATGGAGCTCACGTCCTCCATTGCTGTGGGGAAACTGAAGTAAGGGGCTTTGAGCATTGGTTTGGGCTCTAGAAGATCTGGGTTTCAGCTGAGGGCTCCAGCGAAGAGGAAACACTCACCACTTCGAACCACTTGACTAAAGTGCTGAAGTTGGGGTTTTTCTTGTAGTTCTGGATGAGGGATGACTGGACCCCCTTCCCAGCACACTCAATGTCCACACGGGGCCGGTCCACCTGGGCCAGGTTCACTCTCTTCAGATCCCTGAGCCCCCAAAACAAGATCTAGGGGAGGAGAAAGAAGAGCATGAATGTGAGAAGGATTGCCCCTGCCTGGAGTCAAAGGAGTTGGTTCTCCATATCCCCCAGAAGCAGGGACCTGACTGCAAATGTCATTGCCCAGGCAGCGGTGGATCCCCGAGGTATCTCCTCCTCCTCCACGTGGCTCAGGGCTGCAGCACAGTCTCTCTCTGACACCCCACATACTCTGCCCCACGCCTGATCTCCAGCCTGCTGCCTGCGACTCCCTTTTCTGCCTTTCTCCCTTTTTAGCCTTTTTCCGCCATGGGACTCCATAGAGCAGGACCAGACCAGCTTTGTCCGTCCACAGTGGCTCGTGATTCAGGACTGGCATCATTTTGTCAAAATGCTGTCAGCATTGCTGGGGAAACTTGCTTCTCCCTTCTTGGGATAACAGACCACTTCCATGATCAAAAGTTCCCCTAAGCTGAGATTTTTCCGCCTCCTGGTTCCCCATGGCTGTATTCACCTTGCACCTCAGAGGAACACGATTTATTTAACCAGATGCAAATGTCTGGAAGACTGGGAGCTAGGATCCCTTTAGACACCTGGAGATCTGGTCAGCAGCATCTCTCCTGAGCAGAGATACCTACAGCCGTGGCTGAATTGTGCCACTGAACGTCACCGTATTGCCTGGATCACCACCATCTATGAAGACAACCAAGGAAGAGGGACCCTGATTGGGAGCATCACCCTTTAGGAATCTACAGATACATGCGAGGCATCCTGCCCTTGATGCCTGAGGTTGGTGGGATGCAGCTCTCCTGACATGTAGGACTGCTTTGGGTGGCGACGTGTTACATGTGTATCTCTAATGTGCCCAGGGAGTCATCCCAGGCTCAAAGATCCCTCCCGACCTTCAAACACCCGTGGACAGGCTCTCCTGCCCCACACAACGCTCAACGTGAAAATTCGGTGCTCCAACGCAATTACCTCCACTCTGTATTTACTCAGCACCGGCCGAATCCCCAGTGGCACCGGCAGGATGGGGCCCCTGTCCATGTCCGTGGGGCCGTCAATTGGGGGCAGGTCTGACTTGCCCCCAGGGCCAATCTGGAAGAGATGCAGCCTGGGTTAGGATCTGTTCCTTTGAGCTGGTGCTCAGCTGCTGGGAACCATTGTTTTTTGTCAGTCTGGGCTGTGACTGGTACCCCATGGTCTGGTGCACTGGGTCTGTGTTGTCTTAGAGGGTGCATGAGCAACAAGGGCTGGTGAGCATCTGCCTGCTCGTACAGCGCAGGTTCTTTTGGGAAAAGGCAGTGCTGCCCCCAGCGCTGGGGCCTCAGCANCCACCCAAACCATTCTATGAGTTCATGATTTCAGGTCCTGTTTCCAACCCAGGGCACAAGGAAGATCAAATATTCCAATATGAGCCATTCCCTGGAGAAAGTACTCCACTGCAAGGAAAGTTGGGAGGAAAAAGGGCTTGGATGAGCACCTGCCCTGGCAGACAAAGGAGATGGGAGAAGGACGTGGGGGAGTGGGACAGTAGGCTCAGTGGCAGCCCACAAGGCTGCCCTGGTCTTGCCATTGTCCTAGGGCACGTGAAGAGATTGCAGAGAGATATGCAAAGGAAAGTCTACTTTGAAATAAAGGGGTGGAGGGAACACGTAGTCCTCAGGGGTCCCCCTCCCCAGGCACTGTCTGCTCCCAGCACGCACAGATGCTCGGCCAGCCTTGGGACCACTGCCCCTGGCTGGTGCTCGGCTGCGTTAGAGGTGCCTCTGGCAGGTCGGTCCTCGCACATCTGAACCCACCGGCACGGCGCTGAGTTTGCTGGAGCCTCTCTCTTTTCATCTGGGACATCTCATCCCCCCTGCACGCCAGGAGACCACTCAGACACGTCCATACAAATACAACAGTGTCAGCGTACGGGAAAGGAAGCACGAAAGCGGGAGGGTTTAACTGTGCTACCCCCACAGACTATGAGGCTAGAATTTCACCATATTATTGGGGTGCCGCTATGAATTCACACCCCACTTTCCTGAGACCTTCAAATTGGTGTCTCCAAGAACACCAGGACTCCCATTGGCATCTCTCATATCCCAGTGATGATGCAGAGTTTGGGCTAAAGCAACGTTTTAGTGGGGTATCCTATCCGGCAGGATGGCTGGGACTCATGGCACATCATCTCGACCAGTATTACTGGGCAGGAGCTTCCCTCTCACTGGGCTAGTGGCTGTGCTAAACCCTTTGAGCTCTTCTAGGGTGTACAAACTACCTGCTCTTTGCAGCACCTAAGATACATAAAGATGGATTAATCCCCGCTCCCTTGCAACCCTCCATCCCTTCCTTTCCCTCCCTGGGTCTGGGGTGGCTTTGGCCAGCCGGTACCTGGAGCAGCTCAAAGGCAGCCAGGAGGTCGCCTGCTGTGGAGTTGCCCCGGTAGATCTGGTAGTATTCCAGTGGCGGGGGGAAGCGTGGGGGGCAGTAGTGCTCATCCGACATCTTCACCACCGGTTTGGCAAAGGTGCGGCCCATGAAGTCAGCTTTGCCCTGGGGAGGCAAAGACAGCACTTAGGTTTGCTGCCCCAACATGAGGTCTTCCAAGTTAGCCCCACAGCTCTCCCCATCATGGTCAGAAGTCTCAGTGGGCCTGGGACACCAAAGCTCAGTGACAACTTTCACTCCCGGCTTCTTCAAATAAGGTGAAGGAGGTGGCCTAGGGCCACGACAGCAAGGAGGCCAGGGCTGAGCAGCTTTTCCAAAGGGAAAGACTCGGATAATGTCTCCTTGTTTCCAGCCCCACAAAAGCTCTTGCTTCAGTTTCCAAAAATAAGGTATTATTAAGTCGAGCCTGAGTTCTTTACAATGGGGGCGATGAGACACTGGAAGAGGTTGCCCAGAGAGGTGGTGGAGGCCCCATCCCTGGAGACATTCCAGGCCAGGTTGGATGATGCTCTGAGCAACCTGATCTAGTTGAAGATGTCCCTGCTCACTGCAGGGGGTTGGACTAGCTGGCCTTTAGAGGTCCCTTCCAACCCAACACAGTCTATGATTGGGGTTGTTCAGTCTGGAGAAAAGAAGGCTCCCAGGAGACCTTATTGTGGCCCACCAGGATCTGAAGGGGGCCTCCAAGAAAGCTGGGGAGGGACTTTTTAGGCTGTCGGGTGATGGTAGGACTAGGGGGAATGGATTAAAACTAGAGCTGGGTGGTTTCAGAATGGCCGTTCGGAAGAAGTTCTTCCCCACGAGGGTGGTGAGACACTGGAAGAGGTTGCCCAGAGAGGGGGTGGGAGCCCCATCCCTGGGAGTTTTGAAGGCCAGGCTGGATGGGGCTGTGAGCAACCTGCTCTAGTGGGAGGTGTCCCTGCCCAGGGCAGGGGTTGGAAGTGGATGGTCTTTAAGGTCCCTTCCAACCCTGACACTTCTATGATTCTAATGAGCAGAAGAGGATGCTCATGCCATGGGAGAAGTGCGGGGGACCATCTTCCAAGAGTCAGGAGAAGAGCTGCACCATCTGCCTGGCCTCTGACTCAGGAGTGATCACAGCTTCTAAATCATAAACATTTTCCTTTGCTGGGATTCATCTTACCACCGTGTCCTGGTCATAGATCTCAATGACAATTATGGGAGGGTCATCCCGCATCTCACTGGCTTCTCCATACAGCTCCACATTGTCAAAGACCAGCAGCTGGTCCCAGGTCGGGCAAAGGGTCTCATTGAGAACCTGGAAGAATAGGAGAGAGATTTTACTGCTCCAGACAGGGGCTAAGCCCTGTGAAGGGCAGCAGATGGGGCATTGGTAGCACTGGCATATTGGTAGCACATAGGTGCCTGGCAGCACTGGTGGGCTGCTGCACATATTTTTTGGACCAGTGAGGCATGGGGTATAACCCAAGGACTCTTCTGAGAAAAAAACCCCAACCCAACAGCAGCCAAGCAGACACGGATTATTTCCAGCATCCACCAAGCTTGCTAAAGCTTGGCAGCCCTCAGCCCAGGAAGGGAAAGCACAAGAAACACTTCAACACGCTCCAGTTTCTCCTAACCAGGCAGGTGAATCACGGCCCCAGGGACACGAGATAGGTGTGTTCTGCTGTGGGGGACATGTCATGAAGGTGATCCTGGGGAAGGGGCTCCTGGAGGCAGTCAAACCCCGGTGATGTGCCTGCCTTCCCACTCCAGGATCCCATGATCAACCCAATCCTTGATTCACTAGCAGTCATGAGACCCGTGGCAGGGGAGCGGGATGGAGAGCTGATGGGACACGCAACGCCAGAGCCTCACCGAGCCCTCCAGGTCAGGAGATGGTCTTTACCTCGGTGCATTGGCTCTGGGAGATGAAGAAGACTCGTGCAAAGGGGTCCGAAAGGCCACTGCTGTCGGCTGCAAATAAACTCCTGGCTTGGTACATGTGGGCTCGCAGCTGGAAAACCTGCTTCTCTGCAAGAGAGAGGGGAAGTGAGACAGCTCGATACGCAACCTTGGAGCCCAGCCGTAGGGCTCAGCCTGCAGAGAGAGGTCTCAGGGACAGACTTTTGCTCAGGGCCAGCACTTATGAAGGACACGGGCTCAAAGCACGAGTCCCAAATGGATGCAGGCTTCCTCAGCATCCCGCTCGCCATGTGCAGAATGACAGCTATGAACTGGGTAACAAAGAGGGTGCACAGTTCCCAAACCCCAGCTCCCCATGGACCTCAGACTGGGACAACTGGAATTATTTTTCCCTTGGCTCCCTGAAGCCCTTGGTCCAAGTGGTGTCCAGCCAGGCTCCCTCCTGCCCTCTCCATGTCCTGTCCCCAGACCCAGTGCAGGCAGGAAGCTCTTACTGGTGTAAAGGAGGCTGATGGGTGGGAAGGACGGCAGGTTTTGGCCTCTGGCGGTCTTCTTCTCCTCAAAGCCACAGGGCAGGCCACTCAAGAAGTCTTTGCGCTGTTTGTTGAGGCCCAGCCACAAGTACATCTCCATCTTGGCCTGAACTGTCCAGCCAGCAGGTCCAAACCCCCTCTTCCCAGGTAGCTGGGCACAAAGGACAGAGGAGTTTACATGGATATAGGGAAGACCTTGGAGACGGACAGGCCACCTCCGGCAGCACCCATCTCCTTCTGGTGCATTGCTTTTACCTCTGCCCCTTAAAGCCAGGGACCCATCCCTCATCATTTTGGACCATGACACTACTCTGTCTCATGCAGTATCTTCTTCCCACCATTTTGGCTTCCTTAGAAAAGCCAGCATCCTCTTTTGTGGCCAGCTGGATCAAACCCCTTTCTCCTTCCAGATATTTCTCACTTACCAGGCATACTTCCTAGCAGCAGATGTCCACCCTTACCAGTAGAGCATGGGTCTGTTTTGCTTAGTATTCAGCAAAACTGGATACCCAGCTCTCTCATCTCCATCTCCCATCCTCCCAGTCTGTCCTTCCTCCACCTCCCTCCTCATGGCTGCAGTTCCCCCAGGAAAGACAGACCAGCACCTTGAGGAAGAGGGTCTTCACTTTGGCGCAGTCCTTGCCCATCTCCTCATCCACAATGGAGTAGAGGATATCCTTGGAAGGGACGCGGGCGTAGGCAACGCGCTTGTTGTTGCTCATCATCCAGATGAAGATGTCGGGAATAGTGTGCTGGGGCTGTGAAGAGCAGCGAAGAGCCCTGTCGGTGTCTCAGCTCTTTCTGACCACTGAGGCGCCAGTGGAGCTGGAGACCTTCCGAAGGCAAATTCAACAGGTGCCCCGGGAGATGGATGCACCTATTGCCACGTTAGGGCCATTTAAATGGTTTTGAACCTCCCACTGCAGAAGGTTTTCTGCTTAAGAAAAGCTGCTCAGAGCTAAGCTCTGTAGGGTGAAGCCCGGAGGGAAAGAAACTGGGATTTACATTTGTTCTAATTAAAAAAAAAAAAAAAAATTGGATTAAAATACTAAAGATTTTCCCTCTCTTTTCATTCAGTGGCCATGGAACTGTAGGGCAGGGGTCATACTGTCACTCCTTACTATGGAATAGGTTCCTTCTCTGGACAGGGAATAACCCCCTGCACCAGGACAGGTTGGGGGTGACCTGCTGGAGAGCAGCTCTGGGGAAAGGGACCTGGGAGTCCTGGGGGACAACAGGATGGCCATGAGCCAGCGATGGGCCCTGGTGGCCAAGAAGGCCAATGGCATCCTGGGNCAGGTCCCATCACACCTTATAGTCTGGTTTATGCTCTGCTGTGGAGACTCAAAGCCGAGGAAGACCTTGCTGTAACAAGGGGTACGTAGCCAAGGCTGGGTGGCTGCCATGGGAAATGAGAAGAGGGGGTGCGGCAGCTACACCTTCCATGAGGACCAGTAACCCCCAAGGGCAGGCCCAGTCCTAAACTGTAAAAATATCTGTGGAATGGTGAAATTTTCTGAAAGAAGGAAAAAATATTTTGCAGGTATTTGGAAAATATTTGGAAAATACTTGCTTTGGAGATACAGTGAGCAACTCAACTCTAGTATATTGGACTGTTATCTCCTACCCGTGAGCTGGAGTGAAGCAAGAGTATGCTGCAGCAATAAAAATTAGATGGTTTGAGTTCTGCAAGAGGACAAGCCTTTATCCCACAGACCTTTGAAAAGCCACTTCCTTTAACATCTCCCTGCCTAGCTAGGGTCAGAAACGGCTCCCTGCCGCTGACTTTAGTGCTGTGTGGACATGTGCCACCTTCCAGTGACTGATCCCCCAGGGAACTGCATGGCCTCACCATGCCTGGGGCTGGAAAAACTGCCTTCAGCTCATCTGCAAGAGGACCCAGCTCTGTTACTGGCTGGGAAGAGCTCTTAAATTGGTTTTAGTGCCAACTCATTCCAACCCAGCAGAGCACGGGCAAGCCTGGAGGCATGGCACAGTGTGTAGCCTCGGAGTGGCTCCTTGCACAAGACCAGGGACGTCTCCCGCCTACAGGGTTTGCAGGGAGGTCTCCATCCCCCCCAGGCTGCTGGGCCAGCTAACACCCTCTCTCCGTGCAGAGGGACTCACCTCGTCTGCCAAGAACCGGAGTTTCTGCAGGAAGTTTTGCACCAGCTTCAGCTTGTCTTTCATGGTGTTCTTCTTCACCTGCGACCGCAGAGCGGTGGCTTGCTGCCCCATGTTCTCCTGCGGTTAGAGGGGAGCCAGGGCATCAGGTGAGCAGGAGCAGAAGGGAGCACGGGGAAGGGAGCAGCACCAGGCAGGTCCCCGGTGTTTGGGAAGAGGTGGTGAGGAGGCAGATGCCTTAATCCCACCACATGCTTCCTGGTGATGGTACTTCTGACACCTGCTCAACAACCTTGGGAGGATGCTGGGAGGGCCCCTGACAGCGCAGAGACGTCTGTCCCAGCGGAAGGTATGCAGGACAGAGAGGTGTCACCTGTGCCTCGGGCATTTTGGGGTGGCTTCAAGCCTGGTGTTAACGACTGTCTCTCCCCTTCTGCTGACCCAGGTGTAAATCAGCACCTGGCAGTTCAGAAAAGGGGACGCGGAGGCTTTCATGTAGCTCCTCCTCTCTATTCCTGGATTTCTTTCCAAGGCAAAGCAGAGTGTGTCAGAGGGGAGGCAGCAGCATGGACACAAGTGCCACCCGGCACCCCTGCAAGTGGTGATCAAGTGCCCAGCATCCCGACCTGTGCCAGCACTGGTGTGGCCAGCAGGAGTGGGGCAGTGACCGTCCCCCTGTGCTGGGCACTGGGGAGGCCCCCCCTCGAGGGCTGGGTCCAGGTTTGGGCCCCTCACCCCANGGATTCTAAGACCCAAGTGGTCTTTGGCTCCTCTCTTTAAAAATAAACCTCAAAACCTCAATGCACAGACTGGAAACCAGTAGTCCCACAGACCAAAGTTCCCCACTGCATTGACAAGGTCCAGCTCCTGAATCCCCCTCCTGGCCTGGCTGATTCCCACTCACCAGCTCCCGCATGCAGGACTTGAGCCTCTCCCGGTCCAGCCTTGTGCGGGAAGAGTGGTGCTGGTCCTTGTCAGCCAACGTCACGAAGCGCCTGGTGGGAAAGGTGGGCAGCATGAATCCCGTGGGAGCCCATGGGCTCTCCCCAAGGAGCCGTGGCTGGCTGGATCTCTGCCCAGCAGGAAGGCACCTCACTGGAGGAAAATGCCCTCGTTCCCCCCCAAGTCTGCAACCCAATCAAAGACCAAAGTCTGAGCAACCTCATCTAGTGGGAGATATCCCTGCCCATGGCATGGGGGTTGGAGCTAGATGATTTTTAAGGTCCCCTCCAACCCTGACAACTCTATGAATCAGGGCCAAGTGTCCTGTTTGCACCCAGTGCTGAGTGTCATGCACGGGGAGTAGGTGCTAATTGGGTGTCAGCCTGTGGGGGCCACAGGACTGAAGCTTTCACCGCTGGTTGGGGGTCTTTGGGGTGCAGGTGTAAGCATCACCTCGCCCGTGCTCCCAGCCAGAAGGCTGCTGACATGGCATTGAGCCAACGCAATGAAACCCTTTCCCATCATCCAGAGGATAAGGCAAGGTGGGCTCACGCTCACGACCTTGCCCATAGCCCAGCAGAGAGCAGAGGTCTGCAGTGTGCCAACTTTGCCCATCTTTTACTCACAAGCACCCACTGCTCAGCTCCTCCAGGACCCCTCGGAGCCGGCGCTCCGGATGCGGCTTCTCCGTTTTGATCATTTCCTGCACGTCGTTGAGCCCTTCTTCCTGCGGCATCAACGGGGGAAGCGGTGAGGGGGTGGTTGGGCAGAGCCCCACCGTGGGGCAAGGTCTGCCCTGAGGTCCGACCCTGCGTAGAGCAGCCCTATGGGGGGTGCCAGTGGGAAACATCTGCTGCCTCTCCAGACCTGCCGGCCTCAGGGCTCAGGTCTGGAACACATTTGGCTCCGGGTGATGGGATTGGCTCCACCACCTTCCATGAGGTTAGTTGGCCAAGGTCCACACCATAGGTTTGACCCACAGAAAATTCAATTTGCACATTCAAATTGTGCAGCATTTAGCACCGGGAAACCCCCCCATTCCTGGCACAGATTTGCTCGTGGGTCCTTGCACTCTTTGTCCCTGCTTTGTGCCAAGCTGCAGAGATGTGCAGGGAACCTGGAGGTGCCTCACGCCAACCTCATGCCCCAAACTGCCTCCCTCCCTCCCTCCCCAGCACGTACTGACCAGCTTGTCCGCAATCTTGTCCATGATGTTGGCATTATACAATCTGCGGCGCTGGTCCTGCCACCAGCTCTTGATGTAAATGCAGGGCTTCTTCTCAAAGTACGGCAGGTGGAAGTAGTTCCTGCAAGAGGAGGCAGAAGAGATGTTCCATGGTGGTAATGCTCCCATCTCCTACTAACACCCTTTTTCTGAATGCTGCCAAGCATCTCCTACAGTGTCCTGGCCTTCATAGGAGGCAGAGGTCTCCACCCTTTACAGAGCTGAGAGGTTTCCATATGCTGGTGGGATGGAGGGGTAATGGTCATGGTACAGTTAAAGGGAGGAAGAGGCTGAAGAATGGGTTTATGCTTCTTGGGTGCCTGAGCACTGTCTGTGAGCTGGGATCCACCCACCGCAGGTCCTGAGCTCCTTCACTCTCCAGAGAAGGGCAGCGGAGCTGGTGAGGGGTCTGGAGCAGGAGTCTGTGCGGAGCGGCTGAGGGAGCTGGGGGGGGTCAGCCTGGAGAAAAGGGGGCTGAGGGGAGACCTTCTCGCTCTCTGCAACCCCCTGAAAGGAGGGGGGAGCCAGGGGGGGTCGGGCTCTTCTCCCAAGGAACAGGCCATGGGAGAAGAGGGAACGGCCTCAAGTTGCGCCAGGGGAGGTTTAGGATGGATATTGGGGAAAATTCCCTCATGGGAAGGGCTGTGAAGCCTTGGCAGAGGCTGCCCAGGGCAGTGGTGGAGTTGCCATCCCTGGAGGGATTTAAAAGCCGGGCAGACGTGGTGCTGAGGGACATGGGGTAGGGGTGGGTTTGGGCAGAGTTGGGTTAATGGTTGGACTCGATGATCTGAAAGGTCCCTCCCAATCAAAACGATTCTATGATTCCTGCTGCACCTGTGATCACCCTTAATTAAAAACCAGCTTCAGCTCATCCTTATGAAGCCACCAGGGCACTTCCAGCCAGAAGATGTCAGCAGAGCCCCATGGCTGAGCACGAGGTTCCTGGCACCCAGGGGATGGAGATGGGGGAGAGACCATGAGAGGCAGAGGCCAGGGGACAGGCTCAAAACCCAAGTGTGCTTCTTATCTCCATTTGGCATTCACCTTGACAAGGAGCTGGTGAACAAGTGTGGGAACACCAGGTAGACACTTCTATCTGGAGCTCAAATACCCTCGATTCATCACGGTTTGTTTCATTTCCCAATTAAATTAAGTCAGCCGGTTAATTCTATTAACATCTATCTACTGGTATAACATGGTTAAAATCCACTTTAAGCATATCTCATCAGCTCAAATCCAATTAGCTTTCCTTAGTACTAGTCCTTTGTATTCAAATCCGGGCTGTGGCAAGCCCAGCCCAGCCATCCCAGGACGTGTGCGCTGATATCCTTCAACCTGGGGCTTTCTGATCCAGCTGCTTGGGTGGAAAGCACCAGTCAAGGTATCTACAAGGTGGTATCTAATCTCCCTTTACAGGGCATGGAGGTCTGGTTCCCCCTGTTGCTCCCAGGTCTCTTTGCCTGAATGACTCCAGGCCCCATGAGGACACTGACTTCACCTCTGCGGGGGGAACTTGGACACCCAGGGCATGTAGGAACACACAGAATCGCAGAATAGTTTGGGTGGGAAGGGACCTTAAAGATCATCTAGTTCCAGTCCCCTGCCNGCTGAACTGGGAGCCACATCTCTGCCCAGTGGCACTCCAGTGGCCAGGCGGGCACACTTACCTGTCTGTGACCAGGGGCTTCACAGGTTGGGATGAGGAAACAGAGACCAGCTCTCCATCCTCATCGCCTTCATCCTCACTTGAGTTCTGGAGCAGCTCGGACTCCTCCTCCTGCCCATCCCCTCCCTCTTTCTTCCTCCGTAGTGTGGGTTTGGTCATGCCATCGATCTGGTTCCCATAGTTACCTCAGGAAAAAAAAAACGTGAAATAAAGTCACAGGGTTGTAACTCCAATCGGGATCAGTCTCTTGGCTTAAACTGAGGTAGCGGAGAAGTTCTGCAGGAACCATGCAGGACAGTGGAGTTCAACTCTCTGAAACCATACCCAGGAACCATAAATTAGTGATGGGTGTCTGTCCCCTGCTCATGTCCCCTCTTGAGACAGTAGGAACACACTCCCTCTCCTTGGTGGTCCGCCTCAGGAGGCACAAAGCCGGGGCGAGAGAGGGAGCAGCTCCACTGGCCGCAGCACAGCAGGCACACAATAGACGATTTGGGGCCCCATGTAGCTTGTGCAGGTAAGGTGGCCATCACCTTCTCCCAAAACCGAGAGCCCTGCGTGCTCCAGCATGTGCTGGTATGGAAACTGGGGAGTCTGCCCTGCTCCCAGCCTTGGATCTTGCATTCCCCACCAGGCACGCTTCACCTTCCCCCAAAAAACAACGAACCTATTGTGACCTCGAAGTTGATGGGTTTGTCGCCAATCTTCCTGTCGATCATAGTAGCTTCCAGGAAGGCTCCGAAGAGAAAGAACTCCTCCATCTTCCCAGTGCAGTTCTGCAGGAGACATCACAGGGATCAGGGCTGAGGTCAGACAGAGAGAGACCAAGGAGGAGAGGTCCCCTTGGGTGGAGGGGTGCGTGACCGGGCACCTCTGAGCACCCTCATGGGCTTTTTGAAGGTGAGATATCACTGCTCAGGTTTTCAAGGGGACCATGAGGTTTTTCTCGCCCTAAGCCTGAGCCATCTCTAGGCTCATTGCAGAGAGAGTTTAATTAAAGCTTTTAGCCTAACTTTTAAATGTGTTGAGATCGGTCATCCCTTCCACGTGAGGGCCTGTCTAAGGGACATTCAGGAATATGAGCCTGAGTTTGTTCACAAATTGAACTAATCAAAGCACACCGAACCAGCTCTTCCAGAACTGGCATTGCTTTATTTCCAGATGGCTTAATTTTCCCTGGAGGTGAATTATGGGCACGTTACTTCTGAAGGAGAGGTTTTGCACAGGGGGTGCACCGTCATCAGACTTCTCCATTTCTGCTACGCACCGTTGGCGTATATGGATTGACATATGTGGGCATCCCAGGTAGGACAAGCCTGGATGTGTCTGTCTGTGCAGAGAGTAGTCCTGAAGGCTCTGCACATCAGGACTAAAGCTGTGGGGCTTTTCCTGTCAGGAAACAGCCATTCAATTTCTCTGACCAGTCTCACCCTGCCAGAATTGGTTGGGATATCGATTAGATTCTTGGCTTCTGTCTGAAATCCCTCTTCAGGATGGGAGTGAGACAACTGACATTAGGAGATGGCGTTCTTTGTCGTTGTCTAACTCCCAACTGGAGAAACACTCCAAAGTTTAGGATCCTCCCTCACTCAGATATTTCTTCTGCCCAGAACTCCTAAGAGAGGTCATTTGAGCATTTGAATGATCATAAAATCTGAAATCCTTGCAAGATTTGCTTTCATTGTGTTGCCAGATCCAGAAAACTTAGGACAACACTGAATGAAATCCTCAGTTTATGAGACCAAACATAAAAAACCCAAGAGACCCAAGATTCACCGCTGGCAGCTGTAGGGCTAGGGGTGACTTACATCGGCAACTGATGGAGCCTGCTCAACTTGCACCTCGGTGGAGCTGTTGATCTCCGGGTTGGTGGTGTCCAAGATCTCCACAGCAAGACTCATCAAAAGCCTGGCCCGGAAGGAGACGCCTTCACCCAAACCCTCGTTCAGCTCTTGGTGCTCATCCATCAGGGTGTAGTTCCGAGTGGAGCCATACATGTTCACCCACGCGGGGCCAAAGGTGGGCAGGAAGCCTGCAGCAGAGCGACCATGCACGTTGGGAAGGGGATGTGCAAGGAGAAGGGCATATATTTGCCTCAGGATACAAACTCCCTCATGGATTGGCATCACTTTCCTGGCCTGTGTACAGTGACGCGGGCTTCAATATGCACATGTGTGTGCATGGAAATGCATGCTTGCAACCATGCCTGGAGACAGTTTTGCAGGGATGAGGGCTGCGCAGTGCACCAGCCCAACGACAGAGGTGAGTCTCCCGTTGGGCAAGTTACCCAATGTGGGAGTGAAGACAAAGGAACGCCCTATTAGTCCCCTTTCTGGAGCCATCTTTGGTTTCACATTGGTCCTGCCCATGTGTGCTGGTGTGTTCACGTGGGCGTGAATGGGGGAAACTATCAGATATTCATCCATTCATGGCAATGAATTTTTTGGAAGGGCAGGTTGTTCTTGGGTGTCTTTGCTTTCAGATATTGGACTGGAGGCTTGTGACGAGGCTCAGCTTTCAAAGAGTGTGTCCAGTGACCTCAGAAGACCACCACAGAGAATCAAACTCTCTCCAGCTGGGCACCAAGAAACAGCTATCTCCAGGGGTGGTGAAGGAGCCTAGGCTGTTTTGCTTAACTCTCTGCCAAAGGGATGTCTCTCTAGCATGAAGAAGGTAGATCAGTCTGCCCCCCCACCTTACCCTTACCTTTGTCTCCTTCGTTAGAGATCTTCCGCAAATCAATGAAATGGGTACCAATGGCCACATCATTGACTTTATCCGAGTCTCGGATCTGGATCTTTATCCGCTTGCACAATGGGGGGAACATTTCTGTGAAGATTATTTGTTCGTTCCAGAGAGGCTCGTAGCTGCTTTTCTGTACAGATGTCTTCCCCTGCCGAGTGGGAGGAGATAGATGTTTGCCAAGGGTTTGAGCTCCCAAGCCATCCCTCACATCCTGAAGCTACTCCCTTGCAAATGACCACTGAAATATGCCTTCTGTCTTGTGACTCTCCTCTCTCAAGGAACAGGCCATGGGACAAGAGGAAACGGCCTCAAGTTGTGCCAGGGCAGGTTTAGGATGGATATTGGGGAAAATGTCTTCCTGGAAAGGGTTGTGAAGCCTTGGCAGAGGCTGCCCAGGGCAGTGGTGGAGTCGCCATCCCTGGAGGGATTTAAAAGCCGGGCAGACGTGGTGCTGAGGGACATGGGGTAGGGGTGGCCTTGGCAGCTCTGGGTTAACGGTTGGACTCAATGATCTTAAAGGTCTCTTCCAAACAAAGTGATTCTATGATTGTAAGCTCCCTTCCTCAACAATAGAGTGCTGCAAATCCATCACAGTCTGCACAAAAGAGGGGAAATATAGCGAACAAGGTGGCTTTGCCATGCATCTCCACATCTACATACCAGGACAACTGAGATCGTCTCTGGCCACCTGCACAATGGCTGGTCCCGCTCATGTTACCTCCCGGGTATCGCACACGCACTGGTATCGCACGCAGCTTGCTCACCTTCTGCCCCGCAAAGACCACCTGCACGTAGGGATCCACCAAGTCCTTGTTCTCCCCAATGAGCGCCTTCTTCACATTGGCCATGATGCTGGCGTTCATACGGGGCAGCCCCTCTGCCCGATAGATCTTGATGTAGAAACGAGCCCACTGCCTCTCCGGAGGGACCCCATCCGGGAGGAGGAGGTTCCTGCAACATCAACGGATAGGGTTGGAAACAGCTGCTGGGGCTGGCAGGTTTGTCAGGAGAGGATAACCGCAGAGGGAGAAATTGCCTCACTTTCTGAGCATGGGCTCTGTGGTGGTGGAAAGATGACCATTTCTGTGTCCATACCTTTTATTGCTGTCTTGTTTCTGCCCATCCTCCTGTTTTGAGGTGGGGAGTGGTGATCTTTTAAGCAAAAACTTCGAGGAGGCCCTTGAGGTCCCCCTGGGACAACGTGCATTCCATGGAAGGAATATAATCCTTGCTGTCAGTGGAGTCTAGGGCACAATTAAACTCAGCCATGTGAACGGGGTGTTAGAAGAGCCTTTTTTCTTCATCAGGGCACAAGGGGAGCTGGGTGATTATTCTGAGGGGAGACTTAACTCCACCAAATTATTTTTGCCTTGGCGTATTTGGCTTTCCTTTTCTGGGGGAAGAAATGAGAGCCATGGGGGATGCTGCGAACAAAACGATTTCTAGAGGAATTGCTGGAGTTGCTGGTGAAAAAGTGGGATAATATCACCACTACAGCATGGAACACGGGCCCAAAGCAGTTTGTGTGGTGGCTCAGGACCACTTCCCCAGCAAGTCAAAAAAGCCACACTGGCATTTTGCTACTAGTCTGGGTTTCTGACTATGTGGTGAGAAGCTGTGAGGTAGGCTTGAAAGCCTGTGCTTGCACTTGGAGATATTTAATTAGCCTGAAATATTTTGGGGCCGTAACTAAGTTTTAAACTCTCCTCATTTTTCTTCCATGGCCTTTTAGATGCTCTGGGGAGTCACAGAGCCCTGCCCACCCACGCAGCCTGGGAAACCTCATCCAAACCTCCCCACTCTGTGCTGGCACCAAGTGATGAGACCCCAGCCCACTCCAACTACCCAAGGGCCAACAGGAGCCCAATGGGGTCATCGAGTTGGTTGACATCAGGCTGGTGTTGGTACAGAGCTCAACAACCAGCAGATGGTCTGACCTCATAGAAATTATTGGTTTGTACTTGATACGGCCTGGATTTGCACCAGTAATCTGCTACGTTCTCTCTTTTCAGCAACTTATTTTGTCCCTCTGGTTTCATGGCACAAGGGAAGTACGGGTACTAGGAGGACTGTCAGCCTCATCCAGAAGGGATGCTGTCCTCATCACACAAGCCAAGGTGAAGAGACATGAAAAATCACTCCCAAGCAAGGCTATGTGAAGCTGGCTCAGCAGATCCTTACCCTTCAATATCATCCTCTTCCGTCTCGTTGGCTTTGTGTGGTGTCTTGATGTTGTCCCCTTTCCCTACCACAGCGATGTCACACTTCAGGTAACCTTTCAGCCCGGCAGTGAGATCCTCGGGGTCGGAAAGGATGGCCCATTTGTGGTAGAACTGGTGCTCTGGAAGCCAGGGGACAAGACAGTCATTTATCAGGAGGAGACACAGCAACCACTCGAGGCGGGGGACCTGCACATATGCGTGAGAGACATCTTCGGGTGTGAGGAATTCAGAAAGAATCCCCTGAAAATTCATTAGGGAGATGTGTCTTGTGTTGAAGCAACAGGATGAACTGTCTGGAGGGAGGTGGAGTCTCCATCACTGGAAGTCACCATCCCTGGACATGTTTAAAAGATGCGGGGAAGAAGCACTTGGGGACATGGGTTAGTGATGGATTTGGTAGTGTTGGGTTAACAGTTGGACTCGATGATCTTAAGGGTCTTTTCCAACCTAAATGATTCTATGATTCTAAGTCGTTAAGATCTCAGGTGCCTTTTGGATGGTGTAGAAAGACTCAGTCCTTCTGTGGAGCAGAGAACCAGACCAGATGTTCCCTTAAGGTCCCCCTCCTCATCTGCTGACAACCTCTCAAGTGTAGACTCTGGAGGCTTCATTTACACCTCAGCTCTTGGGCTTATTTATAGAGGCAGAGTGCTGCAATAGGTGTGACATTGGAGCAAGGAAAAAGAATAAAACCACAGGGATTTCGGAGGTATCTTTTTTTGAAGGGGTGTTGTGTGTTCAGCTCTGGCATGCTGCAAGCACCAGGTCCTCAAAGGAGCATTGCTCAACGCTACAGGAACTCTAATCAACCTCTCCCTCTACTCCACTGCGCACCAGGCACCTTCCTTTCCTGGTTTAAATGCCAGCCACAGAGGGCAAGATCCAGCCCCTGACCTTCAGCTATCTGGAAGGTTGATATCTTGCCTAAGCGAGTCGCCTTGGGCTTCCTTCCTCAGCAGGTCAGTGGAGAGAGATCACCACATCCAGGGGGCATCTCAGCCTTAATTTCAGGATGGGATACCCAACCTTCTCCAGAGGCGCTGAGTGCTCTTTCCTGACCGCAGATGGATCCCAGGTGACTTGCTCATGTCTAGGATACTGAAATCAGGTTAGATAGGCATCACCCAAGGAAAAGGAAACCAGCACCTGCGAAGCCCAGCTACCTTGCAAGGACGTTTGTTCAATGGTGCGAGTCAGCACATAGAATCATAGGATCATAGAATACAAGGTTGGAAGGAATTTCAGGAATCATCTGGTCCAACCTTTCTTGGCTGGAGAGGTCGCAAATAGCGTTTACGTACCGGGCTGAGTATAAACAGTTCCAACGTCCATCTTGAAGGAGCCTACCAAAGTCCCACTCCGCAAGAGGTTTTTTGAGTGGATCACCTGGAAATCAAGAGGAGAAAAAAAAAAAAAAAATCAGACTTTTTTTTCATGCCCAGGGAGCCAATAAGGCTCTTTCCAGAGGTGTTCAGTGTCAGATGGGAAAGGCGCTGATGCATTTCCCTTGGACACTAGGAAGCATGGTGGGGTTGGCAGCTCTCGCTTAGCAGTACTGCAAGCAAAGGTATACTCGGATTGAATATAAAAAACCACAAAGAAATTAATCTTTGAAAGAAGATGCAGCTTTCCAGCCACTGCGGCAACAAACACTGGGACGCTCACCCGAAGGAAGGGTCTTTAGGGTGCTCGAAATCTACGGGATTCCCTTTGTGGGAGAAATTGAATAGCCAATCTGTGCATGGGAGGGATACGGATACTCCTAATGAGTTTTGGTTAATGAATGTGCAAATCCTGTCCATCGCCCTCCTGCGTGGCTGTGGGGAGGGCTGCACTCTCCGCTTTGCTCTCGGCACCTGCAGCCCTCAATTTCCCCAACAGCTCTGCCCGTCTCATGCCCCAGGAAAGCCCTTGGCAGGCTCAGGAAGGTCTTGCTGCTCCCCAAGCCTGAACACACCCCCAGAGAGGTTTAGTTCCTCCCGGCTTTGAAATGCCAAAGATCAGCCAGAGAGGAAGGTAGCGAATGCAGGAGTGGAGGTGTGCTGACCCAGAAATAAAGCTCAGCAACAGAAAGAGGGACTGGGGGTCTGCAAAAGAGGTGAGGCTCGTAGGGCCGAGGGGGTCTCCCATCAAGGACCTTAAATCCATCCCCAGTGCGTATGCACAACGGGCTGGTTTCCTCCAAAGCCCCAGGAAAAGGTCAACGCAACCCTGCTCACTTACGGACAGCTTGATGATCTTGTCGAACATGACATCTGGGGGGACGTGGAAATCGAAGACAAAGTACTGGAAGGGAAAGAGCAGGCGTGAGGGCAGGAGAGCTGAGGCAAGCTCCTTTTGGGTTGCAAAGCAGTATTTCTGTGCATGCTCCAGCTGGAGAAGCTGTGACTGCCTGGAGGAGCCTCCTACAGCACATGTCACAGCAGGGACGGATCCGTCTGAGCCCCAGCACTGACAGCCTCTGCAGTCTGGGGAACTAGAAGGAAGCACTAACTTCTTAGAAAAACCGAGAAGAATTTAGCACAGATCAAGCAAGGGCGCTTTTTAACATTTTTGCAAAATACCAGAGGGCAAAAGCTTCATTTCTCCTTCTGTGTGGTTTGAAATTTCATCTTATTCTGTCAGGAGGCGACAGAAGAAATTAAAAAAAAAAAAAAAAGCCCAAGTGACAAGAAATTACATTTGACTAACAGCAATGCAGACCCCGTGGAGCGGGTAGCTGCGAGCACCGCTGGAGGAGAGACCCACCTCGTTGTAGTAAGGGCAATTGGTCGATTCCTTCATGGACGTGTATTTCTTTTCCTCTCCGACCTCCACGCAGACCACGGGGTCCATGTTGAGCCCAACCAGCTGCCGGGCCTCGATGATGGTGATGCTGACCTGGGGAGAGGGATTCGTGTACCTCCTGAGAGCAGCACCGGGGGCCGCTCGCTGCTGTAACCCCTGTCTCCCCATCTCTCCGTTTTGGAGACATTTTCATTGCAATGGTGGCAGCTCTGAGGGCTACTGGTTGCACCAAAGACACCGGGCTGCTCAGACCAGCCTGAGCATGCTGCAACGCAGCGTGGGATGCAGGAGACCGCGGGCATCCCTCTTCCTTCAGCCCCAGAGCATGGGGGGGCTTCATGGGAGGTGTAAAGTCAAATGGATTTAGCTAAGCTGTGGGAGCAGAGCTCGGTTGGCGAGACCTCAGATGGCTTCACTTGTTTCTGCTAGAAAGCACAAAGGGTTGCAGTTGGAGTAGACGATCACCGTAGGTCCCTTCCAACTGAAATGTCTTTTCTTTCCTCTTTTCTTTTCTTTTCTACTCTACTCTACTCCTAAATGGCAGCTGGTAAAGGGTAGCAGAGCCTTCTGAGGGCTCTGTGTTCCTCTTGGTTGGAATTTGTTTTGCACCTTTCCCCTCCTCTTGATGTTCTTTATGCTCCCCCTGCCTGAACCAAGCACATTCATTCCCTGTAAACCTCCCAGTAGGGTCTGCAGCGGGTGCCGCGAATGTTCTGCAATAGATCTCTAACAAAAATCATTATTTGCATTGTTTCAAGATATCCCCAGGAATGTGTTGCTGTGCTGAGAGGTAAGGACATCAAGCTAAATTGATGCTGAATCAGCATGAGCTAGTGAAAATGAGAAGAGGAGCAATTTATGATTCATGCTGGTACCAAGTAGTAAAAGAAAAGGGAGCAGCATGGACCATCTGAGCCTTGGGAAAATAAAAGAGCTCTTCTAACTCGAGATAAAGGATCAGGAACAGAGGATCGCTGAAGAGGACAACAGCAGCCGTGTATCAGCCTATTCCAGGAAATCCAGTGAGCAACCTACAGCCAGCCAGGGCTCACCAATCTTGAACACTAACCAACATACTGAAAACTCTTGGATAGGACGAGGGGGAAGGATTTTACACTGGAAGAGGGGAGATTGAGATGAGATATTGGGAAGAAATTCCTTGGTGTGAGGGGGGTGAGCCCCTGTCCCAGGTTGCCCAGAGGAGCTGTGGCTGCCCCATCCCTGGAGGGGTTCAAGGCCAGGTTGGACGGGGCTTGGAGCAACCTGGGCTGGTGGGAGGTGTCCCTGCCCAGGGCAGGGGGGGCACTGGGGGGGCTTTAAGGTCCCTTCCCACCCAAACCATTCTGTAATTCCATGATTCTGTGAAATGTATTGGAGACAGTCCATTCCAACCACAGGTTAATTTGGGTTTTCTGGGCTTCACGTGATGGAAAGCAATACCAGTTAAGGACTCAATCTTGAGTTTATCACTTGACCATTTAAATGCCATCTCTTGGTAAGTTGTGCTTTGTGAGTGCAGTGCATTCAAATCCAGCACGAACTTGCTCCCTGCACAAGCGTCCCCCCACCCCCTCCGTGGCAACCCCCATGAGCTGAGGGTGGGGGCACAACGTTGTCACCTACCTGGTAATCCATTGGCCTCCCAGCACTCGGCTCCATTTTAATGTCAGGCTTGGACCTTTGGAGGGGCAGAAGAAACCCTCAGTCAAACCACACGTGGACCTTGTGACAAGCTGCGACAGAGCATTTCAAGTGTCCAAGGCCAGGTTGGATGGGGCTTGGAGCAACCTGGGCTGGTGGGAGGTGTCCCTGCCCAGGGCAGGGGGGGGCACTGGATGATCTTTACGGTCCCTTCCAACTCTAACCATTCTAGGATTTGCAGGGTCACCCCTCGAAGCTCCTGCCCTCTTGGAACCTGAGGAGCATAAACCCTGGGGGCTGTGAAACACCACTGAAGGTTGGTGCTCTTCAAAGCAGGTCAGATATTACCAAAAAAACCACCATCTGCATGGGGTAGTGTGATTTCCAACATACCCCACCTTGGGGAAACACGGCCATGGGGTGTCTGCCAGCGTGTCCTCACCTCCTGGCTTGCGCAAGCTCGCGTCTGGCTCTCACCTCTTGTTCGAGACATTGGTGGTGACGGCTGTGACAGAGGCCAAGGAGATGGTGTCTGGCTCCAGTCCACATCCCTGTCTCATGGCTTTTCGGTCCAGGTCCTCTGCCTCCAAAACAGCGGGTTCATCTGCATAAAGGAGACAAAAGAATGTCTCTTATTGTTTCCACCTGGTGAATAATTAAAGGCGAAGAGAAAGGTAATCAATATGTCCTATCAACCTCCCCCGATAATACAAAGAACAATAGTCACCAGCTCAGGTCACAGACAACCTGGTCTAAAAAGGGATTAAAAAAGAGGTATTGCCTCCCGTGACACATTATCCCGCCTGGGCAGTATGCCTGTATGGGGCTTTGTGAAGGCAAAAAGAAAACGGAAAATAACAAACACCCCAGACTTCAAGGGTTGAAAGGGCATTCGGGCAAGCCTTGCAGCTCTAAAAGCAGTTGCAAAGACAACCAAAAATCTTACTTTGGGGTAGAGGCGTCTGAAAAAAACAGGAGAAAGGGGTCATTTTCCAAGAAGAAAAATTGCTGCAGGGAGGGTCAAGACCCCAGATCCTGTTGGCACCGAGACACAGCTGCATTGCCCACCAGTCTGTGTTTCTATTGAAAGAAGTTCTGAGGTGCTCCTTTCCTGTGCACAGTCCATGTGTGTTGTGCCTGCCCCTCACACCTTCGCTCTGGCCAAGAAATGACCACAAAACAGCAATGTTTTCTTCCTATGTTGGGCCAAACCCACCAGCATAGCTGTTGGGTCACTGGATTGCTTTGGTGGCACAGCAGGGTAGCACCAAATCCACTCATATTGCTCCTGGGAAACAGGTTC
Organism: Rhinoptilus africanus; assembly: GCA_013400135.1. Classification (NCBI taxonomy): domain Eukaryota; kingdom Metazoa; phylum Chordata; class Aves; order Charadriiformes; family Glareolidae; genus Rhinoptilus; species Rhinoptilus africanus. The sequence goes on from VXBO01005544.1 coordinate 41,851, forward strand.
CCCGTCTCTTTACTAACCTAGGCAAGCTCATAGCTTGCTCCAGGAGATGGGCATGCTCCGGGAGCCCAGGAATCAGGTTTTCCACCATAGTCTGTTCTGGTTTTGTGAGATCTAGGCTGGGTGTTAGGAAAAGCTTTCCATCGGGGTGGAAAGACACACTCCTGCAGGCTGGGTGGGGAAAGGGGGGTCCTCACCTCAGCTGGGAGTTTTTGAGATTGAGTCAGAACCACAGAAGCTGGGAAGGACCAAGACAGATCTGAGCCTCCCACATGCAGGTGGGCAGAGAGACCAGCACCCTCCCAGCTTGGCTTTTGGTGAACCAGTGGGTCTGTTTGACCTGAGCAGGACCAGCAAGTCTGTGTGGGACGGCAAAAGGAGAGCAGACCACGGGACAAGAGGGATGCTGGCTTGGCCAGCGGGGAGTTCCCCCCCTCCAGATCCTGGTGGCTCTGGGAAAAGGCTTTTGCAATCACACGCCTTGTGCTAACACCTCCCTTGCTTGCACGCCAGCGCCTGACCCTGGGGAAGCTCGATGGGCACTGCAGCGGGCAGTCTGCTGGGAGGATGCCACACATCCACCCCGTCCCACCAGACCCAGGGGAGGAACCACAACAGAGGCAGCACTGAGGCTGAGAGAGGAGGGGGTCTGAAAGCCAGAGGAAGGTGGACAGATGGGGAAGAAGCAATTGTTGCCTTACTATCAGCTGCCAGGGAGTGCAGGGAAGGAGGGGGAAGGCGGAAGAAGGAGCCCCACGGCTGCGTGGCACTGAGCGCACCACGCGATAACTCAGCAGTGTCACCACCGTTCCCTGACCACGGGTAAATCCCAACCTGCGAAGGCACTCTAGGATCGCATCTGCCTTCACATCCCAGCTGCCTTCCCCATGGCCTTGCCTGAAGCTTTAGCCACAAGATGAACGCCCAGGCTCCCGGGAGAGAGGGAGGCCACCCAGGTTCCAAGGCCATGCCTTCCCACGGGCTGCCAGTGCCTCTACCCGCACTCATGTCCCAGGCCAAATCCCAAAAGGGGTTTCCCTCCCTCAAACCCGTCTGAAAAACAGCGGAGATTTGCCCAGACACACTATCTAAAGCAACACTTTGTCCTTGCTTGCAAGCATTCCCCCATTTCTTTGCCGTTGAAACCCAATCTTTTGGTCTGAATGGAAACAACGATGAATTTCCGATGGCTGACCCTCCCGTGCGTTTCCAGAAAGGTGTCCCATTTCAGCGCCCGCAGCAGCTGAGCCCTTCCTTTGGTGGTGCCGCTGCTGCAGCCGGCACCCAGCAAGTGGCAAGGGCTAAACCTGGCTTGGCATTGTCACATTTGCAAATCATCCCTAAAAATCATAGAACCATGGAATGGTTTGGGTGGGAAGGGACCTTAAAGATCATCCAATACCACCCCCTGCCCTGGGCAGGGACACCTCCCACCAGCCCAGGCTGCTCCAAGCCCCGTCCAACCTGTCCAAATAAGCTGGAAGGTGCCTGCAGGAGGCCCAGGTGATGCCACAGGAGGGATACCACAAGGTGGGTGATACCTGGCCAAGCCTTCAGCAGGAAGCTCCCTCCATTGGTTCCTACTTCCCATTTCCCCATGGAGCCCCTCTCTCCAGCTTTCCTCCTGAACTCCCAGCGCTCCTTGTCTAATCCCCATGTTACTGACTGGCTGTGCCCAATGTGAGCCACTTTGGGGACAGATTTTTAGTAGGTCCTGTAGCAATAGGACAAGGGGTGATGGCTTTAAACTGAAGGAGGGGAGATTCAGACTAGATCTGAGGAGGAAATTGTTTATGCAGAGGGCGGTGAGCTCCTGGCCCAGGTTGCCCAGAGAAGCTGTGGCTGCTCCATCCCTGGAAACATCCCAGACCAGGTTGGACGGGGCTTGGAGCAACCTGGGCTGGTGGGAGGTGTCCCTGCCCAGGGCAGGGGGTTGGATTCGATGGCCTCTGAAGGTCCCTTCCCACCCAAACCATTCTGCGAGTCTATGGGGTCCCTCAGGTGCTTTCCTGGGATGTGGAGCACAGTCAAAGAGCAGCACTGGAGCAGGGAACAAGCTCTTCTCTGGAACAACATACCTTGTTTCCGATGGTCATCCTTTGACGGACGCGTCTTGCCAAGCTTCATGGCTGAAAAAACACCTTTCCCGGCTCTGGAAGAAGAGAGGAAGGAAAAACCCCACAACCAATAATTACTGTGATTTAGTGCTGCTTTCTGGGACGTGGGGTGGGAGCAGGAGGAGCCTTTCACAGCGAGAGAGGAAACATCAGCTGAAAGACTAAGCAGGGGCTGCTGCGAACACGCCACAGGGCCGAGTCAAGGTCGCAGCGAAACGCACTGCCATCGAGTCCTGGGTCTCCTTTTTTGGTCTCAGGATATGCCACAACTTGGGATAAACCACACTCAACTCTTCCCCCCCCGACCCGTGGCTCCCGTCTCTGCCGCTGGCCCCCGCTGCGCACGCACTTCTCATCTCTCCTGCCTCATTTCTGCAGTTGCTCCCCACTCACCTAAACCCCTTTACTAAAAATTAAAATATCCAACCGCTTCCCCCACCACCTCGCTGTGAAAAATCCATAACCTCTTTGGCTAGATCAGCAGCAAACCTGCGCGGATCGCTGAGTTTTTCAGCAGCCCACTGCAGCACCGTGATTTTGCCCTTTCCAGCGTGGGACACACCAGCACCAGGCCAGCCTTAGCTCCCCGTCTGCAGTCTAGGCTGGGAACAAATCCACGCAGGGCAGTTTGGGATGGATTGGCTGATAAAATAATGGTTTGAGAATGGCTTGCCAGTTGCTTTCGAAAAATATCCATCATTTCAAGGCAAGTTGAAGCAGAACATCTTCTAGCTCCACGTGCTTCAGTGGGGCTGGGACCGTCATTCCAGCTCAGAAATCAGCCCACGCGACCACGAGCGCGTGGACAGTCTGGACTTCTGCATTACTTGAGGTTTGTTACGTATGCATCCAGCAAACACACACAAATACAGCGTTCAGTGAATGACAGGGTTCCTGCACCGCAGTCTGGATTGCTCTCAAATGCAGACCCAGCAAACGGGCAGAGATTGCTAAAGACAGTAAGAGCCTTGCAGGTATTTTCAGGAGGCCATTCCCTGTTATTTGGAGGTAAGTCCGTGCCGCTGTGGCAAAGAGGAGGGAGGTTCTGAGTTACCCTGGTGAAAGTGATGGAGTCTGGATGTAATGTGGATTTTCAGCCGGAAAATTCAGCCGAAAACCTCAGTAGGAAAAAAACCCTCTACAGTATCTGCAGAACAGAAACCAGCAAGAAGCACAAGCCGGACTGTGATAACCCTGTTCTAGTATCAACGAGCTGGAGAGAGAACGAAGGCAATGGCCTCTGACTGTCCCAAAAGCAGAAGGTGGTAAAGCTGAAGGCGACTTTTTTTACTGGAAAATTCTCATTATCTGTAAGTGTTGCTTTTTGCAGAAACCTTGCAGGTTCGATGGACGTATTCTTTGGCCAGCTTGGAAGCAAGGGGGAATCACACGTTCAAGCCTGGACCTCACCTCCAAGATGGACCTCACCTCCAGCCGGGACCTCACCTCCACTCCTGGACCTCACCTCCAAGCTGGCTGCCAGGGCAGGGGAGCCAGAGCTCAGCACCAGCCCTGGATGCAGCAGGATTGGGATGCCCAGGAGCCCAGTGACAGCACCGAAACTGCAGGACCCCTGGTCTCAGCTTTGATGACATCTGGCTGGGGCCAAAGGATGAAGCTGCATCTTTGGTTTTTTGCCAACCGGAGAAGTCCTGGCCCGGCAGCCAGCCCGATGCATCTGTGGTCTTAAAAAACAACTGGAAGTTTGCAGGCTGCTCACAGGGCCAGCGCAAACGAGAAGAAAATTAAGGAGGATAGGAGGATAATGTAATCACCGAGGGAGGGGCAATTCAATCGGGGCAGAAGGCCAGCATAAGATACAGGAACTATTTATAGCTGAGGTTTAATTGGGACTAAAGCAATGCTCGGGCCTCAAGGCGGTCTCTGGTAGCTGTGATTAATTTACAGGATCCTCAGCGAAAGGGAAGCTTCTCAATGGCTAGGAGGAGGAAAGGCGAGGGCTGGGTTTCCATATCCGCGGTCCTGCCAGGGAACACCCGCCTCGAGGTGCTACGGCGTAGGCAACGCTTTTAAGCTATTGGCAAACTCACATTTTTTTATGAGCAAATGCTGTACTAACAGCTCAGGCTGTGAAACTCTGCTCTGAGACCACTCTCCACCGCTGAGGGTGGGAAATCCGGCGGGCCCACAGCCCCTCCAACACACCTCCAGGGCCGGTTACATTACATTCCCTTCTTTCCAATTAATTTCTTTGAAATGAAGTTAAAAAGTCCCACCAGCCCCAGAGCTGTCAGGCAGGCGATTGCAGATGGTTAGTGATAAAATCACTGTATCAGTGCCAGGAATCTCTGAGGTTCCTTGGGAAGGAAAAGAAAGCAGCAGAGCAACTGGAGATGGAGCCAGGAGGACTCTGCAGGGAAGACGCTGGCAGGGCTGGTCCTCTACCGGGACCCACAATGACGAGGTCCTCGCATGGGCACCACGGATGCATTGGCTCCTAGCACAGCATCCGATGCCCTGATCAGCAAAACAGCGAAGCTGGTTTTGGACCAAGACTGGGATTAAGCATCCGGTCCAAGGAGTGTGCACTGCGACCCATCCCAGCAGCACCAGCCCAAGCCAGCTCCTTCCAGAGGGATCCACGTGGGAGCTGGTGTCACCCTCATCCCCTCCCAGAGCAATGACCCCTTGCTGCCAGCTGAGCCTCAGTAAAAGTGCTGGGGACACTGGCTGCAGGATCTCCTTGTGTCCCCGAAGGCAGTTTGACTGCAGAAGTCCCAGAAACAGGAAATAGCCCAATAGCCTCCAGCACATCCATGGGACGAGCCTCAGCTGGAGCTGGGTCGGAGAGCAGAGTCCAGAGGGCACAATATCCCTCAGTGGCATAAAACTTGAGGTGCCATCCCCATGCCCGCGCCCCAGTCACATCTCCCTGCTGCTCTTCTCAGCCCCAGTTCCCACATCTGGTGCTGCCTCCTTCCATCACCACCGCCCTACTGGGATTATTGCAGTGGGCTGGAGTCCCAGGGAGGTAAGTATCTAGGAAACAAGGGAGTTTGGAGGTCACCGAGAAAAGAGAAAAAAAAGGAAAAAAGGAAGAAAAAATATAGAAAAAAGAAGAAAAAATATAGAAAAAAGAAGGAAAAAAGAGTGGATTTTGGTGATGTCTTTGTTTCAGCCTGCTTGGTGTGTGCCGAGAAGGGAAGAAGCAAGCGAAGGATGAGGAAGGAACCATCCCAGATGCTTCAGCAGCAGATGCCCAGCAGCTCACCCTTGTCCCCCAGCCCCTTCCCAAGCCCCATCTGCCACCTTTTCCAAGCCCGGTGAGCACTGACACATCCCATACAACCCCCCTTCCCATCCCTCGGGGGTACTACCTTCACCCGCCGGCCATCCAGGACTTGGTGTCCCCCAGGAGGAGCTGCTGGAAGAGCTCAGCTGAGAGATGAGGGTGGCCAACGGCACGTCTAGCGTGGGATGGCCACCCCGGTGCTGGGAGCAGAGCCGTGCCCCATGTGCAGGTGGGGACCAAGCAGGGATGGGGACCCCTCTCCGGGCACAGCAGGGTCTTGGCAGCGTTAAACAAAGGTCGTACCAACTCCTCCGCTGCTCCTGCCAGGCATCCGACGGCACGGATGGGAAGCCAGGGCTGGGGGAGAGCTGACACCGTCCCCAGATGAATATTACATGAGGACCCGTGAACCTGAGATGCCGACACAGGCTGGGTGGCGGCACTGACAGCCCCTCCTTTGCCAAAGCCTGGGTTTAGCCTGGTTTCCCAGAGAATTGAGATGCTGGAGAGGATGCTGCTGCCCGCTCCCCTCCAAAGCGCTGCCAGCCATGGGCTCATTGCAGCCCAGCTGGGCAGCAGGGTCAAGACTGGGGTCCTGCAAATTTGGGGGCGTAGGACTGAACCCCTCGACTCTGTTCCCAAGTAGGGACAAGCCTCCAAGGAAGCTTAAACCTGTATTAGACACCAGAGTATCCACCCAGCCTCCCACAGCGCTCTCCCCTTGGATTTTCTGGTGTCCAATACGGGGTTGAGCGGATGAATTATCTGCAGTTGATGGCGAAGCACACACCCTCCGGTCGGTTTGCTGCTCCCAGAAGCACTTGGCTTTATCCTTTAGGGTTTTGCCCGTGCGTGACCAGGAAGGGAGCACGGAGGGACAGGCAGATTTTGGGGCATGGGCAGGGAGGTGGAAGCAGTCTCTCCTGGCCAGCTTCTAGTTAAAGATACGGTTGCAGGTTACTGGTTAATTATTCATGGCCAAAAAGGGGCGTGTTAATCATTGCTTTTTACTGGGGAGCTGGGAAAAGTTTCCATTTCTTTGCAGGAATTATGCCCATCAGGTGGGTGCTGCCTCCATCACCCAGAACTTCCAGTTCTCCCACCTGTACTGGGGACAGAGCCCACTGCCAGCCCCACAGGGTCATCCCCTCGAGCCCAGGGAAGACCCCAACCCCCAGATCCAGTCTGCCTCTTCCCAGCACAGCCAGCCTGGGGAGGGGAGACACCAAGGACCGGGCTGTTTGGTGCAGGGGGATCTCTACCCATCTCTTCTTGAGGCTTCCCTCTCCTTCCTGACCACTTGAAGACATTTCTCTCTTTTCCCCACCTCCTCCCTGCCTCCTCACTTTGCACCATTAATTGGGAGGGTCCATCAGTAAGATACTGCCATAAACTGGTCCTTCAGCTGCAGCACAAGAAATACAAGCCAGAAGAGACCTCACCAACTGGGAAGTGCCCTGTGGCGGCTGCAGGGATCATCCCCGGGACAGCAGGAGATGAGCCTGCACTCACAGGAGACTCGAGCTTAAATTTCAGCAGATCTGCGAAGCCGGAGAGCTGGAGGATGCTGCTGTGGGAGAGAGCTGAGACACTCGTCTGGTATCAGTACAAGCAGCTGGGGATGAAAGGAAGCCAAGGACCTGAAGAAACTCGTCTACGTGGATGACGTGGCAGCCTGAACTGCGGGCAGGGGAGCTGCAAAGCTGGTGCCAAGTCCCATTTGCCCAGCCCCGTGCTGGTGACCTCTGCCCAGACCCTCTCCTGCCCTGAGCCCTGGCCAGGCTCTCCATGCCCAACCTGGGAAACTCAGGATGGGAAGTTCAGCCAGGACCCATCCAAACCTGATGGGAGCCAGGATCCTCTCAAAACCTCACAATTCCCTCCCAGTGCTGCCAGGGACCGCTCCAAGCTCATCTTTTACATTTGGCTTTTGCTGTAGATATATATTCCCTGCAGGCTGCGAGACCTCAGGCCACACATCCAAGAGACCCAAGCTCCTCCAGGGCTGACAGGCTCAGCTTTAGGGAAAGGGAGGGCACACCATGTGCGGGATCAGCCACAGCAGGAGCTAGGAAAGCTGGAAGCAAGAAGGAGGAGGAGCAAGGAGAGCAAACCTACTTGTGCTCCTTTGTCTTCTCTTTGCCTTTGCTGGAGCCGGTGGCCGCGCATCAAGGGAACAAAAGGCAAACAAGCTTCAGTGCACTTCAAGTGCTCCAAATCGGCCCATAGCATCAGCAGAGGCTGCTCTTCCCTCGGAGCTTCCCGGCTCCTCACGAGAGCTCCAAGCGCCCCATCCCCAGGCTGTGGTCATGGGCAACCTTCCACAGCAGTGCTGACCCCAACCACCCCTGTCCTGCCCGCATCTGTAATTTAGGGGGATAACGTCCCTGCATGACCCTCTGCTAGGCTAGGGGGGGCTTAGGGGAACCACAGCGCCCTGCGTGAGCAGCCGGAGGTGATGGGCAGTCCCTGGATGGGTGTGTGGGACCAGTAAAGCAGGTACAGCTATGCACACATGGACTGGGGATGCTGCTGGGGCAGGGGACAGGGCTGCTTCTCCTTTTTGGTGGAAGAGAGTGGTCTTCCTTACCCTCCCACAAAGCTGTATTCATATCCTCCCTCCAGAGAGGGCTCAGCTGGAGGAGATGGGCTGGATCAGGGGGTCCTCATCCCTGCCCAGACTGACTCTGTGTCCTCCTGCCCTGACACCCTGTGGGGAACACCGACTCCTCACTTCCCTGCTCCACTGCACAGACTCCTGGCTCCGTCTCTACCTTCTGGCTTTTCAAACCTGTTTTCCTCTTCTCATGGCTCCCACATTTCTCTATTTGGGTCCTGCCTCCCTGTTTTCCTCCCCAGTTGCTCTTCCTTCCCTGCCTTATCTCCCTCAGTGTGCATCAGCAAAGTGAGGAGGAGAAAGCAATTAACAAGCTCTAGAAGGTAATTAGGAGGCCTGGTTTTTAATTATTGCTCGTTATTCCACTTCAAGACCTCCAAGGCCAGGTTGGACGGGGCTTGGAGCAACCTGGGCTGGTGGGAGGTGTCCCTGCCCAGGGCAGGGGGGGGGCACTGGGGGGGCTTTAAGGTCCCTTCCCACCCAAACCAGTCTGTGATTCAGCCCATGGCCATGTCTGCGCTGGGGACATGGGGCCGGAGGGTGGCTTCAGAGCCTGAAGCTCCTGTGCACTGAGCTGTTGGAAAACCACCCAGAAAAAAAGCAATTTATTTGTTTGATGTGTTGCCGGATGGGATTTTAGAGAGGTGACGTCCAGAAGACCAGCTCCAGCACAGGACAGGGGGCAGGACCCAGTGCTGGGTGGGAGTCTGGGAAGAGCAGGGTCCTCCTATTCAGCCCAGCATGGGCAGGGATCAGCTTGGAGCCTGGGCTGGAAAACAGCAGAGGAATCCCATCATAGAATCATAGGGTTG
>VXBO01005566.1:0-35778 GCA_013400135.1 Rhinoptilus africanus
TGATTCTATGATTCCTGAGCTTTGCATATAAGCAGGCAATAGAGGAACCAGAACAACATTCTGCTTCTAGAGAGTAGTTCTTCTTCTCATAGAACTGATGCACAGCAAAAAAACTGATAACGAAATGCAACAAGCAGCAAAAGGCAGCTGTCAGAGCAATCTCCCCTCTCCTTCCACTGTTCCTGTGATTACAGGTGGGAGACAGACCACACTATGTTGTGTCCCCACAGAAATGAGACCAGTTCAAACATTCAGTTAAAACAAATTAATACAATGTTTTTTACATCCAGTCAAGCAGCAAGTTCAGGCTTTCCAGTTTTTTTTTTTGTAAGTGCCCCTGAAAACAAAAGGCTAGACAGTATTTCTCTACAATTAAATACAATGCAATTCAGTTACACACATTTAATTACTGCTCTGTGCATACATGTCTGTGGAAAATATTTATCCATCTATTAGTGAAGGTGATTTGTAGGTGCTCCCATTATTAAAATACATGTTACTTCATTATTATTCTGGAAAGCATTATGACCTGAAGGACACTTCTGTTTGCCAAATCAGACATGAAAATATGTATCAAGCAGCACCAAACAGCATCACCCCTACCTGGAAAGGAATCTCTAGAAGACAGCTTGGGATCTCTCTTAATTTCTTTACAGGCACTTTTGATTTATTGCCATAATCCACAAAAAAAACCTGGAAAAAGAATCAAGAGCATATGCAGATTCCACAACATTAGAAGTGCTACTTTTAGTGGCAAGGAAAGAGACAACCTAAGTTTAATAATTACAGTACAACACAATCTTATCAAGTGAAATGAAAGCAAATTCAGAATCTGGAAAAGATGCAAATGAAATCATGTCAAAAATAACAGGTCAAATTTTATCATGTCTATTATTTGACCTCTTGCTTTAAACATCCACTGGTAATGCAAATAATCTACTAAATCTAGAAAAGGCACATTTCTCTGAAAAGCTCTAATTCTCTCCCCACAATTAAATCTGTATAACCTTATTTCTTAATGGTGCTTTTAGATAAGCAAATGTTAACATGGATCAGGTGACTGTTTATAAATGCAAAAGAGAAAGCGATACGATTAGCACTGTTATTCACTAGTTTTCCATGACTTTAAACAAAGANCAACCCTGTGATTCTACGATTCTAAACATGAGAATGTTCAGTATTAACTCCGTAGTGGCAACACCCAGCTATGTTAATAAACAGAGAAATTCAAAGGAGGAACGGGCTGTGCAATGGCCCATCTTAGAAAAATTTAAAAATCTGTCCATAACTGCTGAAAAGCACTGGCCTGAAAAATGAACACCAATCTTGAACTGTGACGCTGACTTCCGTTACTGATCTCAGCTAAAAAGCCAAAATGTTCTGATTAGTTTGTTGACGATACAGAACTCAGCAACATAAACACTGATACAAAGAAAGATCATGCTGAATGGACCTGAGAGAACTCAACAGGAACAGGGAGAATCAAACGGTATGAAGTAAAAGATATATCCTTTGGAATTTTTAACAATTTTGCTACAAATGCTTCATTATTATTTATAAATTCTAATTAGCTGAAAATTACCAAGGACACAGAACTGAGTCTAAGATGACAAGAGATGGCCCATGCAAAAAAGCTATAAAAAGGCAAACATGGCACATGCCACATGAAACATTTCTGAATGCAGAGAAACACTGTGTTGGAAGAGGAGCACTAGCATCATTGCATAAACATGCACAGGAGCATGTATAATTCTGCTTCAGAAAACTGTGGTCAAAACAAAACAGAGCAAGATGGAGAGCAGGTGAACAGAGAGTCACTGTAGTATGTGAGATGAGAAAGAATGCATCTGCTTGAATTAGCAAACCAAAGTCCAAAAGAAAAAGATAGACAAGAAAGCGGAGGGGAGAGAAAAGATGAGGAAAAGAAGAAAACCTATGTAAACCAGAGGGAGAAGCACTGGCAGAAGAACAAGCGCATAGACCAGATGAATGACTAAATGGCCATGAATGACTGAAAACTGCCAATACAGTGGGGGCAAGAAACCTACTTTTCAGATGGATCTCAATATATATTTATGAAGAGGAAGTGATGGGACTGCTGCCAGCAATGCACCTAGACTTTCCTTACCATGTTTTCAAAGTTACTGGCAGTTTCAGTCTTTATTTCGCTTTGCTCTGCTTCAGCACACTAAACACTTTACTGTATCAACAATTTAATTCTAAAATATTCCCATGTTCTGGAAAAAACCTAATGCATCTATTCTGGCAACATTCTGTTAAGGTTTTATTTTAGTTCTAGTTCTAGGGATTTCTTTACTGGAATATTTATAATTATCATAAACATAGCACTTTGTAAAAAAAAAAGTTTAACTCCAAGACTGTTAACCCAATTACACCCTACCAATTCACTATGACATAACATATTACTGTACCTCAACAAAATCTCTGCAAACACTCTGAATACAAGCTCTATAGTATCCTCTGTTTTCCAGATAAGTGAACGGTGCCAGACAAACCAACTCTGGATATGGAGACACTGTTAAATGCATCAGGTTCTGGCGGTCAATTTCATCAGTTATAGTCTTGAGTACAATCCTATTTTTTTCATCTGTCCTGTAACCCCAGAAGTGTCCAACTGATACTATCTGGGAAGTATAAAAATTAGACAATAATATTTCGTAATATTTAACTCTTATACATCAATCACAAAACACAACTGAGCAAAACACACGAAAGCACCCCTACTCCTGATACGCACTCAGAAACGTTCTCATGTTGCAATAATGCAGTGAAGCATTTCTCTCTCATAATTAGCTATTTTTAAATGTTTATTTGCTGTGCAACTGCAATACACTTTTCATCTAAATAGACCCTGACATAAGCATTACTAAAATACAGAATATTAAGAAGAGACTGCTTCCATTTTTCTAAATCAAATTAACATACAAAACCCATAACGTATAACAGCTGATTAGACAGCTACCTAGAGATATGGTGCATTTTTATTAGTAGGACAGCAGCAGTTAGCTACATCTATCAGCAAACTGGCATTGTTACTGTTACGATTAGCCATCCTTTAGAAAACTGAGAACACACCACTATTTAAATCAAATTGAATAAAGTCAGTCATCTTTTCAAATGGCTTGCTGAACTCATGTACCACTTCTGAGCTTACATCGAATGCTTGTGATAAAAAAGGGTATTTATTTATAGTTCATACGATCATTAAAGCTGATGTAATAAATAGAAGTAGCATAGACAGCTAAGTGATTGGAATGCGTCTGATTAAATCCATGAACATTTTCAATCCAAGAGACTTAGACAAATAAAATGAAGAAAACATTCTTTTCTGCACTTGCAAAACAGAGCTATTAAGAGCTGTTTTAATACTTCAGCCTATAACTTTCAACAGCTCAGTGGTTTGGGGTTTTTTATTATTTCACCAGCATATATATTGCTTGCTATTGCCCAATTTCTTGAGAAGACAATAGTTAACACAAGATTTAAAAATTCTCAGCTTCAGAATTCAGAAATATTTATTTATATATAGATTCTCCTCTAACATAATTATATTTTTCTGAATGAGCACGCAGTACCATTAATTCATCTCACTTCTCACATCTACCGTTTCTGAAGACTGCCAGTTAATAATAACAACCAGATAAATGGCCCAAATACTAACTAATTCTCATTTACATAGTGTATAGAAATATTTTACCTCTCCCATTAATCCACTTTACATTTATACCTACCTTCAGCTAACATTTACTGCCACCAAATCCCACAAATTTTCTGAAGTACAAATGAATTTCAATGTCTGATTTTTTTCTGGCAACATGTGAGTACTATTTAACACAGAACTACTAAAAATTAGACCAAGAATATTCTCTATACCTGTTACCTCTGTGCGAAAAATATTATTAGTATCTCCTTTTTTCATCTCAGCTTATCAGATATTCACCTGTCATCTCTACAAAGTTATCTAGGTACCAGTTATTAGATATGACCTACTTCAGATAGAGAACATTCCTACCTCTGTTACCCTGATGGACAGAAGGCGACTTGGGATCATCTTTGACAGTTGTGAAGTGCCAAATGAGAGTTCTACAGGCTCCACGGTCTGCATCTGACAGTCCACATTTACCCTAAAAAATTTATGGAATAAAGATGCTAAACACTTTATTCACATGAGAAAATGCAGAAGTTCAATTTTTTTGCTTTCATTTGCTTCTTGAGGTGCCCCTAGGGCACATTTATGTACTTAATGACTTTTACTTAGAAACATTAATTCAATTAGAACCTAAAATGACCACACAGAACTAAATTACTATAGAGAAACTGTTTGAATTCCATTATGACCTAACAGAGGAAAATACATACCAAGATACAACTGTGACATCAATTTATTAAAACTCCAAAGAACGCAGGTTAAATAGTGGGGCTATTTGCTATGGTATGCCTTCTAAGCTTATTTTTTAAAAATAAATTGAGTACACTATAGCACAAAGTCAGCATATCTTTTTTAATATATATAATATTCCTTTTAGTTGATAAAAATTAAGAACTCTAAAATTAGTCTTTCAGCCTAGGAGGCTTCTTTGAGTCCCTCAAGAATTAATTTTCACAAAGATTTAAAGTGCTGTTTTGGGCACAGTGAAAGTGCTAAAAATCTTTTATTAAAAATTAAGTACAATCAACTGGAAGTGAAGTATTCATCTATACTTTAACCTTTCCACTTCATTCCTGCCTTCCTATTTTAGATTTCTTATTTTAAAATATTAAAATTGCCGCAGACTACTCAGGAGCTGGCAGATTACCATTATAGCAAGTTGCCTGTATGATCTGAATCTGAGAATCGCAGACACCATATAATAACAATGAAACCCACCTGCCAGATTTTTCTAGCAAAAGCAAGTGCGGACCAAAGAGACACTACACCGAATTCCTCATCAGTGTTTTCTATTATGCCTCCCCACCTTATGTTGCTACACTTCCTCACAGTTTCCGTTGTTGTACTCCTCCTCCATCCCTTTCTTTTATGTTCCCAAATACCACTCCTTATTTATTTTGGTTCTAGCAATACCCACATTATCTCTATCACGAATAGAAATTCCTGTGTATGTCCATATTTCCATACGCCAAAGGCAAACTGCCCAGAATCTTCAAAAAAAGGTGTATACTTGGAGTTCTCTTAAACAGTAAACGACCTTTAATTATAATGAAATATTTAAGACAACCAGGTTATTTCTAGTTCTGCAACAACATTCTGCTTATACAAAGTTTACACACCTGGTTTTTTTGAACCTAACAGGTCTTCCTTGGTGACACTTTAAAGGGAATTCCTACTGAATTCAACAAACCTCATTTCAACTTTACACTGCAAAGAAACCCATTTTCCTTATGCAATACAATTACCTTGGAAATGACAGATCTGTAGCTCTCACACCTTGCAATTGCCTTTCGATGTCATCTGGATAATGAACGTTCAGCTCAAAAGGAATTTTCAGCTGTGACATCTTCACTGACAGGTACACTGCAGGAACTATCTTAAAGTCCTCCACTTGGTTATGAGAGAACTCCACAAAAGCCCTGTTAAAAAAAAAACCAAACCAAACAAACCACCAAATACAATTACAGTAAATATTTGATAAGGAATCAAGACCCAACAAAAAAAAACCCCAAACATAAAAGTCATCATTTCTTCACCCTCTCTTTATCTTAGCAGGCCAACAAACAGTAAAAAGTAGGCTCCTCACAAGCTTTGCCTACCACTCTTATGCACCTTAAAAGTTTAGCTATCATGATGGTTATAAGAAAACTTTCTAACATTCTCATAAGTACATACCAAATTTACTGAGCATAGTTAATACAAACAGAAAGGATGTGAAAATCTATGTGAATAATAATTAAAGATTGGAAAAGGCCTAAGACGGGCTACATGAACTCAGCTCTGGGCAGCTGTACTCCAAAATTAACCAGATTAGCTAAAACAGCCAGTCACATGCATTTTGTACAAAGCCACCTGACTGTACAAAACTTCAGTATACAAGTTAGAAAAAAATATAAATATATTGGTTGCAGTTAAGATCCACTGTCAGACAACAGAAGAGATAAACAGAAGGTGGTCTCTAGAACAACTAGTTTATCTAATGTTATTCCAACCGATGCATCTAAAACTTCAAACCCACTTTCCTTAACTCTAATACATTAAAAATAAATCACTGATTCCAAAAAGATGAAAAGAAATAAACTCAATTTGTTAGTGCACCATTGACAGAGACACTGATTACTAGATTCGTAACTAAGAACGTGAGAAAGACAGGAGACCTAAAGTATTTTATACTTACTTTGATCCATCATAAGCAATAGATTTTACCTGCCCACACTGTCTAAAGAGTGACTGCAACTGTTTATGGTATAGATACCCATAAGGAGGAATATTCTTCAGCTGTTAAGAAAAATAAGTTAAATTTGGATACATTATTTTAATGCATCATTAAGTTCACCTAAATAGTTCACTTCCTCCTGCGCTTGAGCTGCAAGAGCGATATACAATCTAAACCCCACCAAAATCAACAAATGTTATATACTATATTAAATTAAAAAAATCTCAAAAGACAATCAAATCCATTTTGCTGCTAATGTGGCCCTACTGCCTTCAACTGGTAGATAAATGTTTTCTTTCTCCAACTATAAATGAAGCAGCTTAATTTGTAATTACATATATTTCTTTGATATTTTTTCCCAGAAGCTGTCTTGTAACAGAAAAGCAATGGATTGCCATGCTTCTTTGTCCACCGCTGGGAACTACATCCCAGGCAGTGCATGTAGTTTGGGAAAAAGGAGGAGCTACAGCCCTGCATGTCCTGGCAGAACTACCACATATTGAATTACTGAGGTATAAAACTGGAGAGCACTTATGGTTCAATACATACTTCTTAGGGATGACAGACAAAGAGCAACCTCCTGGTCTTCCCTGTGTGCAGAGCAGCACGTACATACGGTGCTCTTACAGGGAGCAGACAATGGGACAACCCAGCTTTTGTGGGTCAGGATAAGAGAAGAGGTCAGCAAGGGTAACACTGAGGTGGGAATTTGTAACACAGCTTCAGTCAGGATGAAGCAGACAATCTTTAGGCAACATGCAGAGGTCTCCAGATCATAGACCCAGCATCTTAGAGGGAGACAATAACGTCCCTGATAACCTGCCAGAGGGCAGGGCACAAGCTCCTATATTTTGAAGGGTGTTGAAAGTAACTTATTAACACAGGTCATAAGCCAAACAGGGCTCTTCTGGATCTGCTATTAGTGAACAGTGTGTAACTTGTTATGGGAGTGATAATCAACAGTAGACTAGGTCAGAGGAACCAGGAAAGGGGAGCTCAAGATCCTGAGGAAAACAAGGAAGACAAGCAGCAGAATACACATCCTGAAGCCTAGGACAGCACAGTTTGGTTTATTCAGGGAACTGGTATGTGAGATACCATGGAAAGTTGATGAATCTCCATCCTCAGAGCTTTGTCCAAACCCAAGTGGGTGAAGGCCTAGGCAACATGGTCTGAATTCAATATTAATCCTGCCTTGACCTTATTACCAGACTAGATGACTTCATGAGGTCTTTTCCAAATTGAATTATTAAATGATTGTGTTATTCTTCTTGGGCTTTCATCCTGAAACCACTACAAAATTGCTGAAGTTACTGTAATTGCAACATCTGTTCAAAGGCATTCTGTTAAGAATAACATTCTAGTTAAGTATATTGGATTGCATAATGTTAAGTATAGTGGATTCTATACAACGTATGCAGTTAAGCATAATGGATTATAACTTCACCATGTATAGCTAAGGAAACATGAGAGTGAGTTTATTTCACAAGTTCTGTGAGCTAAACTAGCTTGAAAACTAACTCAACAAAGCAAGAGAATGGCTTTCTCCTACTTCAACATCTGGCTCACTCAGGAGGCAGACACGATACAACATAAGAAAAGGGCACGTGCAGTCAAAAAAAGAGCAAGGCTCCAGCAGCACTAATTTACAGTAGTTTAAGGCTGGGGTTTCCCAAGTATTCATATGCCACTGTAGCCAGATAGCCATTTCTCTACATTCTTCTCACTCAATCATTTTTCATAGGAGATCTTGCTTTAATACAGAATCACAGAATTCCTAACTAGCAAGTTCAAACTTCTGGACTTCGAATTATTTTTTCAGGGGCTATACAACTGTCTGTTCTTCTCTCTGGTTGTTACACTCTTAGGTAGGAAAGAATAGATTATTTTTAGAAAATCTTCATATACCTTGAATTTATAGTACTAAGATCATCTGCATGGTGAAAAACACGGTCTAGGCCAGACTGCAGAAACTGCCTCAAGGAAGATGATTCAGAGAGACCAAAGAGTGTGAGTAATAATTGCTTTTTATAACTTTGGCATACACCACTGAGAGCATCATACAGCTATAAAATTAGTCTCTCAGATTGAGAGCTTGAGGAACACGCAGCACTTTTTCCAGGAAGATCATTTACACTGATGAAGACACAGCAGCTACTTCTTCCTCCTTCAAGATAACAAGTAGTTGATATACAAGTAGATCAAAAGTTATACACATTAAAGGTAAACAGCACCCTGACCTAACAGTTCAATCTTAACCAATGTTGCTGTGGCAAGACTAATCTTGTCTTTATTCCACCCGATTGACTCTAGTTTGTTACACAGGACCTTTTTTTTTCTTCAGTATCCTGAAACAGCACGTCAAAAACTTTGAAAACATACATAAATGTGTTTGTGCACACATATTGCAATACCAGCATCTCCTTCAGTATAGAACTAGCTTCTCTTCTTGGGTAAGCAGTAAAGCATGAAAAAATTCCTTGTCAGTAAGCTTTTATGAGTTTCTCTCTTACTTTTTCATGTAACTATTTGCTCTTATGCCAGTACAAGTCAGTGAGGATCAGTGGTGTGTAGGTTTGTTTTCTTCAAGCACGGGACCTTGTTATTTTACAGTGTTACCCCTAGTTCAGAGACACCGAACGTTTTCCTAGTTCAGACTGTGTACCATTTTGCAAAATCAATACAGCCATTTCAAATGTGCGCATATCAATCAGATAAAAAAAATATTTCTAAAAGAAGAAGGTAAGAAGAAAGCAGAGTGTAATACTTGAGTAACCTTAAAGCAACAAGCATGTATGCCATGCACTATCAAGTCAGAGATTACAAAAAACCCTAACATTAAAGTTCATCTTATACACATTATACTTACTAAAAAGTACCCCTGATAGTCCTGTTCTATTTTTCAAATCTTTTATTAGTTTTATGAAAGTTGTTTGCCTGTGCAAAACTAGCAATCAAATGCATAGAGGCAGTTCTCAATAGGAATTCTTTCTAAATTGCCAACCCGCACAACGTTTATTATATTGGAAGAAAGGTAGCTGGGTTACCAAGTGAGGATCAGTAGGTAATTATTTCTGTCCTCGCTCAAGATAAAACAAAACTTGAAAATACTACCCCAAACATTGCATATTTTTATTACTCAACTCTTTAAATCATTCACCTTCTTAACATACCATTACAGTGGTTTTTGGATCTTTGCCAGCAAGTTGTCTCACAGCAAATTTTTCATCACATTTTCCAAAAGTAAAGTAGTTTGGATAGAAAGCACCAGCTATTGCAACCTGAAATCAACAGAGTATTTTGTAAAACACAGCAGATTATATTCAGTTTCTAGAAGAGAGACACACTAGCAATATAAAGAGACACTGACAGATCTTCAGATGAGGATTTTTTTCCTGTCTCTTTACAGGAATTACTGTCACTTCAGACTAAACACTAACTTATGCAAATCCGTAACAACATACTTTTTTCATGAAAAGACCTCAATTTCTTGAACAATACAACATTTTTAAATTTTTGTATGCAGACTTCCTCAATGAAAAGTATAATTACTAGTGCTGATACCAAGAGGAGCCTCAATTTTGAATAAATTCACATAAAATAGCTACGTGAAACTTGTTCAGTTTTTATGTTACATCTTACAGTACTGAACAAATCAGTTCTGAAATGTTCACTGCTTACACAGTTAAACCAATTGCCACTTAAACGATAAATAGGTCTGTGAAAATAAAATCACTACTCATCAGTCCAAGTAAGACAAGAAATATAACTGGAAATTTGACAACGTTACAATAGTTGAAAGACATCTAATTTCCCCCCTGCCCCCAATAATCAAGCTGGGGTGGTCCAAATGTTATTGAATGCCTTCTTTGCCTCGGTCTTTACTACTCAGCCCAGCCCTCAAGAGCCCCAGGCCTTGGGGAAAGTAACAGGGAAAGAGGAAGACTTCCCCTGGGTGGAGGAGGACCAAGTGAGGGATCAGTTAGGTCAGTTAGACATTCAGAAGTCCATGGGCCCTGATGGGATACACCCGAGGGTGCTGAAGGAGCTGGCGGATGTCATTGCTGGGCCGCTCTCCACCATCTTTGAAAGGTCCTGGAGAACAGGCGAGGTGCCTGAAGACTGGAGGAAAGCCAATGTCACTCCAGTCTTCAAAAAGGGCAAGAAGGAGGACCCGGGGAACTACAGGCCGGTCAGCCTCACCTCCATCCCTGGAAAGATGATGGAACAGCTCGTTCTGGGCGTCATCTCAAAGCATATGGAGGAAAAGAAGGCCATCAGAAGTACTCAGCATGGATTCACCAAGGGGAAATCATGCCTGACTAATCTGATCGCCTTCTATGATGGTGTGACTGGATGGATGGATGAGGGGAGAGCGGTCGATGTGGTCTACCTTGACTTCAGCAAGGCGTTTGACACGGTCTCCCACAGCATCCTCCTAGGGAAGCTTAGGAAGAGTGGGTTAGATGAATGGACAGTGAGGTGGATAGAAAACTGGTTGAAGGACAGAGCCCAGAGGGTTGTGATTAGGGGCGTGGAGTCTAGCTGGAGGTCAGTGATGAGCGGTGTTCCCCAGGGGTCAGTACTGGGCCCAGTGCTCTTCAATATATTCATCAATGACCTGGATGAGGGGATAGAGTGCACCCTCAGCAAGTTTGCTGACGACACAAAGCTGGGAGGGGTGGCTGACACCCCGGAAGGCTGTGCCGCCATCCAGAGAGACCTGGACAGGCTGGAGAGCTGGGCGGAGAGGAACCTCATGAAATTCAATAAGGGCAAGTGTAGGGTGCTGCACCTGGGGAGGAATAACCCCCTGCACCAGTACAGGTTGGGAGCTGACCTGCTGGAGAGCAGCTCTGAGGAAAGGGACCTGGGAGTCCTGGTGGACAACAGGATGACCATGAGCCAGCAATGTGCCCTTGTGGCCAAGAAGGCCAATGGCATCCTGGGGTGCATCAAGAAGAGTGTGGCCAGCAGGTCGAGGGAGGTCATCCTCCCCCTCTACTCTGCCTTGGTGAGGCCCCACCTGGAGTACTGTGTCCAGTTCTGGGCTCCCCAGCTCAAGAGGGACAAGGAATTGCTGGAGAGGGTGCAGCATAGGGCTACTAAGATGATTAGGGGACTGGAACACCTCTCCTATGAAGATAGACTAAGGGAATTAGGTCTCTTTAGCCTGGAAAAGAGGCATGTGAGGGGGGACCTAATTAACACTTATAAATACTTGAAGGGTGGGTGTCAGGAGGATGGGGCCAGGCTCTTTTCAGTGGTGCCCAGTGATAGGACAAGGGGTAATGGGCACAAACTTGAGCATAGGAAGTTCCACCTAAACATGAGGAGGAACTTCTTTACCTTGAGGGTGGCAGAGCACTGGAACAAGCTGCCCAGGGAGGTGGTGGAGTCTCCGTCTCTGGAGACATTCAAAACCCGCCTGGACGCGTTCCTGTGTAACCTGCTCTAAGGTGACCCTGCTCTGGCAGGGGGGTTGGACTAGATGATCTACTAAGGTCCCTTCCAACCCTATAATTCTATGATTCTATTCTATGAAATAGAGCATTCAAAGTGAAAACGTGATTTTCGAAACTGTTAGTTCTTAGCCTTCCAACAGAAACCATCTTTGTATTCTTACAACTTTGACACGGATTAGTCTAGATAAGCAGTTTAATTCATCTCAATATGTCTTGGTTTTATTTTGACGTCAGAAGTGAAGGGACAGCCAGAGGACCAACTTAGTGTGTATTCTGATCCATTAAAAGTAACATTAGTTGTCCTTCTAAGTTGTCAAAAAGAATTCCTTTTTTTTTTCACTTGCAATCTCAAAATCTACAGAGATTTTTGAAACATGGGTGTAATACTAGTTCATCGGTACTCATATAAAAAAATCCAGCTATAAATTCCGTAAATACTGGCTCTCCCCAGGAGAGTCAATAAAGAATTACCTGCAAAATGAAGCGCTGTTTGCATACAGATTCCTGATCCATAACAGTTGGTCGGGCATTAACACACATGTTAAATTCTCTGACTTGCTGTTTCAAGCTGTAAAATAACTCTGCCACCTGAAATTTGAACTCTAAGTTACATATTAAACGGATCAAAACTGTCCACAAATTAAAATAAAATCTGTTAGGAAAAGTCTCATTAAGTTGGCAAACTCCTTTTCCTTTTTACGTGACACTAGTACGTATTTCAGCTAATATACTGCTTAGCATCTCTACTTTGGAAAATAACTTCAGTACTGTAACTCAAGCAGTCTTCTTTACATCTCTTTATAAAGTAGAATTTTGTAGCTACAAAGCGTATTATGCAGATATGACAAAGAAGAAAATTCAAAGAACTGAAATAATCTTTTACAAGACAATATGATTCTCCATTTAAATCATTTTGGGTTTGTATCTTAAAAGGTAAAAAGCACACTAACGCCAGCCTGGATTTCTGCACCTAACTGTAGCAGCGAGCACATGTGCTGCATCCTCAGTTCAGCAGAAAACAGTGATGACTTTAAGAGAGATCAAACTTATGTCCTACAGCAGAACATGCTCTGTTAAGCTTTCAATCTAAGCATTTCTGAGAAGCCTCCATAAGCAGCCAGTAGTCCTCCAACCACACAGTGAACGCCTTCATTGTCCCAACTGATTTTGGTGCAAACGTAGAAAAGTAGTCTCAACTGCTTCATATCTACGTTTTCCTTTCTGCTACTGGACAGGATACTAAAAGTCCTGTTATTTTCCTCAAAGGACAACTACCATAATCAGAGACCAGTGTGTGGCTGCTCAGTTCTGCAAATCCACTTCCACACAAGGAATTATAAAATTAGTATTCGAAAGCATGGCAAATAAAAAACCCCAAATCTTCTTAATAAGTTAGTGTAGTAAAGTCCTGAACTATTATGTCATGCACAACCTTGAATTACCTGAATTACCTGAAACTGGGCCAAGAGAAGAATGACTGCCCAGGAGACTACCATAAGACTGATCCTTCAGCTTTCCACTTTTACACAATTTCCTTTTTTCCCCCCATCTTTTTTTCCTTGATATCAGATACACAAGCTAAAAAACTATTGGCATTTCTTATCCAGATGGTTGCTTAGTATGAAAAGCTTTTTGTTTTCTTCCTGTGCTTTTTGAACACAGGCCCATTGCTCATGCCAAAGGTATGACCTGCTGGAATAATGGGGAAGACCATGCTCTGCCAATCACAGTTATTCTGGAGTATTACTTGTTCTCCCTCTCAACATTAAGCTTGAAGCCCTTTGTGAGGCAGAGTTTTCATTTATCACTGCAGTAAAGTTAGCCCCACAAATTTTCAAATCCACTCCTCATTATATAAATGTATTTGCTTAAAATTATCCTAATAAGACAAAAGTTATGTAACAACAGACAGCAGTCACACCACAGTGTACCTGAGGGACCTATAGAATTAGGAAATAATACTGGAGGTCACTTTAAAAAATGTTAGAAATACGTTTAACAGTTAATAAACACTTTGTTTATTAATCCTAACAAGAGGAAAATTCTTTTTGTCTAGAAGCTAGCAGCCTGACTGCTGCCAACACCCACTTCTGAGCTAAGGTAACACTGGATGTGCCAGTCCTACAGGCTCCACTCGGAGCCATCTCTCCATCTTATGGCTGGACTCCATGAACTGAAAGGTCCCTTCCAACCTAGACAATTCTATGATAGCGCCAACTGTGGCAGTTAACAGGCTACTTAAAGAGTCCATTCCTCCCAGGCATGGGTACTTGGTCTTATTAACATATAAATCATTATCTGAAGACCATTATTCACATCTGGCTTTCTTAACATTACAGTGATTTTCCTCACCACTTTTTTTTTGAAACAAGGTGTATAAAGGAGGTTTCTGCAACCACTTGTGAGAAGAGAGGAGCAGAGGAGGAAATGCTGCCCCAGTGTTTGCTCACTATAATCACAGCTAACAAAGCTTCTACGTGATCTGTCTTAAACTGTACTTGGTGTCCTGATATTCGCTGACATTTTTTAAAGGTACCATCCAAACTAACAAAACCTAAAAATTCACAGCTTATTTAAGGAAAATATACACCTATATATATTGGCAGATACATAATAATACAGCAGGCTTAGCCAAGATCTTCAAATTTATAGAAAATAAGGAAAATTAAGTCCTTCTGCTTATAAAAATGATTATCTATTTCATCTTACCTCTTTGACCTTCTTGATATGAATACCATTTGATCGACCCCACTCAAGCTCTTCCTGGAAAAGAAAGTGAGAAATGCATATACAAAAATTTTTAGAAACTTGTTTCTTCTACCAGCAGTAAGCTTTCACTCATATTCTTCTGTGTGGACACAAGTAATATTATATATAGGGATGGAAGAATTTGATGTAATTTCACAGTCGTCTTTGCACCCGTATCAATCGAGTATTATGATGTGTATGAAAACATAAGACAATTGTATATTTGACTAATAAACTCTACTTTGGTTACCACCAGTACACCTGCAGGTCATCTAAATTTTTCATATAAACCCACAAGTCCACCTCCTCTGTGTTGCTAACTACAGGATCTACTTTAAGATGGACTGTTCTTCAAAAGAAACAGAACTTCTTTATCTTGAGGAATAACTTTTATCAGACAGATTCTGGCCATCTAACTCAGTGCATGTTATGCACTGGTGTTCATACAGCATATTTTGCTCTGAAAGAGGCAGAGAAATAAAAAAGGTTTTATCTTATACACACAAAAGAGACAAGAGGCAGCTATTATGTGCACTGTTTTTTGTGACTGATGCACATAAAGATCTTCCATCTCTCAGGGTTACGGGGGGGGGAGGAGGGGGAGGAGATTTGTATGTTTCTCAAAAAAAGAGAAACTTATGGCACATTAATAGTATTTCTTTCAACTACAGCTGAATTTCGCTTTTCAGCTTGGATTTTGAACCCTCTGGATACTGCCTAAAGGATTGCCTTCAAATATTCAGCACTGGATTCAAAGACTCATGTTCTCTCAAAACCTATGCTTCTATTTACTAATGAAAAATCATAACTATTATGAAGGAGGATTGCTAGTAAAAATTCCTTACTAAAAATATAAAATACTCTAGCACTGAAGTCACCAACCTTGAGTAGAAAAGAAGAAATAAAGTTTAACTAACCTTGGGATGTCTCAGCTCCCCTTTTCCTTTGCAGGCCTGCCATGCCTAAGAAAGAAGTGGTGTAGTATTCAAGCACAAACTGTAGTGCTTTAGTAATAGTTAATACAAACAGTAATGTGACATTTAAAATGATGACTTTTTTCCCATATCTATACAGAAGAGAACTTTTTAACACAATTTAAAAACCAGAGATGCCCTTGTGCTTAAACACATAGTCTGTATTAGCCCCAAAAAATATAAGGAAATCTGAATCACAGTAACTTAGGTTGGAGGAGGCTTCTTCAATTGTTCCAACATCCCACACAGCAGGGCCAACTTAGATGAGGTTTTTGAGGATCTTCGCTGCAAAACCCTGAGTAACATTGACCTCATGGCTGAACCTGCTCTGAGCAGGAGACTGGACTACAGACCTCCTAAGGTCCTTTCCAGCCTCAATTATATAAGGATTCTAGTGTAATACGATGCCTGCCTGCTTGGTTCCTAAGCAGATACAAATACTTCTCACTCTTATGAATAGTCTGGCTCTACTTTGTTGTGGGTAGGCAAGAATTCTGAGTCTTCCCTTGCTCGCATCTGAGCACACAAAGTGGGGTAGCTGCAAAATGTAATTCTAAGAAGGCATTACTGGAGGACTGAAAGCGTGGCAGGGTTACAAATATTGTACCACGACACGCTAAAGAACAAGAATTGCTACAGGAAGACCACTATTCTGCCTTCAAGTCAGCTCCCAGGTTATGGCATGCAATGCCGCATCTAGAGACTGAAAAAAAGTTTAAGTACTATTGGATGAACTGTAATTACATATACTGCCTCAAACTTGCCATCAGCTCCTGCAACTGAATTGGAAACACAGTATTTAGGTTGCTGAATTTCTGGACACAGCTCAGAGATTCTGGATCTTTGCGCATTCCAAAAGCAGACCGAGCACGTTATGTTCCAAGGCTTAAAATGACCAAGTCTTGATTTGTGTTGTGAACGGTACAATAGCCACCTGATAACACAGCAACGTACAACAGGTTATCCACCTAGTTTTCTGAGAGGAGATGGACTGAGTATTAAAGCATGTGCATTCATGGATAGAAAAACCTGTATGCTTTGATTTGATGCTGTAACAAAGCAGCCTACTTTCAGAGCCTTTCTTTTCTCCTTGCTTTGGGGCAGAAGTAAGAACAGTAAAGAACTGACTGATTCAGATATAATTCTGATGTGGATGCCTCCCAGAAAGCAGGGCTGGAAGAGAAATTTACATATCCAGGATATTAATGAAAATAATTTCATTATTAGGCAGGAAAAATATGACAGATGCCTGCAGAATCCATTTCTTCTAGTTTGACAGCACCTCGTAGTAAATTTTCCAGCTTACTGTGGACACTGACTATTATCAGAGTTGAACAGCCAGACTGCATTTCTCCACCTTGATTGAGGCTGTTTGATCTACTGATTTTAAATAATACTTTTGACATCCCCACTTCCATACCCAAGACGTATAAAATCTCAGAAAAGTAAACTCCACTTATTTGACATTATTTTTTTGTTTAAAAACTCTTTAAGTCGTATCACTTAAACCAGGTTGATGAGGCCTTGACTTCCCTCAAGTCTCCTCTTTCTACTACCAAAGTTTTTGACTTTTTCTAATTCACTAAAACCTTTGCATAAGCAAGGGCTTAAAAAAGACGTGCTAATGATTCACAGAACTTCAGCCTACCCTGAAGAGATCTAATTTGGGAGTTTGAGAACAAGTTCTTTCCCTGTTCTTTTGTGATACTCAGCCATTCAAAACATAAAGCCTTCATACCACTCACACACAGAGATACTGCACAGGTAGTTTTTTGAATGTTTGTGTTCATTCTCCAGGACAACATACTGGTTTATAGAAATATCACCTTGAGATTACTGGGACACAAGGGAAATACAGCATACAATAGGATAGGGGGAATTCAGAAAAGATGATGCTTGAGCCCCAGGACCAGTGCATGTACGCGGCATATGTGCCTGTGCGTGCTTCATAAAATTCTGACACTAGAGTACTCAAACACAAGTTAGCTTTCACCAAAGTAAAGGAGGACAACACACCCAACACGGAATAAATTAAATCTGCAGCTGAAGATTTTGGAGTCCCCAGAAGATTACAGAACATGTCAGACTGTCCATAATGGAAAACGCTGGATTTTGAGTAGTAAGTTGCTCTGATAGAGGTTTTTCCTATGCTGTACCAGCGCCCCTTTTAACTGCAGGGATCAACCTCTGTCCATGCTACTGCGCTACCAAACAGCCAAGAATACGGAAAAATCACATTTGGACAGAATAAAATACTACACAGTCAACGCTATAAAGTCTAGAGAAAGGCCACAAAACTCATTCTGTGCTAGAATTTACCAGCCAAAACTAGCATTTATTTTTGGTTATTACAATAGAGAAATAAATGCCATGGAAAAGTGTACATTTTTCAGCCCTGACCAATGCGGATTTATGATAAACTACAATTTCCTCGATCATCAGTGAACTGCCTATACAAAAGCACAGCAGCAGGAAAGCTACAGTCATTCTGGAAAAGATGGAGAGTCATTAGGTTATTAACATCCACGGCCTGAGACAAACCACCTCAGAGTCCTGCTCTAAGCTGATACTAACATTCATTTACAAACACTTCAAGCTCACACAGACAGTAAGCTGACCTGAAGCAAAACAGTATAGATAAAACAGGCAACTTGCTCTCATTTGCAGTGCTTAGCTAGTAGACTGACGCAAGTTCACACCAGAACATTTCAGTGCGCTTTTGGATAAATCAGTATTTACAACAACAAAATGTCCCTGTGTAAATCCATTCTTACTGACCTCAAATGCGACATTGCCCACACGCCTAATAACTGGTGAGAGACAAAACTTTTATTGCAGAACAAATGAGGAACGCTCTGGAAAACCTAGAATATACACATTCTTATGGGAATTTTATCCTGATTACTGCTAATTGTGCAAATTACAGGAGACAAGCTAGACAAAATAAATATGATAAAGCATTTATTAATATTAAAAAATTAAGTATATTTCAATTCAACAGCATTTAAACACTTCCAAGGTTGACAAAAAACATTTTGCCCCCCCAAAATGGTAATTTCCAAAAAAATTGTGGTTTATTAGGAAGCAGAACTCTGTGATTAAAGACTTTCCTGAACCATTGA
Organism: Rhinoptilus africanus; assembly: GCA_013400135.1. Classification (NCBI taxonomy): domain Eukaryota; kingdom Metazoa; phylum Chordata; class Aves; order Charadriiformes; family Glareolidae; genus Rhinoptilus; species Rhinoptilus africanus. The sequence continues at coordinate 18,696 of VXBO01005566.1, forward strand.
AGGCTGTATGTTCTGTGTATCTGCAATTTGGAAAACACAGGTCTGCAGCAAATACAAGTTTCTTGCTGTCCATGACCGGTCTTTTATAATTCTCTCCTACAAAGGCTCAGAGACAATTTGGAAAAAAGTCCTGAAGCAGCACAGATGTAGGCAAAGTAATAAGACACAGGAAAATAAACCAAGCAGAGCTTCAAGAGAAGCATGAGAAGGCACAGTACCAGTGAAGTATTACAGTTCAGAAGACTTCAGTCTCATAACAGGATTTGTAACAGCTGCAGTGGGATCCTCAGTAGCGCACAGAGAGCAGATATGGTACACTAGAAACTTGTTCAGCACCTCAACTTACTAGTTTCACAAACTCCATTCTGCTTACCACCATTTATTAGCCACCATTTGTTCTTTTAGAGGCAATGAGACATCAATTTTATAGTAGCTGGAATGACACTGGTAAACTTTCCTGGACTGGAAAGAATCTGCCTCCGCATGTAAACCAGCTCTTTTATTGAAAGGATCACGGCAGGGGGGGTGTGGGTCAAGAGAACCTGAGCCTCTGGTTCCCATCTTTTTCAAAAATCTGTTCTTACTTCTGGCAAGTAGAAGACTAAGATAAGAAGCATGCTCTCACTCTCTTCCTCCACCCTGCGTGATGTTTTCAATCTGCTTAGTAGGACAAATACCTCAAAAGCCATAGGAGACTGAAAAGTAGGAAATACTCTCAGAAACTGAGCCTCGCAACTCATGTTATCCATTTCTTGCACCTTACTTTGATGCAAACTTGCGTGGCTCCTTCACAGTGGTAAAAATTAACTCATCGGAACTAGTGATGTTATACAGTAGGACACAGCCTTCAAAAAGTATCACTAAGCAGACAAGAGTAATGTGAAGTTTTTAACAACCGATCCTACAAAGTTGAGAAGCTCCATTTAAGTCTAACAGATTTCACTGTGAGATAAGCTGGAAAAAAAAGACTTACCTTAAATGCATTCAAAACTGCAATACAGTCACTCTTACTATTCCCAGCAAAAAACAGTTTGTCCCTGGCAATACAAGCAAAAAGAATTATGAATAATTTAATTTTTTATTCATATATTCAATGTATTATACTGCTTAGAATGCTACACTATTAACACCTTCCAGGTCAATACATTTACTGCAATTATTTGTTCTTATTCACATCTCCTTGCTGAAGGTAAACTGCGTGGGCAGAATAGCAAGGGGTTTTTTATTATTATTATTTTAAACCCCCCCATTTTAATAGACAGTGCCACATGTTCACATCAGAAAGGCAAAGGTGAAGAATCACGTCTTGTACTCAGAAAAGGATGAGTTAGCTCTGTGATAGTAATTAGTTCACACAGAAACCGATTTCAGAATCTTGGCTGCCCTGGAAAAGCTGCTTTTTCCATTGCCTGGCACTTGGACAGAAAATTATACATGACATGAGAAATTGTATTTAGTGGTCAACTTAGTCCTCTGACCCCAAATGTAGTTAGGAAGCTGTAAAACATCTAGGGTAATACCTGTATCCATCGACATGCTGTTTGAAACGCGCTGCAAAGAAACTCCGCAAAGAGAGTGCTGCAGCTACAACAAAAACAAATCAAAATAAAAACCTGCAAATCGCTTGATTTTAGAGAAAGGTTCTTATATGTTCTTCTTTCAATTACCTATAATAAGGCATTCTTCTAAGCATCCGAAGACATGCCCAAGGACTATCAATTTTCCAAGATGCAGATCCACTGGCAAATGTGCCAAGACATTCCCTAAGAAAGTCAGCTCACCATCATATAGATTTTCTTCTGTTCGCACATTAGTTCTAAGTGCTCCCAGCTAAAGAAATTAAAAGTTATTCACTTGTAAAAGTTGACAAAGTAAATACAAGATCAGTTTGTAGGAAAACAGGACAAGCAGCAAGCAATATCAAAGCAACATCAATTAGTATCAAAACTGTAATTTAGTTGAAGTTCTAAAATAAATTTTAAAAGCCTAGTAATTTGAAACCAAAGCTTCTATTACATACACCGAATATAAAAGCAAGCTGATATAACAAGTGATATAAATATCATTTCTAATACACTTTGGAAGAGTTTAATGCAATGAATGTTCTACCCCATATCAACTTCATAATTGAAAAGCAAAATGAACAACTTCCTCGTACGGGTCAGAAGCGGATCTTCAGGCTGACCATTACACATCATAAGGTGTAAGCATGTGATTTTGCTACTTATTAATAAACAATTACACTTACAGAGTTCAAATTCTCTTACTTTTTTCTATTATTTCTCACCACAGATGCTAGTTCACAAACAGTATCATTACTCACTGATGAAATTATAATCCTGTTTTAATGAAGTAACTGCAGAAACCATGCTCAAGAGGATAGTAACCAAACAACAGTCAAACGTGAGAAAAGATTCTTTAGACACAGTTCCTATTTCAAGTTCCAAATAAGGCTATGATTACCTGAAATACCAAGAAAAGCACTTCTCCAGTACATTTTTATTACCTCAATTTTAACAACATTAAAAAATGCCTACCTGCTTTAGCTGAAGTATGGCACGTTCAATGCCATCTACACTGGGTGGAGAAAGAGCTGTTGCCAGTAAGGGTTTTGGTGCCCCCATATCAAGCTGTTTTATTTTTAAGACTGTTTTTCCCAACGGACAACGCTGAAGGGAAGACAATGTTACTGTTACTGTTCCCCCATGGGAAGTGTGACAAAGTGCTTAATAAATTAAAGTCTACAATTTAGTAAAACCTGAAATAGATTTTGTGTAATTAATGATATATTTCTTTTGAATACATTGCTTATTTCTAATCCACAACCATTTTACTGCTATAATGCACCTCCTTCTATGAAGAAAACTATGTGGTATGATCTTTTTCCATTATTTATCAACTTTAATTCTGTTCAGTCTTACTGTTATTAGTAGCTCTTCAAATCGTACACCATCTTCCAGAAAAGTAAAGCAAAACTTTTTACTGTCTCTGCTATGACCACGTACATTAAAGAAATTCTTAATGTTCCCTGAAAGTCTTACCAGCATCTCAGGTACTGCCTTCTCCGGAATAAAGTCTGTCCAGAATTCCTTGTGTACAAGCCTATAACAATACCCTTTGGAAACACGTCCAGCACGACCTTCACATAAAAGAATAAATCACTAATTTGTAAACTGCCTGCTTCCAGCTATTCTAAACCCATCCATCTACAAGCCTTCAGGACAGCTGAGCAGCACGTGACAGCTGATACCGCAGGCTGACCAGTATTTTGCTCTCTTGCAGCAGAGAAGCCCAGTGGAGACATTCCCTCTATCTTTTCCTACGTAAGGATTGCATTAAATCATTTTGCTTTCACAGCAGCAGTAACTAATGCAAGAGTTACTGAAGTATTTCACTCAAACACCTCTTTCACATAACTGCCCTCAGTTCAGCACCCATCTCTCTCAGTTGAAAAGACATGAGAAATCCTGCACTAAAATACACTTCCTTAAAACCAGGAAAAGGCAAATGCTACCAAATCGGAATTTAATATAGAAAAATACTTCAAAGCAAGTTTTAGCATAGCCCCAAACTGAGGATTCTATACGCAGAGTAAATATGCTTTGTGTTTGTAGTTCATTACGGAATGAGTATATACTTGGACTTCCTATTTGACTCCATAGCTAGCAAAAATCTTCTACATTAACAACTTTTAAGATACCATGATGACAGAAATCATCTTCATGATCTATCATTTGTAAAAGACACACAGATTCAGAATGTCTACCTTCACAAATCCGACCACCATCCACCCCAACAAACTGAAGACTACTCCACTCAGTGGGTTACTCTACTGGAGAATTAGGCTGTATTTTTAAGCCATATGCGTAGCAAGTCCAAGTCTGTTATGCAAAATGCCGCTTCTACTGCTTGTGTATTGGCTGGTGGTCAGAATCTACACTGACCAGAACCAAATGGAAATAAAAGCTGTGTATTGGGTTTGCATAGCACAGTTTTGGCAGCAGGTGGGAGGTTACAGGGGTGGCTTCTCTGAGAAGCTGCTAGAAGCTTTCCGTATGTCGGACAGAGCCAATGCCACCCAGCTCCAAGACGGACCCACTGCTGGCCAAGGCCAAGCCCATCAGTGATGGTGGTAGCGCCTCTGGGTTAGCACAGTTAAGAATAGGAAAAAACTGCTGCACAAGAGCAGCCAGAAGACAGTAAGAATACGTGAGAAAAACACCTCTGCAGACACCAAGGTCAGTCACAAAGGAGGGGGAGGAGGAGATCCAAGCATCAGAGCAGAGATAACACTTCCCTGGAAAAATACTTAAACAAAATAAACCATTCAGGCATAGTTGTTTAATCACATTTTAATACCCTGACATGGTAAGGAATTAACATTTTTGTATAAACTATTCATGGCAAAAATAATCTGCGTTTCCTATTGTTAATAAAAAGAAAAGCAACATAGAACTCTCCACGAAGGCTGGCTTCTAAAAATCCTTTCCATTACCTATTGTCATCTTACCTTTTCTTTGATTACAGTTTGCTTTAGATGCCCAGCAAAGTCTCAAACTTTGGTAATTAGTTTCCTCATCACAAACCATAATTCTAACTAAGCAGAAATCTACCACTGAAATTAGGAAAAAAAAAATTCTAGTATTATTACAAAACAATTTATTCTCATAGCAGTGGTAAAAATAGAACTTGGTTTTGCATTATGAGAAAAGGAAAGTTTCAATTATTTGAAGACCAATAAAGAGAACACTAGATGTATAAACAACCAGACCCAGGATACTCTGGATACTAAAACAACGGCAAGTAGATTTTAACATAAATGTAATAAACAGTTAGTGCAGATGACACACATTAGAAGGCAATCATTTCCGCATTTAGACAGTCTGTATTAGAATATGCTTAATCTGATGCAATTATTTCAAAATAGAGTCAGAATGGGAATAAAAAGCTTAAGGTACTTGTGACACGACATCCGATTGTTACTGCATTTAAAATTATTTTTTCCCCCTCCAGTAAAGATTAAAACCAACATCCCACTCAGTAGCTCTATTTGTTCATATATTGAGATTTAAACCTGTTAAAGTAAGTTTTCAACAACTGTCAAAATTAAGCTCCAACAGCAATGCCTTGTAAAATGGTGACATGTTCCAGGCATTTAGGCTAGCACAAGTAAGGAAAACATTACAAATACAGTATATACACAATTATGAGATTTGGTAGACTTACCATACTTCACATCAGGAACTGTTATACCGCTCTCAGCTATGTTTGTAGATAGAATAACCTAAGTTTTGAAGCAAAAGATGAACAACAAATGCAGAGAGGAAAAATTACTCACATTAATGTTTCTACATGAAAAAATCCAACTTGCTATGAAGAAATACAGTGTAGTATTTCTGCTCTGCATATTAAAAAAAGCAATTCAACACAAGAAAACTTGTATTTTCTTGTCCTAAGATCAGAAAAGCATAATAAAGTAGTACAGCATATGACAATATAGAGGAAGAATGGAAATTGCCTTTGTCATAACAAAACATTACACAATTAGCAGTGATAAAGAGAACCAAGACACAAGCCAAAGTGTGGAGTACAAAGCAGGTGACAGACCCCTGTACTAGGGGACTACTTTGCTATGCAGTGCCACCAACAGCATACTGCTGTTATGCGGATGGAAGAATAGACATGCCCAAATTATTCTGAAGGACAAAACTAGTGTCACGCAATAGTTTAACTTCCTGTTACTGCATTTCTCTTGAGGTCTAAACACCAATTAAAGCAACAGCTTGGTAAGAAAGGCAACTAGTTTACAACTTGAAAAAACAAAACTGCTCTGCCCTCACACAATGGTTTGAGTTGGCACAACTACTATTAATTTATATACATTAATATTTGGTATTATTACTCTAGCAAAAGGCTTCACACACAAAGTAATGATTCAACAATATTTACTTTTCTGTAGCCAGGAGCTGTAGTCAAAACCACATTACTTTGTTCCTCTAATGTCACGCATGAGTGGAGCAGGTATATTTGCCACCTAAAGAAAATATATTAGAGACATATTTACTGACACAAGAATATAAAAATTAACTACACATCTGTGCTAAATCATATTACATACTTAGAACTCATACAGCAGAAGGATTCATGTTCAAATTTAATTGAACTGAAACATATGTGGTCTAGCTTACCTTTTCCTAAACATATTTGAGAGACGTGAGTACATGTATCTCATTTCCTTCAGACCTAGGGAACAAGCAATCAAGAGTTTGTTTTCTTTTTAGTGATCACTAACAATTTTAAAACCAATTCTCTTGTCTACTTAAATGACTTTCATTATTACCTCTTTGTCACCATGTAATAAAACAGCAGAAGAGTTAACCAGTAAATGTAAAAATGAGTCACCAAAACACTGTGAGTCTATTTTTCAAGAGTCATTGTCCATAATTTTACACTTAATAAAGTAAAATATCAGTATTAGATATAAAGGCCATCTGCCAGGGTCCAATTACTAGCCCTTGTTTCAGTTCCTTACCACTCACAATGCTCACCACATGCTGAATGGCTGGTTTAGGATAAATTGGGGTATTTCAGCCGAAACAAGCTGTTTCCAGGGTCAAGGGGAAAAAAAAAAGTAAATATCTATTTCTGCCTTAGCCATCTTGCCTTTGGCAGTTTCAGTGCCCCTTCTCTGGGGCATGGATTTCATGTCTGCCAGGAAAAATCTCACGACTACAGGATTCTCGCTGCCTTCCTGAATACTTCCACAGGCCTAAACCGTTCTGAGAAGCCTAGTTTGCTTCTTACTGAGACTTCAATTCTAAAGGCCTCATTTTCAAAAATCTGTCCAACACTGGGCTTCCCTGGTTGGATATTAAAGCTGAAATTTTGTTCTAACTGCAATACATGATTGCTGCAATTTTCCGTGAGGCTAAATGCAGTCTGAGCCCCTGGATGTGGAAGTTCTCACGCTCTTTTGGTGATTGCTACTTGACTTCAGAAGTGAGAAGGAAGGAAGACAAATGCAAGTGGAAAAAGAGAGATATTTTCAGGAAAGATAAGAGAGAAGAATAACTTAAATCAGAAACAAGAGGAAAGGATATGCGATGGGCTGGAAATTGTGACTGAGTTAAGGTAAGCAAGGAAAAAAGGCCAGAAAGCAAGAAAATGGGGCAAGAAAAGGAGAAATAGATTCAACAAGAAACCAACATGTTGATAATACAAGGTTCACTGTGAAAAGAAATTGCAGGAGAACATGGAGATTAGTCAACTATTGGAGTCAGACTGAAACTGGAAAAGAAGGGGAAGCAACTATAGGTAAGGGAGAAAAAAGATGTCAGGGTTGGGGGGCGAACAGGTAAGTTGGAGAAGAAAAAAAATGGTGGTGGTGGGGAAATTTAAAAGTTTCAGGTATGCCTTTTGTGTGAGACTAACTACAGGGGAAAACAATGTCACTAGAAACTAAAAAAGACAGCCTGGAAGCCTAATTTATACCACAGCTCAAATGAAGTAAGAGTACTTGAGAATGCAAATAACTGGCCAAATAACAAACAAAACTGACAGCACAATATTGAAGCAATTAAAGCTCTAAGCAAAACCACTTCAGCACTGTAAAGAAAAACATGCCAACTAGGAAACAGAACAACATTACTGCTTTTTAAGATTATTATAATATAGAAAAAATGTCTCTGTTCGTGAACTAGAGTATGTAATTAAAGATACAGAGAAAATTAAGAGAACACCATGATGGGTCTGTTTGGACACAGCCTGCCAGACAACTTGATCCCACCAGCTACTGCTCAACTATCTCGCTGTCTACTGCTTCCTACTTGCAGTGCTGCCTGCTTACACATCTGAGTAAGACATCAAAGCTAAAATCTATTTTATGTTTAAAAACAATTAAAAGCAGCTTGATCCTTGATTGGTAGAAGCAGACTCCACATAAACAATATTACAGTAATTATTAATCAGTTGAATAATTATTCAGTAGACACAGCAGGCAGTTATCTGCTGCCCAGTTCTGGAAGCGTCAAGAACTGATCATGACGCCTACAGAACAAAAGGCTGCCACCAGGAGAGACAGATCTTGGAATGAAAAAGAAAGTAGTAACAAAATCTGTTTGGCAAATGTACCAGGACAATAATGAGAGCAGGGTATCGAGAAATGGAAAAGAAAATACAAAACAGACAAAGAGATTGACATAGTAGAACAGGTAAAAGCTTAGGACAGTAGCAACAGAATCCCTTTGAAAGAAAACCTGCTTTGAGCTATGCAATTCCTGCAATCAGCAACCACATGTGAAGCACAGAAATCAGGCCATCCCCATCTTCTGCAAGCTCCTGAAGTGGATGACAACCTACTGTTGCTTTCATTTGGCCCGTCAGCCAGCCTGGCAGAAGCATGTTATATACTTGAAGGTGTAAGCTCAGTGATGATTCAGTCAACACAGTCCTATTTATTCTTTAAAAAGTCTAAAGAATTATACGTCAATGTATACGCTCAAGAAACACTAAGGTTGTCATGTCAAGCACTAAAACAAAAAAGTGCCAGAATTAAAGATTGGTTGTGGAAACTTAATGCAGCCTATTGGGAACATATTTATGCACATATGTAAAAAAAATAAATCAATGTACAGTTTAACACAGCACTTTGTATCACCTAGTACCTAGGGACTGACTAGCGCTATAATGAAAGGAGAGCTGAGTACTGAAGGGTATTTATCTGAAAGAATCAGACTCAGTAACGTAAAATTAAGCACTGAACAAGACAGGCAATTACAATTGGAAGGGAAAACATGGCATCCTACTCAAGACAGCTGCAGCAGCTCTGTGGAAGCAGATTCTGCCCCATCACTGAGTTGCACAAAGACAGTGGGCAAAAATCACTTCACAGTTCTCCTCAGCACGGCACTACTCTTTCTGGATGCTGATGCTTACTCAGCTTGAAATGTCAATGGGAGTGTTATTTTGAACGTACAAAACGCTTTGTAATTGTAAGCACTCAAAAAATCTAGGCATCTCAGTGTCCTAAACGCAGAGGTTATTTTTACCCAAATCTCTATCTCAGCTGTCCTCTTGTAAACTGAGGGCTCCCCTTCCCTTTTCTCCAGTTCTGTATAAAGATTATTTGTGGAGAAAGTTTCAAAAGGTATTTGCTAATCCTGTGTTGAAGATCAGTCTTGAGTATCCAGTTATAAAACAGGCCAAGGTTAAACTCTGAACAACAACAATAAAAACCAAACCTGAGTACCAGCTCATTCAGAAAGTACTGCCTACACAGCTTTTGATGAATTTACCACGTGTATTTAAACAGTAAGTTTCTTTTTATCAGTTGCAGTTACAAACCATCAGGGACAGCAGCATAGTAATAAAAAAAAAAATCAAAGCAAAAGACAAAAAAGATCTGGGAATTGAAAGTGCTGAACAGCAATTTCAGCCTGAAATGAAGACTCAGACTGCCTGAGGAAATCTGACAGCACACCAGACAACAGCAGTATGAGAATCCAGCAGCAACAGGAATGGTCTCTCTACTTTATTAGTGGCAAACTGGAATGGGGCCTACACTGACATGAAGAAGTGATTTCTTCTACCCATAGATTTCATAGAGAAGGTAACCCTAAGAAAGGCAGCTCTAATGCCTTTTAGCCGATAGCAGGGAGCCTCCACTGAAAGCTACTCCGCAAGTGCTGGTGTGCTCTGTTTCTAGTCCTAGTGGTAGCGTATCTACTACTCAGCTCAACACAGCAGAGAAATTACATTCATAAAGATTTTACAGAATTAGAAAGCCCCGGTAAGGATAGAGCTTACTATGCCCAAGGAAACAGCTGATCCTGACTCTCCTCTACAGTGCACCCAAGTCTTTTCAAAGTTTTCAACCAGCCAACTTTTACGTCCATGAAGTTAAAGAATATGTGAAAGCACCAGCTAATAGGTTTGTGATGATCAGGAAACTTAGCCTGCAGCATAGTCACACAAAAATTATTATATGCTTTTGTTTTCATAGTCATTCTCGCTTGAATCCCTTAGCTAGATTTTAGAGGCAGTGTAACATAATCTAGGTTTACTACTTAAAGACTGAAACTATACACAACCAGTTCTCCGATCATTACATACTGTGTCATCCTGTGTGTTTTTAATGTGAATTTTAACTTTTACTACAAGAATCTAGATAGAGTCCAGGGAAGAGACTACACTACATGCAGATAAGAAAACATTTCTAAAAGAATCCTAGGAAAGACACACAATATTTAATAACTAATCTGAAAATGTGAACAACTGTTTCTGTGGACTAACTGCAGAATTAATTTTATTACTGTAACTTCATTTCTAAAACATACAAAGTCTTTATTTTTTTGACTCACTGCTCTTCCAGTTATTGACATATTTAAACAGGTTTGCAAGAAAAAATACTCAAATAGACTAAGCCTCAGTTAAATGCGTGCTTAGTAAATCCTTGGAAGAAGCACCAGAAGAAAACTTGTAAAATGACAAATAAGGAAAAAGAAAATTACTAAGAGGTACTCACCTGGTAAAAATACTAGCACACTTCCACATCGAGATGGAACACTCAAGTTTTTTTCTTCCCTAACAAGAATAGGCAGTTTTATTAGTTTTACTTCAGCCTACTTTATTACCCTGAGATATTTTATCTTGAAAGAACAGGCAGAACTGCACAGTTTTTTGTAACATGTATTATTTAAACTTGGAAATGGAATTCAAAAGACTATTTGCTACTATGCTTTCTGAAAAACACAGTATATAAAAACTGGAACTAGATCATTAGGTTTAGTTTTGTCTTCAAAATCATGTTTAAAAAGAAACATTTACCAATGAAATTAATCAAAATTAGGTTAACAAAGATCTTAAAATGAAAAGGTATTATATTATACTACTGCCGAATTCTATGTAAACTTATTCAGTAATTTCTCAAGTGCATCTAATACTCTTGTATTCTAAAAATATCACTAGACACTTTTAACAAAAGCCTAGCATATAAGAAAACTAACCATTCTAGAGAACTACAGTCATGACATTAACTGAGATGTCTCCCTCCAAGATTATCCGTTACAAGTCAAGACACTAAAATCAAATTAGCATAATATAGAACCCGTATTTTTGGTAGTAATCATTCCTGATTCAAATGTTTTCATGTATCTTGAAACTCTTTACTCTCAAACTATATAATGAACAGAAAGTATAATTTTCAGTGGAAGGTTCATAACAATGGATGTTCCCAACAGCCCTTTTGGTATTTGAAAGCAGAACTGCTAAAGCCTTTGCGTTTGCTGACAGAAGGTAGCTTATTAGTAAAAGGTAGTTTAATTTTGCTGTCCTAAACTACAGTACAACAGCTTAATTGAAAAGATCAAAAGAACTCAAGAAAAAAGCTCAGATGTCACTTTATATTGTAAAAAATTAGTGCCAAATTTATTGTATTTATGTACCTCCATCAGCACTTGTACTTCAGTGGTTCACTTAACTGCTCAGGTGAGCTTAAGTAATGCTTTCTTAAAATTGCAAAGTTTATGTAATGCTAAGTTTGAAAAAAATCAAGCTTACAAAATAAAATTATTACTTCAGCATACATTTATACATTATAAGAATATATGGGAACAAACCCCATTCCTAAAGTAAATATGCGTTCAGCGTTAGACTAAAGATGTAGAAGCAACTCTACTACATTTTCAGGTACTAAATATCAATTTACAATACACAGAGAATAAAACAAACTATTTACTTACTTCAAGAGACAGTAAGGCGTTAGTTAAAGAGCCAGTGAAAATTAATGCCTAGTTTGTATTCCTTTTTTCATGGCTTAATGTATGTTTTAGTTTACAATACAAAATAGTATTTCTGGTTTTATCTTCATATAAATAATATTCAGCTCTGGTCTGCAGCAAAGAATCTAGTTTCCATATGATATGACTGGCTTGAATGGTCACTTATGCTTCAGGGCATGAAATGTATTTCAAGAACACTGGGCATTTCAGTAAGATGTACAAGCAGTGTTAGTATGACTAACCTGAGTAGAAATCACACAAATACATAAAATAAAAGCAGAGTTGCATAGAAAATTAAGTTACCACTAATAAATATAACACACGGGCTGCTGCTGTTCCTTAATTAGAGTCTCATTTCCCCAGAGAATGACTCATTCCAGATCATGAACTGTATCTTACCTATTGCTCTTCATCTCCAACTCATCAAATGACTCAATCAAAGACACTGCTACTTCATACATTTCCCTCTCTATCACTGGGTCCTCCATTCTTTGAGAAGGAACCTGTGTGGAGAAAAAAGCATTGACGTTAATACAGTATTACAGGCTAAAAGATTGTAGATTACACATGTGTGTTGGGGTTCATACGGTATAACAGGCTAAAAGATTGTAGATCATGTATATGTGTTGATTTGTCAAGTGTTTTTCAATTAAAACTGATCCAGCACAGAAGCTGTACAAAGAAGTAACTTAATCTGGAGCATTCATTACCTTCTGAATAGATGTTTTCCTTCAAGCATCCTACCATTCTAATGCTAAAGAAATACTTTTGATATTTACCCACTTAAGATAAGCACTAGCCCACACTCCCCCTAACTTTTGCAGGACATACTCCTTAACCATAAGTGTTATGCACGTGAGACTAAGTGCAACCCACGGGGGGAACAGGATGACAAGAAGATAAATTTGCATAAGGCAGGCACAATCCTTCTCACAGGTGCCATAATGCAGGTCTCTACCTGACTACCAAATAAGTCACATACCTCTTTCTCATTTAAATTATCTTTGTATTTAATGGCTCGTGTTTTAGGTCATACCCTGTCACAAGACTATGGTTCTGATGTACGCAATATAACCCTGATGAATCACATCTACCCTGTTTTCTAGTATTCTGTCACAAACTGGGCTTTAATATTTAAAAACACAAACCATCAAGTCATCAGACCAAAGACAATAACTTAATCATGGTTTAGTTTTGAAAAAAAAACAGCTTAATGAACTAGAAATACTCTGTGAATGGTCTACAGTATTTACATATTGTTTTCCTTGTGGGGAAAATGGGTTTTGATTATTGCTCATCTTTCATTCTCAGGGCTTCTCCTCATTCAGGTGGAAACTCTTTACTTGACTGCTACCTCTACCTCTAACTTTTCTGGCCTCGTATTACAGTGCAATCTGCCCTCCACATACTTCACATGTTTAGAAATCTTACACGTCAAATTGTACCTTTCTACCTCATATTATGACTTTGAAGTTCTTTCCTCTTCCCACCCTCCACCCTCAAGTGACATATTTTATTCACTTTTACGCTGAAATCGAACAGTTTAAGTCACCCAAGATTTTGCCAAGAAAACCAACAGGTACAAGTGATCAGCCTCTATGTTCTTTCTCTGCTTGTTGTGTGTGCATATGTGTGTATGCTATGTGTGTATGCTTTAAGAAATCATGTATTTTCTTACTAGTTAACAAACATCCACTTTTACTTTTATGCTAAACCTCGAATTTCTCTTAACCTATTAGTCACCTTCACTTGCTGCTTGACATACTACAATAGCATTTCATCATTAAAATACAGCTTTATTTACCCTTGAATGTCCATTTTTACTTTTACGGAATGGTCCTATAGTTGAAGTGACAGCAAAAACAGCATTTGTGCTTTAAGCATAACACTCCAGAAGAACCACACTGCACAATAACAATAAAACTGCAGTAGTCAGTAGTAATTGGTAAGTATGTGCAGATAAATACCAACATAAGATGCAGCTGTAGCCACTGACTTTTAACAAGGATATGAACTGTAAGGCAAAAGTTACTCCTGGAAAGAAATTAAAAGTGAAAGCTGAATGGCTGAGAGTAATACTTAAAGGTTTCTACACACAACACTAAAATATTCCAGCTTTACCTGTAAAAGAAGCAGGGCTTTAATTTTAATCAAATGAAGAACAAAATTAGGATTACAGATGTATTCCAACTTAGTTATCATACAAGCAAGAGATGATCTTGCAAAATTGTTCAATGAACAAATAAAGCAATTGAAAGATACAGTGCAAGTTGGAATGCACATACGTGTACTGATAAGCATCATTCATATAGCATGTCCTTCAGTTGTCTCAAGTGAGATGAAATCCACTGAGGCAATGTGTAAACCTACGCACCCAAGGATTACAAATTTTGGATACACGCAGATGGTGTACTGGTCGAAAATACAGAACCACCTGGACCAGCTACTTTGATCATAAGGAAATAGCTATCTTCAAATGTAATGCTGCTGAAAGGCTAAGATGACCCTAGGATCAGGAAAAGTCATTCTAAGAGTGTTAGTGACACTGTACAGAACTGACCCTCACTTCAAAGTGATCCAAGTCTTGCCAAAGTTTCCAGCCAGCACACTTGCCAGCCTTTGAAGTAAAAGAACTCTTGAAGCCAACAGATACTCAGTTTGTGATGCTAGGGTAACTGATGGGGACTGACAATACATCGGCACTTCTTACTAAGTTTTAAAGGGATTAGCTGAAACTTGAACAGAAGCAAATTACGACTACTTGAATGACCAGAAAAATGAAGAGATTTTCTTGTAAAAGGAGAATAGCAAAGCCTTAAAGCCTTAACTAACAAAACAAAATGAAAGCCAGAAAGAGATGTTATTGCAACCTCTAAACCTATCCAAGAGTAAGTAAGAAAATGGGAGGGAGAAAAGGTATTTTAATCTAAAAAAGAAAAAAACAAACCCAAAAGCCAAAAAACAAAAAAACCCCAACAGACTCACAAAAAACCCCAAATCCAAACAAAAAACCCAACTGTGCAGCCTCTAATCTTTCACAGTCTCACAAGGTGTTCTTTGGAGAAAAGGCAGCAGGAAGCAGAATGTCCATTCGCTTACTCCTTTCCCAGATCCAGCACTGGGATGGCATACCCACATCAAGTTCAGTGTTCAGTGCCAAGACACTTTTAACTTGATCCAAAATCCTTTGCCTGCAACTGTACACATTTGAGCAAGTAAGGATGTTTCAGAAAGCTAAAACCACAGAAAAGTGAACTGAACTATTAAAATGAAGTTAGTTATTTTTCTACCAGTTTCCTTTCTGAAGCAGCTCATGATGGAATCACAAAACCAGCACTGCTAACATGATTTAGATCAGCTTTTGCTACTTCAACCTCAGCCCTCAGCTTCCCAACCCTTACCAGAACAGCCAACCTGTAACACTACATCATGTCAAGCCCAGGTTGCCTTGGTGTCTGCAGAAAGACTCCTCTCTGAAAACCCTAACAAAATTATCCTACTTTGTTCCCGTTGACAATGGATTGGAGGATCAAAAAAAGTGATCTGTAAGAACTTGACAATACTCTTTCCACTTCTTTGACCCCCTTGAATCAACCAGCCAGGGAGGCTTGTCAGGTGTACAACTCTGTTAATCCCAGAATTTCTTAACCGACTGTAGTAATGCTTTTCCAATGAAGCTTGATTAGCCCACGAGAAACCAAAGACCACATTTCCAGTAGTTTTTGTAAGTAGCACTTTTTTTCCCTGATATATGTGATAAGCTACGAATTTATCTTTTCTGGGCTGTTTGAACATAAGATTTTTGTTTTTATATTATCCCTGCTTAAGTAACTGTCAGATTTGTCTTTCCAATGTCGTTACCGATTGTACCTTTTGTATTCTTTAACATGACAAGGCTGCCACATCACTCCTGATAAAAGACAAGGATGTGACAAACAGCAAGTCCAAAAGCCCAGTCAGAGCTGACTGAAATAACACAACATAATAGGAATAGCTTTTGACAGCACTTCACTACCTTTCATCTGGACTCTGACTTCAGTTCCAGGGATATGAAGGAGTTTTTACATTTGCAAGCCAAAAATGGGACTATCTTTTTTGCCTTAGGTAAGAAGTACAGACTCAGGATTTCATAGATCTACTGCCAAAGACTAACACTTAGACACTCTAGTTACTTCCATTTTTAAAATCTGCTCATGGAATCAACTGTAAAATTAGTTTGCATTTGATATCTCCAATATTATACTACTGCAAAAGGTAAGCATTCACACAACTAGCTTTAAATTTGCCTACAGATGCACCCTTCATGCATTTTTCATCAAAACTTGCATTTCACTAATTCCTTGGAGCTTAGAGGGTGCTGATACGACAAAATAATGATCCAGTCAAATATCCAGAACAACACGCTTACAAAGGCTATTATGCCAAAAGGAAAATATTTTTTATACATCTATAGTGAAAAATTAAACAGTAGCACCTCTAAATGACCCAATATCTGAGCAAGGGTAGGCTAGTGCTACAATGAAGAATTTTTCCCTTCCTTCCCCCTTATTTTTATTCTTTCCTACAAATGAAGCAATTCAAGTGGAATGCTTGATCTTTGATTTGTCTAGATGTCTATCTCGTTGTATCAAAGGGTTTACTGCAAATAGGCATACAGGAGAAGACAAAATAATGACTGGCATTTCTATTTATCTTCCAAATCACAATTGATATTAGTGAATTCCCAAATCATCCAAATTGGAACTGCTCAAAGAAAACTTTTATTATCAAGCATAGTTTTAAAAAATATATCACCTACAGAAATGAGTGACGTATTCAAGCCAAGAGCTCTGCAAAATTCATAAAACAATTTCATGTTTACACAGTAATATCCAATTATTTTAAGATCTTTTGAGAAGGGACAAAGGTTCCTATCTCAGAGCAAACAAGACAGAAAGGAATAAACTGATTCCAATCAAGATGCTTTATGTAATGAGTTATGATTTATGTGATCTGATTTCAGTTACTAATTTTAAAATCAAGATTAAACTCGGAAAAAAACCTGTTTATCTAAAATGCAAAGAACATTTTTTAAACTTCCGTAATCTTTTATGTTAATTTAGCAGACTTTTATAGGCAAAAATAAAATATTTAGAACTAAAGCCTGAAGCCCGTACCTCAGGCAGCTGATTTTGATTTTAGCATGATGAAGGATGTGCCCCTGCTTCCATATGGCAGCGTTAACTCATTAATTGCCTTAACACTCAGACTCTGCTTTAAATTTTATTAGGACATTACATAGATCTTAAACTCTTCCACATTTTTAA
>VXBO01005566.1:36497-48100 GCA_013400135.1 Rhinoptilus africanus
CCTGTGCTGTGTACAGCATAAGCAATTTTTTTCTTCTGGCAAATGAATCTTCAGTGATTACTACCCTCCTTAGGCATTAGAGAAGCAATTCTCCAGTGTAGCCATATAGGCTGTTAAGTGGCCACCAGTGATTTAGTGAGTATCTATTATTCTAACATATTTTTCATTACTCAAAATTACGTATTTGCCATGGTGGCCTATGTGGCTGCAACAGAAATATGTTCAAAACTACTGCAAAAGAGCTCTGGGATTATTTAAAAAAAAAAGTAAAACAAAGGAAAAAATAGGAAGCGTATGAGCCACAGCTGACAGAGAAGCCAACTTGGTAACATCAAACTTCTAATTATAAATAATTCTTCTCTGATGACTCTCTTCATTTCCTAGCTCTTTCTGCCTTTGATACATACCAGCAACATGAACCAACCAAGGAAATATTCCCTGAGTTTCTCAGCTATATTCAGAAAGATCTATAAATCCTCATATGTTACCTTCTGCGCAGACTTTTACATTGTTCATCTTGGATGCAAACTACTGAACAAAATACCACATAATACTTAAAATTCCCAGCTCTTTACATTCAACTTCTGCTACGTGAAAGAAAAAACTAGGCTGCTGGTAAGCAAACTCCTGTTTTATCATCGTATATCAAATGGTTATTTGTAGTTTTATTAGACAGCTTTCAACTGACTATTCCAATTTCTTTCTTACTATGGCGAAAGAAATAAAGTTATATTTACAATACCTTGAAATCTACAATGTGCTTCAAATCATCAAGATAATATTCTTCGATTGCATAAGATTTGCCTTCCACTTTAAGTACACAGACTGGATTCAGACCATTAGGAACCAGAAATGCAAAGTAATCAGCAAATTCTTTACAGTTCATGGTAGCAGACATCAATATTACCTGTTGAAAAATTGCACAGCAAATGTAAAACATTAGTTTTAACACAAAATGCCACACTATGTTTGAATCTCTGGTTATTTTTTATGCTAAAATGGTCTAATTTGATTACTACAGGTTACGTATTCCAGGCACTTTTAAGACAGTCCAAGCTAAATGCTTAAGATTCCGTAGGTAGCATATGGAGAAAGATAAGCACCTGTAAGGGAACGGCCTGGGCTAGAGGCCTAGGGCAGACAACGCGAAAAAATTTTTCCTGTGGTGAAAGTTCAACCTTAAAACATCTAGTACTCTTTCTCAAGCTTATGATCTCTACATGGTCCTCAAAAGAAAAAAGCATACTCTAAATATTTTCAACTCCTGTTTTACTAAAGAGTTAGATTAGATGTCAGTGCCTTAAACTTCATCAAAACATGTGCTTGCTCCTGTAGCAGCAGTAACTGTAATTATAACCCAGCCTTAAAAACGTTACTATAATGATTTTGAAATATGTCAAGTAAACCTTCTGTCGGTTTCAATTCAGTTGTGCACTTAATGCTACCATATTTAACCAAGGATAAGCACTGCCCTCAATATCCAATATATAATTTGAATCAAATACCCGTCTTGCATTTTTTAGCCTTAAGCAGACTTTAGAAACTAATGCATTTTAACATGAGAAAAAAAACCACTCTCAGAACACATTATTGCAGCCAGGAAAAGAATGCCCTTTAGCTTGCTTGTGTAAGAAAAGTGGCAAACTAAACAGTATTTTAGTAGAAAATGATGACAGATTTTAAGGTAAGTTATTTAAAACATGCCCTTTGTAGACCAAAAACATTAAAATTTATTCTTGCAAGAAAAAGTAGCAGAATATACTTTGAACCTACCTTTACAGACTGTGACTCTGTGTGCAACAGTTTACGGATCACCAAGAGCAAGAAATCCATTTCTTCTGTACGCTCATGCACCTGGAAGACATTATGCACAATTTAATTTTCACTAATTCATTATGTTCTTTTTGACGATCTCTTCCTTAGCTACTCCAGTTCATGTTTTATTTTTGTCACTTGGAGCAATATATTTTCAGAGAAGAAAACACACCTTTTAAGTTTACACGTTAATCACCTTTTAACATCCCAACACAGCTGTTCAGATGACTACAGCACCCTTTGTGAAAATCACATGCCACTTTTAAGTCTTGCAAGTTGTACAATAATGACAAGAAAACAAATCGTCAGCTCTAGCTGCTAGTTCTACTAGAGTTGACAATAATACCTGAAGTGATAATGAAGTTGGGTGAGTCAATTGTTTGGTAAGATCACAAACGATCCAGGCAGGGACAGGCTTGTCTAACAGGTAAGCAAATTGAATAGACTCTCCTTTTCCCAATGGCTTCTAGCTATGATCAAAATACACAACATCTCTCTAAAATATTATTTTCCACTCAATTCTTTATATATCCTAGCACCTGACTTTTCTGGCTGCACCTTGCAGTTCAATAAATACTTATTTTTAACATTATCAAGGAAAGAATACCCCTTTCTTAATTATTACAGTTTAAATATATTAAGTTCAGCAGCTTTTTCCAGAGCTCAACCTTCAAAGGTCAACATTCATTCCCTGTAAGGCTATTAGCATATTCTAACATAATGTAAAGATATATTTATATTCAGTTTTGCTCCACTACGAAAAAGATTTAGCTAAGGCAGTTCTCAGGCTGACAGCAAGGTTGTGCTGTGAGAAGTCATAATTTTCAGACCTACATTCACTCAGGTATGTTCCTAAGCACCTGCAGTATCCTAACAGGGCTGAGACCTGCAATTAAGAATGAAGGGGAGAGCATCTGGCTGCTAAATCACAGAATCACAGAACAGTTTGGGTTGGAAAGGTCACCTAGTCCAACACCAACTAGTCCAACTCCAAACACCTAGTCCAACTCCAAAGGTCACCTAGTCCAACACCCTGCAATGAGCAGGGGGCCATTTTCAAGAAATGGTTAGTGTTGGGTCAAGATTACAATTCGTGAGGTAAATGTGCCGAAAAAAGTGGTATATGGGGAACAGAAGAGACTGGAATTTGGGCTGGAGAAGCAAAACACGCATACAGTCTCAAAAGCTAGTAGCTGCTGAAAGAAGTGGTACGTGCTCATAGCATCAGTTCAAATTATAGCACCCAAGCAAACAAGGTTTTTCAAACCTCTGCATAAATCTCCTGCCTCAGGGGCCACAAAACTTTCTTCCTTTATCAGGTATGAAAATGAATGAGTAATCTAACACCTCTCTATGTAAGCAGCTTCTACTGTTAAATTTCTGCATCTTTCATCTAAATCTGCATTTCCTCATCATAGGCTTAAAAACGTTAAGGTTTGCAAGACCCTGCTAATATACTAGAGTGGTCTCAAATCTCTCCCATGAAGACAACTGGCACAATTCTTTAAGATTTGGGGGCAGGGTGTGTGTTGGTTCTTTTTGTCTGTTTGAATGAAGTCCTAAAGCTTCTTCATGCACAAGTGCAACTATTTGCCTAATTTTTTCCACTTTTTCAATGTGCCATTTCAAATGCAGACACAACAGCCTTCATTATTGCTGTAATGGCCTAATGGTATACCAAGGACTGTCTCCCTGCTCCTCAAATATCCAAGAATCTGTCTCAGCTACAATACCGTAATGGGATAAAAATGAAAAGCAGCATTAAAAAAAAAAGTCCTCTTCTGTGCCACTACATCCCAAGATTTAGTGCTACACCTTATATGTGATTTACATTCATGGTTTGTAAAAGCCCAATTTCACATCGGACTACATTTCACAGTCAAATACTGTTTAGCTCAGAAAATAAGCATAAAACCACATAAAAATATACAAATTACAAAAAAAAATCCTACAAGTATATTTTCTTTAGCTTTTCAGTGAAGTGAGAGCAATAACGATGAATTCACATAAGTGGACTATAAATCTGGCTGGAAGACAGAATATTTTCAGAGGGCTATTTTATTTTTCAGGACATCCTTAAAGAGTAAAGACTCTTTCTAAGGAAGGCAACAGCAAAGAGTAAAAGCTAGCCACAGCCTCCTCACAGGCCGAGCCAGAAAGGTTCTTGAAATCCAGGTAATAGATTTCAGAAATTATTCCAAGGCATTCTTACCAAAAGCTAAGCACTGCCACACACCACCTCTAGACCTTCAAGTTTTAAACTTCATTTAAACTTCAAAGGAACACCGAGACAAGAATTCTTAGCTGGGAAAACTTATACAAAGCATCTTTACAAATAGATTGCATTTTTCTTTCTCTAGCTTTGTAAGAGAGACAAACAAGGTTTTCTTATCATTAATTTATTACCACCAACTTACTTCATCAATGAAAATGTGTGTGAATTCACCTAGGCTTTTGGAACCAACTATTTTCTGAAGAAGAACTCCAGTTGTCATGTACAGCAACCTTGTGTTCTTTGTGGAAACGTTCTCTAAGCTTACCTGACACAATGAGAAAAATATAGATGGGAACAGTTAGGTAATGTATTTACAGGAATTATGCATCTGAAAGAATTATAAAATGAAATATAGTGTAAACCCATGAGAATTATTCATTCAAACTTGTAAAAGCCTCTGTACAAATGTATTTTTAGAGACTAGAATTAGTTAACTAAGGAAGCAAACATTTTCTTTGGGAAAAATTAAAGAACCCCACAAGTTTATTATAAACGATCAAAATTTTTTGCTGAGGGCTATAGCCTGAGAAGAATTCTTCAGAAGTTTTTAAAGGTACATATATAGATCTTTCCACTAAGAAAGAAAAAGATTTTTCCAAAACATAATTTTCTTACCATACAGGAGAAAAGGAAAGAGGTATAAGATCTCATCAAGACCAACCAATCTATTATTGACAGGAAAGTTCCACAACCCTATGTTAAACAAGGGATTTTTATGATAGCTGAAGTTACAGAAGCATTTTAGAAATCTCAGGTGCTGCCTACCCAGGCAGGTAGACAGAGCTGTGACCACCTTTTCATTTTCCACTTTCAAAAGAGCCTAGAGCAGACAAGTCTACACTCAGCTGTCCTCCTACTTCCATTTCCAATCAGTTCACACAAATACTTGTAAAACAAGCACAGCACATCCACATACACTGTGCTGAAAACAGTTTGGAAGCACACCACTGTTTAACATCATTAAGACTCATTACCCTAATGAATCAATTTAGCAATTTTATCACTATTTAATTCAAGGTATCAAGTCATAGAAAACACTTTGTTTAGAAACTACCTCCGAAAAAACCCCCAACATATATAATCTATGGTAATTCTACAAAGCAATAACTGATATTAATACTGGCTTAAGTTACGATTTGAGATTCCCAGAGTTATCTAGAATGTTCACCTCTCAGAACTGAAACTTTTTTAGTAAGTGATTAAGCATAAAGACTATTTTTACTTCACCTTCCAACCTATTTGTGGAAAAACTGAACTTCAGAGTAGTGTAAAAAAAAAAAAAGGACGGGGCAAAAATTTGATACTCTGACAAAGAACAGTATTCATCAGGGATGACAGCAGAAATCCTTTTGATGTGAAAATGAAACTGATGTATCTGTGCAACCCTGTAATATGGCACTGCTATTACTAGTAACAGGCTATAAGCTTTGCACCGAGTTTGCAAGGCTTCAGGACTATGGCACATCAGGCCTGCTCTCTCCAAACTTTTCTTGGTCTGCCTCTACCTTTGCTTTACTTGGTCTAGCTGTGATAACAATTTAGTGTAGCATAGAGATATACTGGTACAGCATCAGAGGCCCTGGGAAGTGGAGACACATGGTGCAGAAGAGAAGAAAGCAGACATGGGATAACAGACGAGGCAGAAGCTTGGCATTGTAGACCCCATTCTATAAGCAACTCTGTAACAGTCAGTTAAAAATAGTCAGTTCCCCTGACTATGTCCTGAACTGAGAGTCAGTTCCCCTCAGACCCGGAACTGGGCAAAATTAGTTTTATGGGTAACAAAGAAAAAGCATCTAACATATATAAATAGTACCGAATGTACTACATTCAGATGTAACCTGCAGACCAATGAAGAAAGATGTAAATGCACGTTAGCAAATGTATATAAATATGACCCTAAGTGGAAGAAAGGAAGAAACAACAAGAAAAAGAATGGAGAGGAAACCAATGTGTATTCCTCCCAGCAAAGGATTCCAGGAGGAGACAATTCTCCATAAACATCCTCTCACCAGCATGAACCTGCTGACCTTAGGGCCCAGAGAAGCTAGTCCAGAGATAGCTATTGTCAAACTACCAGTGAAACAATGACCACAGCTGTTTACTGTGGTTACTGACAAAGAGCTGATTGAAGCACCAGTATCTGTGTCAAAAGATGAAAGTGGCATTAAGGGAGGCACAGAACTGAGTTTGAAGCCCAGTTTGACAAAAAAAAAAGAAGGTAGATATAAAAGGAAAAACTAGTTCTGGCTCTTCTCAAGTTAAGAAGAAATGACAGGACATAAACAAAACAGTCTGGCCATAAATGCATGAAAGTTTTGACACAGCTGACTGGTAAAGGTAGAAAAGTCAAACCAATCAAGTATGGCAATTTAGGAGTTTAAAGGAAAAGTGACAGAATATAGTTCTCTTGCAACAATTTCAATGATAATATAGATGTGTCCAATTATCAGAATGCAGTCAAATATTTCTGTTGGAGTCTCAGTAGCATTTATAGTTGTTCAACTTTAAAAGCTTACACATTTCACTATGAATGTTTAACATGAAACAGCCAGAAACCTGCAATTTCACTTTAAAAGCAAATTCTCTAACATTTCTTCAAGATCCTAGATATGCTTAAAAGTAATTAAGAAAGATGATATAGTACTTTTAAATGTATTTTTAAACACACTTTGAAATTTTCTTATACCTGGTATCCTACAAATCCATCTAGAGCCCACGATCGTTGCTGGCTAATCCACTTGGCAATGTTGATGGCACCAATTTTCCGAGGCTGGGTAACAGCAATGTGGCAGGAGATAGATTGCTGGATGCAGTAATCCAAAATATATTGTGGAATCTGTGTACTCTTACCACTGCCAGTTGCTCCTTGTATAATCACAACTGAATTGCTTTCTATCAGAGACACTATCTGAAACAATTTTTCAAGAAAACTCGTAAGTCTACAAAACAACTCAAAACAGATTTCAAAAAGATTTGAAATATCAATAGCTTCCAGGCCACACATGAAATCTCTGTAAAATTCTGTGCTGTATTTTCTGTCATCTCCTAGGCGTCTGTAGATAACTGGACTAAAACACTTTAGAAGACCACAGAAAAGAACATGGGCACACGCTTCCTTACACGCTTTCTGTTTATAGGTATTTATGTAACATGTAATAGCAATGTTTCTTCCTCTAAGAAATTTTATACAATGGCTTTGTACAATGAACAAAGGTTTTGTACAATACTTAAAACAGGAACAGAAGTTTCCTTCTGAAAAAAACAAAACAAAATATGATTTTCAGCTTTATTCCATAATGAGAGAAAGTACAATGAAA
Source organism: Rhinoptilus africanus (assembly GCA_013400135.1). Lineage (NCBI taxonomy): Eukaryota > Metazoa > Chordata > Aves > Charadriiformes > Glareolidae > Rhinoptilus > Rhinoptilus africanus. The sequence continues at coordinate 43,908 of VXBO01005566.1, forward strand.
TTACCTCTTCCCTGTGTTTGGCTATAGGCATATCCACACATTTATGGTTAACTATTGGTATCGAAGCCAAATCACTTGATTCACACTGAGACAATGAAGTATCTAGGCATAAAAATAACCAAAGGTAAGTTATTTCAATACAGAAATAGAAAGACCAGCAGGAAAATATGATCACAGTATTTGGAAATCTAACTTCTACCAAATTTTAATCATATACCTATGAGTATTTATAGATCTAACTTTTTAATATTGACAGATTGAAGAGATATTCTGTATTTATGCACCTACTGTTTCACTGTCAGCAGCTCTGAAAGACATTGCTTCTGCTTATAAGCACTGTCAGTGTCAAGGATGTATGCAGTTCTATAATTCTAGATGTTTTTCTCTTAATCAAAAAACCGAAACAGTATTTTTGCATAGTTTGCATTACAACTGCAAAACCTACCCCTGTTCTCAAGAATGTTTGTGACAATACTGAAAAAAACATTCCTCATTCATGTAACTATGTCTTGTTTCCCTTAAAGCCTATTGGATCCACATACAAAATAATCCATGTTTTGATACAAAGACGGTTTTATTTCCAGCAATTGACATTTAAAACAAGTGTGGTGAGTATCATGACGATCTTTCAATGGATACTGCATTCTGCAGTCTCTTGGCAGGAGTTAGTCATTGTTAGCACTGGGAAATAGAGGACAAAATCCTTATCAGTGCTACCATGCCTTTCTGCTCAGCAGCCTGCTCTCAGTTTGGCCACGAAAAATACAAGAGGAACTGAGTAGGTGTGGAGGTATGTGTAGAAGGGGAAAACCAGGTAAGACTTTGGTAAGCAACAATTCTGCAAATTACCACTAAACAATTTGGCTAAAAAATCCCACTATACTGAAATCAAAAGTGGAAATGCTTTCTATTTCAAATAGGTTTAACTATGGTGAAATTTACTTACTTATTTGCATACAAATAATAAAAACGTTAAGAAATACAACAAAGTAGTGGGAAAGAAATCTAGTATTCTTTTTAAAAAGTAAATATTTACTGTAAAATAAAGGCTATAAACTAAATAACTGACTACACAGTTATAGCTTCCTTTCTTTGTAAGGGTGACTGAAAATCTCACTGAGCAGTGAAGCAGAAGCAGGTGGAATAACTTCTTTTGTACCTGTACCACAGCTGAACGTGCTCCAACCCTCCAAATTGTCTTCAAGTGTCAAGGAATACAAAATTAGTTATTCCCACATTAAAACAAACCACAAAAGCTGAAGGGTTCAGTAAGGCAGTTTCATAAAGCACACCAAATAAAACCAACCCAGAGATTTATAGCCACACTCTCCAAAAAGAAAGGTTCTTTACCTAGATTCTATGTAATGCAACAGTTATCGGTAATCATTGCATAGTGATTTACTTTGCACTACCAAACACGTATGAAACAGAATATCAGCATCCCTGGAAAATACTAACTATCCCCTTTAAAATACTTTCTGGTCAAGTTTCTAAATATATTCCCTGGGATAATTCACATCTAGCATTCTGTCACAGCCACACTGAACAAAGGCTGACTGCCTTCCCTCTGGCACAAACATGTCACTACTGAGACATCAGTAGCTTTGCATGATTTGACCAATGCTGGAAGAAATCTCAAGCTGCTAGGAAAAAGATCCCGGTGTCAGCATATTCCTGCTAAAGCACTACAGCCTTCCCACCTTTATCAGGTTTTCCATGTAACAGGTGCAATTTTGAAAAATGTGTTAGAGGTACATAACACAAGACAGAAGCTTATAAAAAAGCAGGGACAAAAAAATTTAAATGGTAGGATTCGCATTATAAGCTTCTCTGGCTCAGTAAAATCCCAGTGTATTAACAAGAAATCATTAACTTAAAATTCAATTAAGAATTTTATTTAAAAAATATAAAGGAACAAACTGGAAACAAATAACTATAAGTATTCATGTTCCTGCTGAATACTTAGATCAATGTAATCAATTTTGTATATTTCCCTTTGTTTCACTGATGAAACATCTTTTCTTTATATTGCTTCTCATATGACAGTTCTGTGACAGCAGTATCTTACCTTCTCCTAAGCACAGAAGTTTGGAAAAAACATTCTACGAAAAGTAACTGGTTATCCAATGTTAGCCACCACCAACATGCGGAGTTTGAGAACGGGCAGCCATATAACCATTTAGTAGATGCTGCAAGTACTAAAAACTGTATGGTTTGGTTTTTCCTCTTTGAGACACATACTCTGTGCTTAAATGGGAAGAAATATTACTGAGTTTGCCTGGGGAACTAATACCATGACAACTGTGAGACTTGTATCTAGAGCAGCCAGTACAGTCTCTGGGCCGCAGAATAAACTTGCAGCTTCAGATGAACACTGAGGTGACCCAAGCAGACATCTAAAGGCCCATTCTAACAAACCGAGGATACAACCTTCTTCCAAAATCCAGTATGATTATTAGTGAAAAACCACAACTGGGATTAGGAAATTGGGTAATCACCTTAGAAGACAGTAAGTTTTTGCTTTTTTTTTTTTAATGAAAGGTGGGGTTTTTTAAACAATGAAGAGTCACTGCAGAATAGAAATACTTGAGTATACACCCCTACTAAAGTTCCAAGGTTATTCTAGTTACTCTACTCATTTAAATAAGCATTCAGCTGCGGACTCTACAGTAACTACCTTCAACTGCTGTTTGGCAGGTTTTTTTTTTTTAAATGATACTTGTTTATGAAATGAATCCTAAAATGAAAACTGGTCTTTAGAAAAACAGATCACTTCAGCAAATACAAAGGCATCTATAGATTGAAGGAGATACAGGACTGTAGACTTTTCAAGTAAGAAAGGCACAAAGTTTCAGTTTTTCAATTGCTTATACTTTCTGGAAAACATTATTAAGACTGGGACAACAAACCCAGCCAACACACATCTTTGTAAGACCTGACGCTCAAACATGCACCTTGGATTCTGACATATAGAGAAGGCAGGTCCCTTTCCACCTGAAAACAGTAAATTAAGGAAGCATGCAGCTGTCTCACCACGCTGTTTTATAAAAAGCAAAATATTTCTCTGTATAAGAACCATTACTGCAAATCCAGAATAAATAATGATATTAATTTCTCTATTCAGAGTCAGTGCAAAAAGAAACTGAAAACTCAGTTACGGGAAAGATGAATTTGCCTGCTCACTTTCTTTTCAATTATTATGAAAGTTCTAAATATGCTGACTGCCATGACTAAAACAGTCTACTCCCCATGGAAAGTGGAATTTTCCAACATCTCCATTATTACAGCCCATATAGCTGATGCATTCCTTCTGGTACCTGTTTCATGAATTGAATTTGAAGAGATCCTTTAACATAAGATTTGATTTTTGTATTCATCAGGTTCAAGAAAAGAGATAGTGCAGCTGGATCTTGGTATCTGCCACCAAGGAAATTAAAATAAGATGCATAAAAAAATATACTTGAAAGTACTGGTTATGTGAATCAAATGAGATGCTTACTACATCACCGATCATTCTACCACTGAGCTACAAATACATGAAGTGATTACAGTCAGCAAGCAAGCTCACAGGAAACAACCAGGCTCCTACCCAAGCCACAAACCATAAGGACTTCACAGTAAGTCATGCTACTACAGTCATAACACAAAGAACACGAAGTTGCTGCCGACTGAGCTCTGAAGAGCTTAATCCAGAGCCTGGGCAAAGCAATCATTCTTCCTGACTAGGGAAAACAGGCTAATCGTTTTCTGTGTCTTGGAAATGCTGACTGCTGAAGGATGCCTCCAGGGAAAATTAAAATTCCTAAGAAATTACCGCAAGTAATTAGGCTTTACTCATGAGGCTTCTGTTCTCCACTGCAATCCTCTTCAACTTCCATATATTGTGAATACATAGAGTTTTGGGGTGAAGATCTGTGCTATGATCAATTTTCCTACCATGTATCTGTTCTGAATCCCAAACATTTAAGAAATCCCATAACTTAAGTTTTTCTGTATTTCAGAAACCTAATCATAAAACAAGGTTTAAATTGCTTCTTCTCTGTAAGCAATTACTTCACCTGGGACCTAGAAGATCCTCAGAAGAGATCCATTTAATGGAGTGAAAATAATGAAGATAGAAGAGGAAAAAGACTGCCATCCACAAAGCTGCATGAAAATAATGACATAGGCATTCTTCAGGGGAAAAAAATGGG
>VXBO01005566.1:48152-63401 GCA_013400135.1 Rhinoptilus africanus
GGATTTTAGAAGCTTTTTAGAAGCTTACTTAAGAGTAAAACTCTTAGTGCATACAGTTTAGAACACCTCGATTTGGGGGGAAAAAATACATCTGTTTTCCACAAGATGTTTAAAGTAGGCAAGTGTCCCATCCACACCGCTCTGGAAGGTTTCCCTCAGCACAGCATCCTGGGACTTCACCGAATCAAAGGTGTGTGTAAGTCTGGCTCTGAAACAGTCAGTACCAATTGTGAAATTAGCCCAACGGGCCAGGGAACAAGAACTGCTACTGCACTACTTGTTTTGACTAATCGTTGTGGTGAAGTAATCTCCTTCTGCTTTTATTTCTATCACTTCAACATTCTTTTCACAGCAGTATTATTTCAACCATATTCTGTAGAAGCCAAAACTCTAAGTGTGGTTCCCTGATGATCTGATTTCCTGACACAGAAGCAGATTAGGCATTTCTATTTATATCTTCTACATAAACGCATGTGCTCCTTCAAAGACATTGGAAAGCACAAAATTGAAACTCAACAAAACTTCCTAAAACACCAAGGCACAAGCAAACACCACAAGAGTTTCAGTAATTCTGTAAGATTTAAAATAGGCCGTCAATTTATAGAGAAGATATCATCTAGCAGTCAGAAGAGCAATTAAGAAAGAAAGAAGCAACAGAAGGGGTACCAGCTCTGAAATCTGCAGGGCAAATCAGCTTCTCATTTCCATGTTGTGCAGCTCATTTCTTGACTACATTTGTACTCCACACAGCTACAGTGGCAGGGCCTGGTCTAGATAAATAATCCTGATAATTTTGGTCTTGATCGTTTATGACAATTTCTCACGTTCTTAAAGAGAACATGGACTTCCAGATTGATATAGCTGACAGTTACAAATGGGTCTTGGAGCTCTCAAAATCTGCATGATAAACACATTGCCATTTGAGAACCACAGTCTCATTAACAACATACACACTTATAATCCATAAAATTAACATTATGAGTCTCATGCTCACTCACTGCGCTTCTTTATTATATTACCCAAACATAATATTCACTGCTAGCAATAGTTCCATTCAAAATTAAGCAAGACACCAATGTGCTAAATTAAGTTGCTAGCCTACCTTACGCAGAATTCTCATTTAACAGCTGAAGGACATTAAATTTTACGGTATTTCCTTGAATTAGTCAATACCACTATACTTTTAAAGAAATGCCTAAGAAACTTAAGCTTAGTCAACTCACTACCATCTTCCCTTCACTATAAAAGCACATGAAAACTAGGGAATGCTACATTCCTGAACTACAACATTCAAAGCTTTTTCTAGTCCCTTTATTCCCCCATTTCCTCCTTTCAGTACTTCCTCCTCTCCCATAAATTTTGCGCAATGACAAGTGAAAAAGAGACAGTATTTTGGTGTTTCGTTGCTAGGACAGATGGTCAGATGCACCGCATGTGCTGGACAGGCCAACTGCACCTACTGCCTCTCAGCTGACGACCAAACAAATGGCTTCAGCACCTACCTGAGTTCCAGAGGCCATATAATCTGCAGAAGCATTGAAGGACAGTAATATCTAGAAAACTTTTCTGTTTGTCAAATTTTTGTGTACCAGCAAAGGGATACAAAAAGCATTACAGAGAACAACACACAGAACAGACAAAACACATAAATGCACTCTTCTTGGGAAATCAGCTACATTAACAAATTTGGAAATTAAGAGGCACAGTAAGAGTTTGAAGCTGAGCTGTCCTGACAAGTGAGTCAGCCTCATACTGCTTCTACCAGAGCTCCTAGGAAAGAAGTACAATCAAATTTCTCTCTAAACACAGTTCAAAGCGACAATCAAGTATACACAGAAATAACGCTGATAGAAAATGCGAAAATAGAATAAAGACATGAATCCAATTAGTGGTATCTTTTCCTTGCAGACACATTTCAGTCACATATCTACAATAAACCAGATTTATGCACATATATCTACGCAACAGCATTATGCATTGTGGTTTCCAGAAAATAAGGTGTTTACTTTTTAATACAAATGCAGATACAACATTAAACAAACAAGAAATACACAAGATTTCATAGTTTTGTTCACGGGAAGAGATGGGAGGAAAGACCACAGGGAGCAAAAAGCCGGGTATATTTGAGCTTATAATAGGAATAATAGTAGTTATTTTTTACCTGGTTTATAGACAACCTGATCTTTTCCAACTACATCTAGCTCTTGTGCCTCAGCTTGTCTGTATTTTTCAGCATATCCAGTTCCATCACTCTCGCTGAATGGCAGCCTGAAAAGGAAAGAAATGACAAATCAATAAATGCTTCCTAATCTAACAGTCATGGATATCTCTCAGAATAACACCATTATACACTAAGTTCTGAGTCTCCATGTCATGCAGGAAGTACTTCAATGAACAAACTTTATAAATAAATTTTTTTCTCTGCAGTTAGATACTGGCCTGAGGGAAGTGTCACATTAAATCTTTTTATTCAAAAAATCTTTTTATTCAAAAAGATTGAGCTCCCAAAATATCATCCTTGAAGTTTTTAATACCTAGGAATTTCTCTCCTAATGAAATTCTATGATTTCTTCCCAACAAAGATGAAATAGCTCTGTTTCACTAGTTCTTGACACAGTGCAATTAGGAAAATACATGCAATTCTTGCATGATTCTCTGGAGACAAGGGAAGCGGACATGAATAAACACAATCATCTCACTGCTTTAAGGAAAGAACTTTTGTCTTAGAGCCAAGAAATTATGGTGGCCAGGGGAAAAAATTAACACAATCACCCAATAAGTGAGTTCTATGGAAATTTATTACACACACAAAACAAAATCTATCCATGACATAAACAGAATGAAGTGGGATAAAAAAAATATCTTCTACATAAACAGTATGAAGAAAACCACATGGATTTAATTAGAGAATAAAGTAGCATATATACAGTGATTGTATGGTTATTACATCATAATCGTGAACACAGGAGTGTTTTGAACACATCAAAAGCTCCCTCTTTTTGTCGTTTTATTTAGAAAAAAACCCAAAACAGAAGTCAAAACTATGGTTTTGCACTTTGATTTAAGCTCTGGGCCCAGAGCAAGCTTTTGCTATGCAGTCCATAGCCAACCTGTTTCTCAGCAGCTCTCTCTGACACATTTTATAAAAGGATATTGCTGCTGAAGTATCTATTTCTTGATTGAAATAATACGGAACACTGACTCCAAAACCAATTAAGCTGAAAACAAAGCAAAATATTTAACATGGGACTGTGCCACACAGCTCTCATTATAGATTAATTCACTGTACCCCAATGCCACAGAGCCCCCACCTGCTCTGACAAGCCAATCCCTGCACCAGCTCAGCTCTGCTACAGCCTACTCATTCAGACCAGTCATTATTTCCTCCTACGGGAAATACCTATTTCTCACCTTCTGCTGCCAATGAAGAAATGGCTTCTCATCCTATTTTAACAATATTTTAGGCATAGAGTTAAGGCAATTTTCCCCTGGATCTCAAGTACCTCTTAACGCAGGGTTCAACAGGATTGCATGCGTGTGCACGATCGCTGTGTGAGGAACGGCTGCCTGCTTTCAGCAAGTGGAGCACAGCATTTTCATCACTCTAACCCCTCTGAAACAGCTGGGATGGGGAACACTCCGCAATAAGCCTGAATCTGAGGCACAATTCAGAGCAGTTCACACACACCATGTCAGACCGCTTGTTAAGTAAGTTATTCCACTGAGCGTATATTAAACACAAGCAAAACCCAAAAATACAATGAAGACATCAAAGTCAAGAATTCAATAGCTGAAAATAACGTAATTAAGGTTGGCCGCACAATCCCAATTTGGCAGCATTGTATGCACATACTATACAGATTTTAGAGATAGAACCAATTATTTTTCCTTTCTACAAGACTGCAGCCTCATCAAGGGCATTGGACACACATCTTCCAACAACAAAACCTGCTTTTGCAGTAAATACAACTTGTCCTTCAGCCCTCCACATGAAAAAAAGCCATCTGATTAAGACAGTAAGCACTGTCACGGAGGAGCAGGTACTACTTGACGGTTAGAGCCCTGAGCAATAGCAAGCAAATCACTTCAACAAAAAACTTCCACTGAGGGGTAGGGGCTAACGGTGAGAAAGGTAGGACCACGTTCCTCATTTGCTGCAAAGACCTTGCAGAAGCATCAGACTTTAAGCAGCAGCAGCAGTCAGCTAAGAAACCGTTTTGTATAATACCAGATATATTCAACTAAGTGTTCCTGGAGATGGAGTGTTAAGCATTTCAAAACTGGCTCACAGAAGTACGTGTGTGCTTTTGACCTTTGCCTGTACAGCTCCAGGAAAACGAGGACAGTACGACCTCAGTGATTTGTGAGAAGACATTTATTTCTTTTCATTGGATATTTGGATATTTTCTTTCAGATATTAGGTTTTCTGTCTTCAGAAAACAGCACGCAGTAAATAAACCTCAGGCTACACAATGAATAAAGAAAATATTTAATAGCCAGTCATTAAGAATGAACATTGCTCACTCGATGCACTGAGACAGGCTACAGTCTTGGGGAAAAATCACATGCAATTAGAAAACTGCGTATGGGCACATAAAATGAACAAACAACCTTCATTACATCTTTTCCTCAACGTTTTAATGCTGAACTTTGCAGCTTTAATAAAATAAAAAGCTTAAAGAATTATGTTATTTTTTCAAGCAAAATGATAAAAAAAAAAATCATTATAGAGCCCTCTGGCACTCTCCTAAGTCATCAGAATGATACAATCCTTTCAAGTAATCATTAATACTCCATCATTAGGAGTATCATCCTATATATATCTGGACAAACAGAAAGGGATGGAATATTTTTCTAATGAGTTTCAACAAACATTTGCTGACAGCAGAGAAATGACAAGATTCAGAAAATTCAAATCCATTTCAGGCTAGGAAAAAACACTAATGAAGGGGTTTTTCTGGATTCTACTTATGAAGCATGTGTCTGTCCGATACACCAGTTATTTCTTCCCCTTTTCTATTCCATCTGACACAGTGAAAACCCACATTTCAGAACATATAACCCTGTTATAGCACATGTTCCTTAGACTTTCCAGACCCAGCCCTGGTCCTCACCTACTTTTAGACTCCCTCAAATACATTACAACATCGGCGAACACAACTTTTCAGCTGCATATATGAAATGCACTCAGAATTTTACCAAATTAAGAGGCAGGAAAAAGCATTTCTGTGACTCTAACACAATTGCTGAAAATTGAAAGTCATCAATTTAAGGAAATGCTGGATAATTGCAATGTTCTGGCTTTTTCTCCCTTCCCCTTCATTTAAAAAAGGTGATAGTTTGATCTTATTCAAATCAAGAGCACATTTCATCCCCAAAAGCAGCCAGATTTCTGCGGCTGAACTTGCAAACATATGGCATCATGCCACCTAAGTGGACAAAGGCAGACAAAACTATAAAGCACTGAGAACACAATCAAGCAGTGATGTCTCTCAATTACAAGTAATTCTTGATATGCCCTAGCAACTGTAAAACATAACATATCAGCGACCTATGAAGGTGCACACATCTCAAGATCTACCTGTTTTGGAAAATACTCTCAGAGGTAGCAGAGATAGGAAATTTGAACCTGACAAGCAGTAGCTAGTGGAAGCTTTCTACACAGGCAAAAAGGAGGTACACAGCATGCCTCTTTTGGGGAGAATTAATACTATTTCTTATGAGATAATGGGATACTTTCCTTATTCCTTACCATGTGCTTTAACTACTGTAACATTTTTCTGAAGTCTGACTGATCATGACACATATGACTACTTAAACTAATTTTGAGCATTTGACTGGGGCAATTTTTTTTTCAATATTTCTTATTTGGGTTTAAAGGAAAATTCAGTGTCATAAACATAAAATTAAATACAGCTGCCACTTCAGGGGAACTACGAGAAGGGAAACACAGTTTAACACCAGAAATTGTTGAAGCATCCAATTGTAAATACTCTCAAATACACTGAGGGTGTCTGTCTTTAAATAAATTCCGCTAGAGAAAGGTCTTCCTTTTCTTCAAGCTATAGAATGACCTCTAATAAGTCAACAAGGCCATCATCAGAGTACATTTGGGAAATTTTCATATTTAAGCATTTGAAAAATTAACCAAAGCAATTTTGCATACACTTAGTTATCAAAAATAGAATCAATTGCCCAATCTCAACCACAACTATGACAGGTAATTTATTTGGCTCTTTTCGGTGCTAATGCATACTCTGAACACAGTTAATGTCTACAGAAGTGATGCTCAAAAAAAGCCTCATTAAACAAACAGATACATACAGTCTCATTCCCTGAAAAAAGATAACACTGCTTACACAGCAAACCTAATTGTATAAAGAAAATATTCAGGTATATAATGACATTCCAAGGATTAAGATGCTTGCTTATCCAATTTCAGATAATTTTCTATTAACTATTTAATTTTGGGGTAAAAGCTCCTATTCAAGCCCATATAAATTCAAGAACATTTCCATCTTGGAGACAAACAACTAAAAAAGTGAAGGGTTCTAGGGCTGTGTTTTAAAAAATCCTTATAGATGTACTTTTGATTATTTATGTTCTGGTTCATTTGACACAAAAATCTCTGGTCACACGGGACTGGGAGTTGAAAATAAAACCAGTGTCACTCATTTCAAAGATCACCAGAGGACTGCCCTAAGTCATGGCTTCCATCACACACACAAGCTGTCCACCAACTTAGGGATCTTTGGGGCGGAATCACTTGAAAAAGCACTTACGCTCACAGCATACAGAGCAGTATTTTGCTGTACAATTTTAGTACGATATATACAGTAGACTGTTTCAAAGTCTCTTTTCTGAAACTAAAATAATGTGACATTTTACATAACTGAACATTTGCCATGACAGTAAATAACCTTCCACTGGGTTTACTGAAGGACATACTAAAAATTACTTTCCTTTTAACTGGCAGCTGGCGTTCCATACTTTTAAGGCTGGTTTTACTTGCAGAAATACATTAACTTTAAAGAAATAATGTACTGTCATTCAAAACGCTTCAGTCAAAAATATAGATTAGTAATCGAATTCGGAAAAACTGAAATCTATTAAATACTAAAATACAGATTTTACGAATTGATTTAGAGATTATTTTAAGAATCTAATAATCAATGAGGTACATGCTTTTTTCCACTCAAGAGAGTTGTTTTAAAAAGGTAATTAGCTAGATTTAGTGATAGAGTCTTCATATATAGCCATCTTAAAGGCTTGCACTGCTCTTCCGCACAGCAGTTATTCAGGGCTCCTGTTTTAAAACCTTAATTAGCTGGGGAGAAAGAGGGGGAGCACACTAAAACTACTTTGCAAAATCCTCAAAAACTNATAAGTGTTGATAAGGTCCCCCCTCAGACGCCTCTTTTCCAGGCTAAAGAGACCTAATTCCCTTAGTCTATCTTCATAGGATGTTTGGAAGAGGGAAGATAGTGACAAGCCACACAGCAACTCAACTACCTCTCTACCACATGCGAAACAGTTAATTTTGTAAAATAATGTTATTATAATTAGTTATGAATTAGAAGTTACATGGGTCTTCATATTTCTTAAACAAAAAAAGCACAGTTCCTCTATCAAACATTGTTTCTGATCCTTTAGTAACATTCACAAAGCATTTACACTCCTTAAAACTTCAAAATTCATCACCTCTCCCTAACCACAAAGGCAAGGAACTTGGCCAAATAGACAAAATTAAAAAAATAAATCCCCCAAACAAAAAAATTAGAATGAAATTACCTGGTTATCAACCTGGTAAAATCCATTGTAANAACTCAACATCTCAGAAATATTTCTTCTGATAGCAAACTAACAGCTCTGTAAGACCTTCCATCTTCCACCTTACCCACAGTTAAAATCCAAGAAAAACAACAACCACAAATGCCAGGATGAAACATGCTCATATTTACTGTCTACTGCTCCAGGATTTTATGCCAGTGGGAGAGATTGGGATGAACTACTAGGCTCCAAAGAACTGGACTCTTCTTGGAGATGAGCTCTTCTTTCTGCAGTCATGGCTCAAATCATAGAATCATAGNAGTTCCTCTATCAAACATTGTTTCTGATCCTTTAGTAACATTCACAAAGCATTTACACTCCTTAAAACTTCAAAATTCATCACCTCTCCCTAACCACAAAGGCAAGGAACTTGGCCAAATAGACAAAATTAAAAAAATAAATCCCCCAAACAAAAAAATTAGAATGAAATTACCTGGTTATCAACCTGGTAAAATCCATTGTAAATAAATCTGAATAAAATACAACACAAGTAAGAGACTGTGCTGAATTAAAAAATGCCTGTGAAGACTAGTATCAAATGCAAGATCCCATCAATTTCAAACTGATGCTACTGAAGTGTCACCGGCACGGAGACATTAATGCTACAGACAGTTCAACTGTAAGAAATCAGCTTTAAACATGTCCCAATTTTATTCATACCAGCGACAGAAGTACAATGATAGCTTACACAACTTTCTCTCAGTTAACACTGTTAAAAGAGAAATTATTACTGTTGTTAGCTGTCACAGCAAAGAACCAAACAAGAAGTCTTACCAAGCCGCCTGTCATGTAGGCTATGGCAAGTTTTGTTCATAGTTGTGAAAAAGCAAAGCAGTAGTCAAATATTGTCTGAAATAATCAGAGGAGGTAGACTCACCATCTGTCTGCAGCCTGAAACAGCTACAGTGAGTTGTTCTGTCAAATCAAAAGAAAAATGCACTGCAGAGTTGATCATTAAGTCCAAAGACAGGCTGCATTTATAACTGAAAGCAAATCATTCACCCTGCTAGATACAGATAGCTACAAAAATGAAATCTCACTTTTCTCAGATGACTGCTAGTATTGGTAAGACTTTCTATGTAAATGTACTGGGCCTGGCTGGGACAGAGTTAATTTTCTTCATGGCAAGCAGCTCTGTGCTGGTATGGTTTAGATTTGTGACCAAAACAATACTCCTAACACCCCAATGTTTTAGTTATTGCTGGCAATGTTTGCACAGCATGGAGGCAGCCTCTGTTTTTCACACTGTGCAGCAGAGGTTGGGAGGGGACACATGTACTTAGGGACATGGTTTAGAAGTGTTTTTTGTCAGGGTAGGTCAATGGTTGGACTTGATGATCTTAAAGGTCCCTTCCAACCTCACCAATTCTATGATTCTATCATGTAAAATCTAAGGTTTTGTGCTACAGAAATTATTTTACTTAGGTTTTTTTTTATAAAAAAAGCTTTCAAGAGATTTCAAAAAGCATCAGATGGGATAAAACAAAGATCTTCTGTCACCTCTTTTTAGCTAAGACTTGCCATAAACAGCACCATCTTCTAAAGTAGCTGGTACTAAGGTTAGTTGTGATGATTTGCAAGTAAGAACCCACTTTTCTGTAGTGCTACTGCTTATACTAGAGGGAGTTTTCTATAAACATCCACAAAACCACCTAACTCTTATTCTTCAAGTACTCCACTTCGGAGTTATACTTTGCCATTGTATCAACAAAGCTAAAATCCAGGTATATTCATCACCCTCAGAACATGCATCCCGCACTGGCTCATTCTGTTTCCCTGGGGTAAGTTTCAGCTATTTAAATCCCTATGTTGTCTGTCGTACTTCCATCACATATGTACACCATTATTCTTACTCTATAGCTGTGCTATGCCTTCAACATAAAGCAGAGTGCTCCTAGCTGGTAACAAAGAAAGCTGTAAGAGTATTGACAAGGAGAGATTCAGAGATTTTAACCCCGAAGAACTTTAAAAGCAAGCAATACTTATAACTTAAGCAAGTGCTAAATCTTTGCAGCCTCACACCAGTTAGTTGATTACAGAATATCTTGATTGGCAAGTTCCCCCTGCACAAATGTGATGTCAAACAGAAAGAGGCAGAAGAGGAATTCCTGGAAGAGATGAGACATTTTGAGTACCAGATGTTTTCAGGTTAAAGATTAGAACCATGAACTGTGGACTTCCACACCCTCAACACAAAGCCACACACATGGATGAATAAAACCACTTTGAAACGGAAGGTTCTCACAGCACGCATCAGGTTTAGATGGAACTCCTCAGGACAAAACATACCCAGAACCTAAATGCCACCATGGATGTAGCACTGTCTTTAGTGTTCTTTAAAGACGACATGTACTAATACAACACCAGATTGACACTCCTTTCCCCTTAGGCAAGTAAGAACTAGTAACAAGACTCCCTAAATATACCTCCTACTAACCAGAATGAATCAATTAAGAAATGGAATAGTGCCTCATATTTAATTTATTTTAAGGGTGAAAGAAAATAGAATAAACAGAGTATATGGCCCCAGTAGAAACTGTTCTGCCCACATGCAACGAGGCAAGCTCATTATTCTCACTGGTGATCCATAGAGTCAGTCATTAGGAAGATCAGCTTCTAAATTAGGGGCTGTGTCAATGTTTACAGAACCCAGCAGGCAACCTCCATATTAATCTATTCTAGAGTAATTTCATGTAAATTATGCTTACTTTGTGTACTCGCATAACTATGGGAGAGTAAGTTAAGCTACCTCAATGATTCCTCACTTCTGTATTTGTAAGCCAAATGTCATGAAAGCAGTACAGCTAAAAGCCATGAGGAAACCAAATATGGCCTGTGCTCTCCATAAGAAATCCTCCCCACGACAAAGCGGAGTCATTATTGCAGAACTGCACTTAGATTGTTCCATTGTTCCGTGTGTGGTTGTCCTCACTCACCCGTGCTGATGTAAAAGTTTAACAACCTCTTTACACATGAGCTCTGGCATGCAAACCTCTATTTCAGATTGCCTAGCTCTATTCAGCCACTCTTAAGGTGGCATTTATTCTTTATATGGTCTGAAGACACAGGAGACACAAGTCAATACATCTAGCTGCATGGCCATGCCATCAGAGCTTCTCCACAGGCCTCCATTACTATTATAATTTCAGAAAAAGGCTTCCAAGGAGTACTGGAGTATTTAACTACCATAGCTAAAATAACCTGCAGCAGAAGCCACATGCATAGCGCAATACAATCATGTAGTTATTGCTTATGGAGTTGCTAGAAAAAGTATTTTGTACTCTCTTAAGAAAGAGGAAAAATGAGAAGTTCCTCTTTTCTCCTCCTCTCCCCCAGCAACTCCACAAACCAGGTTATGCAGTTCCCTAACCAGCTGCTTAAGTGAGAAACATCTTTGTAAACTGGCAGAATTGGCAATTAGTTCAACAAGTAAGAACTGTTTGATGCTTCCCCCACCTGTACTCTGCCCCCGTTTACTTGGGGCTGGGTCAAGAATAATGAGCATAGGAGAAAGGAAGACACTGACAGTTTAGAATATATTTTTTTTGGACAAGAAGTCCACAGGATAAAAATAAGCTATCATCAAGGCTTTTAAAAGGTCTATTCTGTACAGAATCATTTAAAAATACAAATTAAAAACCTGTATGTCTTACACAGGGATACAAGGAAAGAAATCCCATTTTATCCACTGGCTGACACCCTTATTTCCTGATTTACCCAATCAATTTTCAATTAGCATGTGCTCTTGTAAGGCTACTGTTTTGGAATAAGGCTCTTTGCTGATTAAACCGGACCTGACATAGCAAGAAAGGAAAGACCACTAAAATTGTCTGAATTGATTTATGAAAGGAAATCTGCACTTTGGCTACAGCAACTCTTGCTGCTCTCTCAGTTCAATTTGACAACAGCATCAGAAAACAAGCCTAAAATATGCTACAGAAAAAGTAATGGTTAACTTAAGAGAAAGCATAAGAAAAGTTTATATGAAAATATACCCTTTCTGTTTTACCTACGTAAGAGGAGATACCATTCACTGCAATTCAAAGAAAATTACTAAGTTATAGAAACAACAGATGCTTTAGGAATTCATTACATTCCTTGCCTCAAAAATTAGGAAAACAAAGAAAGGTAGAAGGAAAGTTTAAAAAAAGTTCACAGAATCTTCAATTTACATTTTGTATTACATACACAGCTAGGGTTAATTTACAGGGAAAAAAATGAATTAGCAAACAACAGCTCTGCTGCAGTGGCAGAGTAAATTATGGCTTATTAAAAAAGACAAAAATTACTCATTATAATACTAATATTATGGTCTCACACAAATGTTATTATGTGTTTAAGTTGCTAATACCAGCAAAGAACAATTCAGACAAGGGAAATTAAAACTATAAAAATATCATTTTGGTATGATACAGTAAGAAAAGCAAAAGTGCTGTGACTGAAACTTTTAGAAAATTTACACAATTGAATAATGAGATGAAGTGCCGAAGATAAGAGAGATTCAGAAGCTTAAGGCCATAAATCACTTTTAAAAACACAGCACCTCCGAGTTACATAAATTTACCGACTGAAGGAAAGTGCAAGATTGCCAGATGAACGTTGAGGAGACCAAAACGTTTTTTTCCCCAATAATGAGAGAGTCAAAGAACATTTAAAAAGGAAAGAAGAAAAAAAAAGGAAGAAACCTAAAGGTAAGTAGTAAAGACCATTTGCCACTTGTCATTTTATTACTGTAATTTTAGGAACTGCCTAAAAATTAATGAGGGGAGTCAAAATACAGCACCCCCTCCCCCCAGGTTAGATCACAACAATAACTCTAGTTACTAATAAAGACCACCTCAACAATGCCTTCAGGGAACAGACCCACTATCAGCCAAATTCAAGCCAAAACTTCTATCTTGACACAGCGCTGCAGAACCATGAGCGTATTTAGGGATAGCTGGATGGAACTGTAACTCTCCACAGAGTTTCCAGGATTAACTACCAGCTAACAACTGCATAAAATACTGCTCTACTTTGAAGTTCCAGTTCCCATTGCCAGCCTCAAATGAGCAGTCATCTCTTCCTGAATACAGATCTGAAATGGATACAAAAGTAGAAGCAATACAAATTTTCATAAATATTCTCCTACCAAAGGAAAGAAAAATTTCATTCTCAGTATCCTACCTCAGAAAATCTGATCATGTAACCAAAGATTAGGTAAAAAAAAAAACAACCCAAAGAAAACAAATTGTTGTAGGTTTCTCATTTAATTAATTTGTACACCTTCCAGTATGCATCGCCTTAATTTGCAAATAGACGACAATGGTTTCATACTGTACAGCAGTTTACTTTCTGATTTGATACAGTGGAAAAAAAAGTGATGACATGTTAACTGTGCTGTAAAGGAGGTGGCAAGGAGCATTTTAATCTCATCTGAAAATCTGTCAGGACGCTTCTGTCATCATAAACCTAGCTCCCTTCCTTTTTCACAGTACCACATACAATGCAATGTGAAAACCTTCCAGTTGAAGAGGATTAATACTGACATTTGAATTTTTCCAATGTATAAGTAGTATCAGCTTTAATAACAGCCATACACGTCATCCTTTATGTTGTATGGCATCTAGAACAAATTTACAGAACCCTTGTTCTCCTAACAGCTCGACACACCAGTGGGGGGAAATAGTAGGAACAAAAAATACTTACAGGAGCAAAGGAAGTGATTAGAAAAAGAAAGAGCAGAGGAGAAGGCGTTCTGTGTATCATGCCTACTGTTTAGATTAATAGGAAGAGACCAGATAACTGGAACAGAAAATGGCTGCTTCAGCGACCTTTAGTGTGCACAATGCCATCCCCGAAAATGAATCTTAAAAATGGATACGCTCAGAATATTCATCAAGGAAAGAGGGAGCAGGCAACTGACAGCCAGTTGAGAGAGAAGCAAAGTCTATGGTAAGACTTACAATTCTGGGCTTTTTAGATCAGTTTGACCTCAATGTGCATCTCTTTATCATTCTGTTCCTTTAATTAGATTAACGTGTCTTTTGTGGCACACCATAGGTGTTACAGACTGGCTTCTTTAAACACATTTAAAATGTTAAACATGCTAAGAGCTATGCAGAATAATGAAAAAACATAGTACCATGAGATTGAAAAAAATTCATCTGGAAGAAGTATTTAATATAGCAACAAAATCCTGAGCAACTGTCAAATAGCTCTTTTCTGTCAACACTCACTTAACAAAGGCTTTAGATGATCTTTACTGGAGAAAGACTATTCTTAGCTGTTTAAAAATGACAGCAGAACAGCCTGATCCCCCTCTAATGGGAGAAAAGTCTTCCAGCATCTCAATGGCCTGAAAGTTTAGTTTGATGATAAAAGCAACAGAGTTATTTTTAGCACTCTACAGGCATAAAAATACAGCTCTAAACTGTGACCTACAGCTATGCACAGCCAAGCATCACATCACACGACAGCCTTAACTTTAGCTAGAAGCACGTCTGTAGTTGCTTCAGACTATCATTATTCACCTCACTACCAACAATACCTTTGGATGGATTTAGCAACAAGCATTTGAAATTTTTACCATTTTTTTTTTTTTAAATTGCTGCCATCGGCAGAACTCAATTCAAAGGTAGGAGATCTTAATGGACTTTGTAGAAAGTATTTGAGAGACCATGTTAGGTTAAATGGATTACTACTCCTCTCTGGTATAGAGGATGAAAAAGAACCTTAAAAGCAGAAAAACTTAAACTGTCATATTCGGTACAGAAAGCCATTTTTCTAAGCACAGTTTGAGTAAATGAAAAGAAAAAACGAAAAAACCTTGTTTTCTTCCAGCAGTAGTAACAGCCTGGAAAGAGGATATGTTAGAGTAAGAGACCTTCAAGCAAACTCACCTGAAACAACACTGTTCACAGACAACTGCAAAGGTAATTTGTTTTATTCCAATTAGTATGCTTGTGTCTGCATGATTTGTAAGAAACTGCAATTTTAAAAGCCAATATATTCCACCAGATGCTTGTTTCCAGCTTACATAAACAAGAATTTATTTAACACAAAAATTTATACCAAAGGTTTAAAAACAGATGACTCAGAGTCCCAGCACTTAACTTTATTTAATCACTTTTTAAATGTATGGGTTACTTCCAATTTTGGAGGTTTGGGGTTTTGTTGTTGTTTAAGGGTGGTTTTTTTTTTTGAAGAAGAAGGAGTTGTTTGGTTTGGGGTTTTTTGTAATTTTTTTTTATTTAGTTTGGCAGAGGGGGGCAGTATTTGGGTTTTTTGTTTGTTTTTGGTTTTAAACCCTATATGCTACCAGGATAAAAAAAATGAAATATTTCCAAGATGACAGATATGCACTTTCAAATGCTATAAACTTCATATACCTACGTTAACTCAGAAAACAGGCGGAAAACATTATAAAATGCAAGGCTT
>VXBO01005566.1:64093-90993 GCA_013400135.1 Rhinoptilus africanus
GTAGAAACATCAGAACAAGCCTATGTGCCTTTTAAAGCCCAGAATATACCTAAGGGCAAAGTCAGTTTAAATCAAGTTACCCAGATGGGCCAAAAAAAAAAAAAACCAAAANACCCTATATGCTACCAGGATAAAAAAAATGAAATATTTCCAAGATGACAGATATGCACTTTCAAATGCTATAAACTTCATATACCTACGTTAACTCAGAAAACAGGCGGAAAACATTATAAAATGCAAGGCTTATCAGATTTACTTATGGCTTGGCGATTATTGTTATCGCCACTTATACTGTACTGTAAAAAATTATAGAATCATTAAGAAAGTTTCCTCTAAACATTCAGCTGCTAAGAAGGAAGTTTACAGGTATAAATATCATCAGTCGGACAGTGTCCTGGTTTGAGGAAATAAGCAGACAGAAATAAGCAAAACTTATTTTTCTCTCCCCTTGCAGCTTAAACATGCCACTTTTTGGCTGGATGAAATGGTCAAAAAATGATTCCTACAAACCCACAAGATATCCTGGATCAGAAGTAGTTACAAAAACCCTACTGAGGGAATTGAAATGGCACCTGAAAGAACGTGAACGATTAGTGCAAGAGATTGAAAATGAACAAAAAGTCCAGAAGACTGGCATGGATTACAACTGGCTGAAGAACTACCAAAACCCTCAAGCAACAATTCCAGCTACTGAGCAGCGGCAGCTCGAAGTTCTGTGTTCACAAATCCAGCCTTGCCAAACGGCAACTGTTCTCAGCAGGTAACTGTTTCGTATTTCTCTAACTTTGAGTACTCTGTCATAAGTAAGATGTTTCTTCCACCTAATCCAAGTTTATATTTGGCTCTGTCATTTCTTCCAAAGTAACAAATGCTCAGCAGTTGGAATGCATTTTTACAGGTGTTTTAAAAATTATATCTTTACTCTAGTATGTTGTACTTGAAGGAAGTTTTTAATCAGGATTTTCCTGGTCTAATCCAAAACAAGGGAAGTCTCACATCCATAAACACATGACCTCTCAAACGTTTTCCCTCTGTTATTTATCCCTAATATTTATTAAATAGTAACTGAGCAACCAAAAATCAAATTAAAGCACTAATGCAATGCACTGTTACACAGNTACCCAATAACAATAGCTTTCAATCCTCGTAATAGCTGGACCACATCCAGTGCATTGTTAGAGCTCTTTTCCTCTTACAATATTTTAGGGGAGGTGTGTGGGGAAACTGTGGCAGCAAGGAATAAATGACACGAGAATGTAGTCATTTCCTCCTCCTTCCCCTCCCCTCAAAAGACCGGGGAGGAAACAGAAGAGTTTTCAATACTGATGATTAGATTTCAGTTTTTGTTTGTTTCTAGATTTCGTGAAGTTTTGGCAGAAAATGATGTTTTACCTTGGGAAATAGTCTACATATTCAAGCAAGTTTTAAAAGATTTTCTCACCACCATCGAGAGAGAAAACCAGCAAGACCAACTGGCAGATGCATGGAATACAAATTGCTCTGAACATTTCAGCCTGCCTGGAGACAGTTCTAGCAAATCAGACAAAGATGAAATCCCCACGGTTTCAAGTTATGTCGACAAAACCACACAAAGCATGTTTCCCACTTTCTCTCATAGAATCTGGAATCTACCCTATTACTACCCATCAAGTTAAGTTGGTTTGTGTTTCTTTCAAAAAGCTATGTAAACATTTGCATTCCTCTTGTGATTGCCATCCACAAACATAGGAATAAGAAATGTGACATGCTCCCCTTTTTACCAAGTTCAGAAAAGAAAATGCTTGATTATAGCTAGTATACAAACTTTTAATTATGAACTCTCTATTTGTCTTTATAGTAGCTTAAAGATGTTGTGTTTGAAGGCACCTTTTAACCAAAAATGTTACGCTCCTGAAAAAATACTCTGAAGCGTTTTATTTTTCAGCCCTATACAGCTAGATGTATTTAAAGAAGAAAAGACCGCTTTCCATTTCAAAACAAAATAGCATCAATCCACAAACTGTTAGGTGAAACTTCTGTACTTGTCACGTAGCTTTTAGGCTCAATAGGAACTTCACGCTGTGTAAGATAGATGATTTAATATAATATCAGTTATACTAAATAAGACAATAAATACTTTTTGTAGCTGAATAGTTATTTCTTAACTTCAAGAGTAAGTTCAAAACTGAAAACAATGTCAGAAGTTTTAACATGCTGCATGTACTGTTTCTTTATTTTTTCCAAACTCTACTCTGCATGTGCTGAAATACTGTGAAGATAGACAACTAAATGAAAACATTGGATATTTAACAGTGTTTAACACCTAACTCTCTATTCTTTAAGAAGTTAATGAATTATTTTATTTCAAATAGTTGCACTTCTTCATTTGGCTTATTGGAAGTTATCCTGAAATCCAGATTCTGCATCAAACCTAAACATTTTGATCAAACCAGAGAGTATTTTTCTAGAATAGCAAAAGAGTCAACAGATCATTTCCAAAGCAAGAGGTGATCTTTTTAAATTTAAGTAAAACAAAATTTCATGGTTTTCAGTTGCCATTATTATGATGAAGTTTTACGAGACTGATTGGCTATGTAGCAGTTGCAGTCACAGCAGACAATTAGAGCAGAAAATTAATGAAAACATATGCCAGAACTCAGTTTGCTGCATTTCCAATTGGGCTCCCATCACTGTATGTAATAAGTTTTTACATGTCTTTTATGCAACCTCTTCATCTCCAGATTTTCTTTTAATCTGTCTGACACATCATAAAAAAAAGGGCAAGACTCACATGGCCTAATTGACAGACAGCACTATTTTGCAGACATGTAGGAAAACTGCTTCCTTGGGTATTTCTTCAAACATACTGAAGACAACATTCAGATTTCCGCAAGCTGATAACATACAACTGAAAGGCATTTCCTTATGTTCCACAGTTTTAAGTCACAGCCAAGAAAGAATTTACTAATACTGCAACATAAATTGGGTGAAACATGGCACATTATATTCATAAAAGGAAAAAATACTATTTTAAAAAAACCTTTGGGAACTTTATAATCTAGAGAACATTTCACGCAGAAAAGTGGAACATAATCTACACAGAAGGTGCAACAACATACACCTAACTGCATAGACCTAACTGATGAAGCACTACAGGACTAGAGTAAATCAGTTCCCACAAGTTTAGAATAAAAACCTGCATCTCAATACCAAAATAACCAGTCCCTCCATTTTCCATAAACTAAATAGGCAAAACTTCACAAGTGTGTGCAAACTCATTGTATCCACACTCAGCTGGTATAAACTGTGGACCCTCGTTTTGTGCAGCTGTCAGTTTGTGGAGAAATAACAAGAGAGCTGATCTCAACTTACTCTGCCCTACTGATCCAGAATAAAGAGTACCAGATTCTTTTCATGCAGTTCTAAACAACCCAGACATGGATCCCTTCGTGAGGGCACGATGGTTTGAAAGGTTTTTCCTCAGTGATAAAGCTCCCCAAGGAGTTAAACTTTCAAGTACCTTTTCCACAGGAAAGAAGGTAACAGGTACTGAGCACATAAAAGGCATTAACAGAATTCATATTACATTGAGAATTAACATCCACAGTGCTGGTTTCAGAAAAGAATTTTTATTTAGTTAAATGTGCAATACTACTGCAATGGTAGTTCACATAAATTAGTTTATTAAAATGGTACCTTCACAGCTTTCACAGATGAAAAAAGTCCTAAAAAGTTAGCTTCCAAGGTCCGCTTACCTTTATGGTCATCGAAAACAGGTAGGGGGGAAAAAACCTACAACCCTACAAGGTGACCACAGACACAACTTATGCATTCTTCTTAAATTTCACTTTAATATAAGCAAAGGCAGTCTTCTAAGCCCAGAAATAAGGATCATCAACTACAACATACAACAAAAAGCAGTCACTGAATAAATAGTTAGAAACATTTTCTAGGCATCATAATCAATTCAATGTTAAATCCCAATGCAATCAAAGGAAACAGACTTACCTACTTTTATAGGAAGGCTTATCTACTATCTATCAGGAAAAAGGCTTATCTACTTTTATATGCATGTTTTATTGACTGAACTGATACTAGGCTACTGCATCCCGTTCTAGTGCCCATACTTGGGGGTGGGGTGGTGGTGGCAAAAGGAGACAGAGAAACCAAACTGCATATTAGAGAGGACATAGCAAAAAAATTTATCCAAAGGCTGAGAAAATGACATCTACTAAAGACCTTGCTTTGTCCATTTTGTCAGAAGCAGAAATGTGGTAAACTTCACAGAATATGAGGACTTTCATCTGATTAATGTATTACGTGCTCTCTCTCTAGTTAAAAAGCAGAGAAAAGCATAGAAAGAGCAAAGATGTAAGAGCAATAAAACAAATTTAAGAAGTTAAACACGTTTTAAAGAAATCTGCTAGGTTTACCGCAACATGCCACAAGGAGAATTCGCACCTCAGTCTGTCAGCTAAGACAAGCTATTCTCTGGAATTTAGCTTACACTTAGATTTCAGCTATGTCAGATCACAGTAACATGGCTGTAGGCCAGTCACCATTTCCCTGCTGAAAATTACTGTCTGAGAACACTACTGTTTCTTTAAGCACTAAGTGTTTCAGTATGAACCACAATTGGTTTGATAACAAGAAAGGATTTAAGGGTCTAAATTTCATTCAGGTAAACACAATCAGAGGAATTAAAAACTTAATCAATGAGCTATTTAAGGATCAAAATTCCAATCACAATTTCTGATAACTATTATCTTTCCCAAACAAGCTCAGTTACTAACACTGCCATTACAGAGGTAGTTCAGATAATGAGATAATCTTAAAAGCCTTGTAAAATGAGGCATCATTGGTAAAGAAAGAACACATTCTACATCCCTGTTTAAGGGAGACATGAGGCTTTTAGATCCCATTAGATAGTTTCAGTAACTTTTTGCTAAAATATTAGCTATTACACACACTTGTGTGCAATAACACACCTGGACCAATTTTATATTAACCCAACACATTCTTATTTCTAAATATTGACAAAAGAAGTAGAAAGACACTCTGACAACAATTGTATATCTAGCTTTAAATAAATTAAATAAGCATTTGAAAAATTTGAAATAATCTTGGTTTTGATTTTCCCAAGAAACAAAGAGTTTTGAAGGAAATATTAAAATATACTATTATCTGACAAGCAGCTTCAACAAAAGCAGAGAAATTCTTTTGTTTTCAGCTCTACAAACGCTTTCTTAAAAGCCAGTGAATAAAACCTAAGCATTTCCTACTTGAATCTAAACCTCCTCAGGATTCTTCAAGATTTGTCATACTCCCTAAACATAAGCAGATTCCCAGAATTATGAAACAGAAGCATACATGGAAACAAAACACAGCTAAACAAAAACACCTTATCGAGGTTCTTTTCATTTTGCAGCAGCACACAAATGCCTCTATCATCTACGCTCAAAAGTTTTATACGTCTAATCATGAAATTCTGCCCCTGCTTACATAAATGGCTATTTATGATCCATATCCTCTCTCTTTTTCTCAGATGGGAAAGAAAAAAAAGAAAAAAACAACCTATAAAAATAACTTCTGTTAACACAACTGTAAAACCCCACAATGAGGTTAATGCTAAGACTTTTCAGTGGAAAAATGCATCTGTCTAACCAAAGTAAAGATTTGCCTCTGCCTAGGCACACAAGGCTTGATGAATCTTGCTAATTTCTTCTGTATTATTGCTTAGTAGATGTTAGTGGCTCAGTGCTCAGCTGGGTTCAAGAATTCTCTTTGTTAAACCCTTCCCAAAACTACAGAAATGTTACTGGCACCCAAATAAAGACTGAGAAATCCAAGACATGTTGTACACTCTGGGTTAAGGAATTACATTAACAGTAGATAACCTTAAAACACTATTATGTTTGGTCACGTCTGGAAAATTTTACCTACTTGCATAAAACCCAATAGCTCTCAGTCAGGTTGAGAGCTTGTTAATTGCAGCACTTTTACATTAAAGGATGAGAGAGGATAGGTACTTTGATTCCCTCGAAGCAAAGGCAGAAACCAATAGCCTGAACGGTCTCTGCTGAGCTGTCAGGATACCTGCTGTCAAGGTATTAGGCAAAAGGCTCATTCTTTCTCAGAAGCCAATGTACACCCTTTGAGTGAGGTCTCAAAACACAGCAACCCATGCTGCTATACAGCACGCAGGAAACGGAAGACACCCAACGCTAGACTGTACCTCCACATAATTTTGGAAGATACTTTAGTACATTAAAGTGCATAAAAAAATGTTCTTCTATATGGACACCCTAACTAAACCTAATCTAAATACTAAGATTACTATGCACTGCCACAATACATTCCTCTTAGGCAGCATCCAGAGGAAAGGAGTTTTGTCACTGGTTGGGTTTTTTTTTCAGTATCCAGACACTAGTGAAAACCACATGTACCTGGCTGCTATGCAAACATACATAGGGTTGTTCACCGTGGCTGTAAACTCTGCCATCTGAAAATAAAGCACATCCAAGGAGTGACATGCCAATTTACCTCAAACTAGCTTTATCCTGTTAATTTAAATGCTTCAGGTAGGTGGCAAGAGCAACAAACATACACGATTTAGTTAGAAAACATGTAGCAGTTGATTGAGGAAAACAGACTGCTAACTGCTGCTCAGATAAAACAGACATTTCTATATGGAACCAAAGATTCAGTTTGAATTACCTGAGAACATCTGCGGGAGGTGACATCAGTGTCTTAACTACTAGAAAATTTCTGGCTGGAAAGAAACATTAGAAGGAAGAACGAAGAAGAACAGATAGGAAACAAGCCAAATTTTCACAAATTTGTAGCTTAACAAATTAAACTTACCAACAAAGTTACAGAGTAGGTAAGCCCTATTTATTATTAAGAATATTTGTTTATGAATTTTGGTATAAACAAAGGATCAATCTACTCAAAATAAAAGTGCTTAGTTACAAAGAATGTATCAAACACTACTGGTCAAAAAAATTTACGTACTGCAACACAATTATTTGACATTCAAGGGTCAGCCACTGAAAACACGAAGAGGCAGTAATACTGTTAAAGGACTATGAGGGGAAAACAAAGCTCAGCCCAGATCAGCAGCGTTGCTTATTGCCTTAATAGTTCAACACATAAACCCACACTCTATTATTCCCTAATGAATAGGGAATTCAAGTGTTTACTCCTGAATCTCATTTATCACTTGCCACTGACAAAATTCCTAAGATACACACCTGAATCAGAATAAACCAGGTCTTCTCTAACACTGTTCGAGAGCTTTCAACAGCACTTGCTAAAATTGCACACCAGCGCTAATACACTTCACAGAAAGAAAATCCTACAGGTAGCACGTGTAGTGATGATCGTGACAACAGAGGTAAGCAGCAAATCAGAAAAAGTATTAAAAACACAAAACCTCATCTACCTACATCTAGACTACAGCCACACTGAGGAGGGTGTGAAGCTGGAATCCCACAACCACACTGAGCCCAGGCACAGCAGGGCAGTCAGGGAGGCCCGTCCAGACCCTGGTGAAATGCCCCGCACACCCAGGGCCACGGGCACACACACCGGAGAAGGGCGGCCACCAGTGCCCTCACAGACGGCCCTTCACCCCGGCCATGAGGAACAGAGCCCGCCCCGCACTCACCATGCAGCCAGGGCCGGCTCCAGGGCGGGGAGCGGTCTCGGGGGGCGGAAAAGGGGACCGCAGGGGGGGCGGAAAGGGGGACCGCANGGGGGGGGGGGGGGGGGGAAAGGGGCCCGCGGGGGGATCGGGCCCGCGCCTCCCCGCCCAAGAACTCGACGCTGGTGACGGAGTCGCTGATCTGCTCCTCCGTCAGCTGCCGCTGCATGATGGCGGCGCCACGCGGCTGCCGGCCCGCGCTTCGCATCAGTGCTCCCGCCTCGCGCGCGGCGCGCCTGCGCCCTCCCTATGAACCGCCCCCGGGGGCACGTGACCCAGCGGCCCGGCGCCTCGCCTCGCGCCTTCCCGCCTTAGCCCGCAGAGGCGCTGGGGCAGTGGGTTTCTGCCCCCTCCTCCCTCACGCCCACAGAACAATGGCCGAGAGCGGCTCTTGAATCCCAGCCGCCTAGAGGAAACAGCCCGCAGGCACGTAGATGCCTCAGCCCTCCTGATTCTGACCCCGCGGGTGCCTCCGGGACAAGGTGTTCTCTCAGCGACGCCATACATAAAAGAGTGGCGACAGGCGCTTCCCGGCATTGTTCCTTGGTCAGGACGCTTGCTGCGCTCCCTTCTCGAGAGCGAGGTGCAGATGGGGCAAAACACTGTAGTGAGGCGGGCCCTGGGACTGAGCGTGGGCTTCTTCAGCCACAGGAGCTCCGTGAGGGGCGGGCAAGGCCCTGCGGCGGCGGAGGGGGCGCCGCGAGTTGACGGGATGTGAGGCGCGGCGGCGCGGGGCTGGGGGGCGCGGGGGGCGCTCCTCCGCGGCCGTAGGGGGCGCTGCGCGGCGCCGCCGCCTCTCTCTGGTCTGTGGCCGTGGCTCGTTGGCGCGTCCTTTCCCAGCGTCCCCCGCGGCGGTAGCGGAGTCCGTTCCCGCTCGGTGACCTTCGCTGGCAGCCCGAGCTCCTCGCTGTTAACGGTGGGTGTCAGCCCAGGCGAGCTCTGCCCGTTCTTGGCGGGCATCGCTCGGGGGTGTTGCGGGGAGGCAGTTGTGGTTTAGGCGGGGGGGAGGCGCGGCCTGCGGCACTCGAGCTCCGCCGTCGCCCTCCTCGTCCGCCGTGTGGCGGGAGCTGTGTGGGCCAGGCCCGGGCGGGCGGTAGGTTCCCCCCCGGGGGGCGGGTCATGGCGGAGAGGTCAGTGAGAAAGCAAATCCAGCGTCCTTCCGGGTAGATGTCAGTTAAAAGGTCCGAACAGCGTCGCATCCACTGAGGCCTTGGGGAGAGGTCTCTGCCGGGTGTTAGCAGGGTACTCACTGGAAACAGCATTGCTTAGTCTTTGTGTTTTGTAGTGGTGGGAAAATCCATTCCTTTCTATTCAGGGTCCTTGTTTCTTAGTATGTCTTTATATTTTGCTATTATGGCACTATTTGAAACTAAAGATAGCGAGAACTTTAGGGGAGGTGCAGTGTGCTTAAGAGTGTTGCTGAAAGCACAACACTCACTCTGGAAATCTCTCCACAATACTAAACTTGATTGAAATGTCATTCCATAAACAAGATAAATGTGAGGTTGTCTATAATTATATAATAATCACCATGAGGATGCTCTCATTCTTTAAGAAGCACCTAGATTTTTCCAGTTGTTTTGACATTGGCTACCCTTGCATCCTTTTCTCTTTGAGGGTTGCCAAAGGACGCTTTACATTTAATAATGGCAAATAAGTAAGCATTACCTCATAGAAGTTTAAATCCGCTTTTCTTTCACGGGACTCTGGTTTACCATATACTGTCTGTATATGTATGTAACTGGCTATATTCGGTTGTAATAAGTGTAAATAGTGACTTTAATGGGGTGAAGTACTGTATATTACACAGTAGAACGTGTTAATACGTCACTACTATGGGGTGCAAATGCGTACTAACATGTATGGGAGTTAGGGTAAACTTTATTTTTAAACACCTTAGAGTTTTCTGTTTGTCTAACAAAGCTACATAGAAAGGAAAAAAACCCCATTGCTAGGCTTCTTGCTTTTGGGACATACTTTGAAAGTAAAATGTTCATGATAAATCATTAATTCAGTAGCATTTTGCTATTTTAAATAGACATTACCACGCTGGAAGAGACATCTATGCTGTGGAGGAGGGAGGGAAGCTTAACTTGGTAGAACGCAGAAAGAGCTTCTCAAACTTGTCTGGAATGAGGCTTTTCTCCTGAGAGAATCTGGAAACATCTGAAAAAAAAAAAAGGTGTCACTGATTGGGAGAGCCTATTGCTACTCTGTAAATGCTCTACTGAGTCATCTTTGAACCCTTTCATTAGCTCTAATTTATTTGTTATTGTCTTAGTCCATAAGTTGTAACCCTAGCTCTGATTTTTCATTACTTTGCTTTGGAATGAGTACTTTCGCATGTTTGGGGACTTTTTTTTAACCTGTAACCTGCTGTTGGTACATATCAGGAGTGTGTATATACATAAATATATATATGTGTATATACATTAAAAATATAGCAGGTAAGAATGCTGTTGCAAAGCTCACCATTGCAAAACTTATTATTTTCAGATGGTGCAGACCATGATTCCAAAGTCACTGAGAGCCATGAAATTCTACTTCACTACCGTATATCAAGAAATATGGGTTGGTGTAGCATTAACAGCTTATGCCTATTACAAAATTTCTTATGGTGGTAAGTTATACATTATAGTCTTCATTAGCTGTTACTTTATAGATAAGGTTAACAGTTAGAAACCAGTCATTTAAGATATCCAGCAAATAACAGATGAACATTCTTGCTTAAGGCCAGGTCTTTGACATAAAGATTATAAGTTTTAACATGCACAGCGTAGAAGGTTACACTAACAAAAATACTCAAATACCAGTGTAACTCTGCCTACATTAGATTAGGTAACATAGGAATTGGTTTTAAAAATGCACATCTAACTTGTAACATATAGCCAGAGTCCTCTCCTGTAGACTTGTGCTGAAGGGGAATAGTTTACTGTTCTGAACTAGAACTTGTTTTGATTAGAAATTTTTTTAGAATCATTATGGTTTTGGGTTTTACTCAAGATATGCAAAAAAATACTGTATAAAAGGTTTTCTTATGTGAACTTGTGAAAGCACTTAGTTTATTTTGGGCTGATGCACCTCAAAATGTGAGGTACATCACAGAACATCAAAATGTGTGTTACTTGGTGATACTGGATCACTTTATCAGAGGAAGAAACAACATCTAATGTAAAAATAATAAATTTGAATGGTCAGGTCCCTCAAAGCAGAAGGGTACAACAGACTACGGTGTCTTAAAGGTCCTGTTCTTCAATTTAGGCTATGCTGAAAAAATTCCAAGTCAAACCCTTTACTAGCTCTCGTGAACAATGAAATGTTATAAACTGTGGACAGACTTGAGAGGGAAAGGAACCCCTCAGTGTGGAAACATCTGAGTGATGTTACCTCAAGGTTTCTCTAGCTTTGTCCAAATGACTTGTAGCACGTTCAAAACTGTTACACTACACTTACAAGCTTAAGTAAATATAAGAAGTTGAACAGCCAGAGAGAAAAAAAAAAATAGTTTCACTTTTGCTTTAGAATTCAAAATTGACAGACTGCTTCAAGTTTGTGTTCATGTCATGCTATTTTAGTTTTCATTTATGATTTAGAAAACACATGTGGTGTAAGGTTTTGAGGGACAAAATCTTGGTGTGGGGCAACTGTATGCTAAGCATTATTTTAAAGTGAAAATAGCTTTTAATAGCTGTAGTTTCCTTAGTTTGGGGAATGGTTTTGCAAATAATGCATAAATTTATAAAAGAGTATGTTGTAGAACAACTTAGATTGTAAGGGACCTCTTGAGCTCGCCTAGTCAAAACCACTGCTTAAAGTAATTAAATCAAAGTTAGATCAAGTTGCTTATGGCCTTATTCATAATTGAAATTAATATTTCCAAGGGTGGAGATTGCACCACCTCTTATGACTGTATTCCTTATGAAGAATTTTTTCCATCTATTTTTGTCTGACCACTGTGAATCAGTATTTTAGGAGAACGATTGCAATTGTAATGTAAAATAAGCTTTTATATTTACAAAGGAAGGTTTTAAAGCCAACTGTATTCTTACTGCTTCAGTTTACACTTGTACGTTGTGTGTATGTACATCCATATAGTATGTAAAATAGTACCATTCTGTGTACATGTCTTTTGAATTACAGGAGGAGTCTCGTTGGCTACAATTTCTAAATGCGTGGAGTCTTAGTTAATTAAAAACAAATAACTTGTGAAAAAAATTAATATAACTTACTGACATGTACCATGGAAAGTATATGTTGTACATTTCTTAAATCTTGTTCAAGCTAAATTAGCAAATCATAAGTGGTATAATCTAATTGAAGTGCATCTGCAAAAAATAAGTACGAAATATTTTTTTTTGAACTGTCGTTGTTCATCTTGTTTTTTTTTTTTTCAGGCAAAAAAGCAGTGGCAGATAGTAAGTATTAAGTATCTAATACCCTGTTGCATTTTTTAAATAAGTGCAGTAAAAATTAGCACTGCGTATTTTATGTAAGTTTGGGGTTTAAGTTATGGATTCAGAAAATGTTTAAAGACTACTTTAGAATTTCTACTTTTGGTTGTATTGATGGTTTTATAACCTAGAAACATCTGTTAATCTGCACAGATGCTACCGCTGTCCTTTGCATAGGTTTTAGTAGTAGAATGGAAGTTGTATGCCTTGACTGGGGCAGGGGGGGCAACTTCTTTTAAAAGTAACAACCATTTAATGGAATTACTTAAATCAGCAGGATCTCAAGAGTAGCTGCTATTTTAGCTGTCAGGAAACTAAGAAGTTTAAACTTGTATTTTGATTTTGTATTTTTGTATCTCCTGGAGTGTTTAGATATTTATGGACAGTTTCTTCTAAAATCACATTGGAATTTAATTTTTCATGAGAAGCTGTATCTCAGTTACTTTCTGCACCGTGATAGATAGCCCATTTGCTCCCAGTTGAATTTGTACATGCAAAGACTACTAAAATTTTTAAATGTGCAATTAGTGAAAATACTGCCCAGTAGACTAAGGATAATAGCATAAATAAACTGTAATTTAGAAAGAACCATACCAAAACTGAGGAAGGATGAATGTTTGCCTATAATAAGTGCTTTAAAACTTGTGAAAGAGGATTTTAGTATTGGCCAAGTTTATGTATGTAGTTTGAGGGTTTTGTTTTATTTGACAGCGCAGTTGAATCTGCCAGTTCTTGTGCTCAGATGTATACACAGGTGTCTGTTCTAGGGTCTGAACTACGTTCCTGAATTGATTTGCTCTACTGTTTGAACAGTCTAAATCATGTCTTTGTTTCAGAGTCCTCTGGTGCTGGCCATCACTAAAGACCTCTTCTCTTCTGGGAGTATGAATGTGGTGTTTTGTCATCTTTACTATAAATGAAGCAAGTTACCACCATAGGGAAGTTAATTCTAAAACTGTACCTGATCCATCTGCTGTAATTAGAGAAAGAATAAATCCATTCAGCGACAAGGAATTAAACATGTTGGACAAAGTATGCTGGAGTGTATTGTTAACCTAATTTTTAGAATAAGTCTTTTTTGTTTTCTACAGTTCTTNTCTTTTCTGGCTACAACTTCTGAAATACTCCATTTACTTTTAAAATGCCATCTAATAGTATGCCAAGTGTGATGACTTAATTCTCAGCTTTTTGTCAACTTGTGGTGCAGTAATTAAGGGTACAAAATTCTTTTTAAAACCTCAGATTTTTTTAAGAGTTCTTAGTTCTGCAAGGTTTAAAAACAAAATCTGTATTGTTACTAAAGCACTATGCAAAATGTTTGCAGAGGTTTTTAAAATGTATTTCATTGGCAACTATCTTTTTTTGTTCTTCATATTCAGTAGAGCTAAGGAATTACTCTGAAAGGCTCTTCCTTTAGTCACAAATTTTACAAAGGAGTAAGTAATAGCATGCCCATATTCTATGAGAAAATTGTAATTACATGGGCCCTCATCTGCCATTTGAGCTTATGAAAATCTCAGAACCTAAAGGGAATAATGAAATCACGCAGTGTGACAGCAGTTCATATGAACATAAACACTTAGCCTGATTTCAAAGGGTTTTCCTTTTTCCTGAAAATGTAGAAGTAATGTATGTATTACTGGGATGGATCATTAGTGGTTTTTGCAGATAGCTGTTGAAGTAACTCCATAGCTAGTAGTGTACTTGGGAGACTCTAGGACCCTATCCTATCTCACGGAAATCAGTTTTCAGAACTGTACGTACTGAATTCTGTACCAAGGATACATAGTGTGTAACACCAAAATTGGACTTCATGTCATGTTTTGTTTAATTTTAGCCTAATCTGCTTTTGAGAAGATTAAGAGGCTTAAGTCATTTTAATGGCTTACGTACATGTTTTTAACTACTTCACTGAAACATCTTAAATCTTTCAGCTTGATTAAAGTTTTGCTTTTCAATCTCTCTGACTGCAGAATCTGGACAGAACTTAAACATTTTGTATTTGAATACTCATGAGCTTGGTAACTTTACCTGCTGACGGTAAACATTCCAACACTGGTTGCTTTTAATTTCTTCAAAATTTATACTTCTGCTTAAGCTTAATCGCTATACTTACTACGAGTAGAGTAAAATTACGAGTCATATTTTTCTGAAAGCTTTTTTTAAAGGAGGTATAGCATTACTCAATTTGAAAAGAAGAGGTGACATCTCTCTCTCATGCATTCTTGACATTTTTTTTCACTATCCACAGTTTTCCTTGTTGTTGCATCTTCCCTTGATACGTTTTAGCTGATTCTTTTGTCATTTCTATATGGGTTTTTCAGTATTTCCTCATTGCAGAAGAATGAACAAGAAGTACAAAGAAGTCACTATTTGTTTCTTTACATAAAACCAAAAGAATCCAGAAGAAGGGAACAGAGAATAAAAAGTAGAAGAAAATGGATGCTTCAAATGAACAGATATTAGGCCAGTGGTGATTACAGGGTGGGTCAGAGTTGTATAGTTAATAAGTGGTTCAGATTGAAAATTTCTGCTAGGTAAGGAGCTATATGTGCATTTGTAATGCAAATTTATGATCACTAAATTAGAGTTCCTAAGTTATAGTTCCTAAGATACTACACATACTTAAAATAACCTGCTTTAGCAATTTCAATTACAGAGCTGAGGAAAACAAGCTAAGGAAAAAACATTAATCACTACAGGATTTGCTTCACCTTAGCTAGAACCTAGCACACTGGGACTGAGCTACATCAACGTGCTGTCTGATCTAGATGTTAATTGAAAAGAAAGAAGAGCTTCTGCTAACCTGCCCTTGGAGACAGTTAACTGCACTTTGAGGTAAACTTAACCTACTTCAACTCTTAATGCTTCATGATATCTGACTTGCTTGATTTACTAGTGGGGAAAGAAAGGACATATGGGCAGCAACATCTGGGTTATAAAAACTACAATTTCTACTGCAATAATCTATCTGCAACTGGTTCTTAGTGCACTCTGTCAGAAATTTCTGTGAAGGTTGCAGAATATTCCTTCCTGATTGTGATTCTTAACATGCAAATCTCTGCAAAAGATAAGGGAAGTAAAACTGGTGTTTGTGTTTCGGTGGTTGAGTAGCATACAGGTGGAAGAAATTACCTTTCAGTCAGTAGCTTTGTTATAAGTGAAAAGAGAACNGTCTGGGTTATAAAAACGACAATTTCTACTGCAGTAATCTATCTGCAACTGGTACTTAGTGCACTCTGTCATAAATTTCTATGAAGGTTGCAGAATATTCCTTCCTGATTGTGATTCTTAACATGCAAATCTCTGCAAAAGATAAGGGAAGTAAAACTGGTGTTTGTGTTTCGGTGGTTGAGTAGCATACAGGTGGAAGAAATTACCTTTCAGTCAGTAGCTTTGTTATAAGTGAAAAGAGAACGCTTCCCTTGTTTACAAGCTTCTCCAACAAATTTATTAATTCATCATGCAAGCAAGCAACGGGTAAAACACAGCGCTGGGCGGCCGGGGAGTCTCCGCTCTGCAAACAGCGCGCACCCCGTCTCGAAATCTCCCAGTATTTAAAATAAGATTACATGCATATTCACAAAATTCTTATCTATGCTAACACCGATTCTCGCCTCGTATGCTAATTCGAGTCCACCTCTTTGCGCAGCCTCAGATCACAAGAAGTAAATGGGTCGGTGGTCGTTTTAGGGTCGCATCGCCATCTTGTGTTGAAGTAAGTAGTCTTCCTCAGGGTTGAACTTTTTCCCTTTGGGTAATTCTACTGACAACTCAGGTTTTATTGCCCTGGGGGTCAGGCTGCATCCCGTGTTTATCAGTCCTTCAAGTCCTTATCAGCCTTTCTTTGTCTGGGGATTAGCAGACCCCAGCCAGCCACATAAGTTTGCATCCCCCACATCTGTATTCCAAGTCTGACTCTCTCATCACATCTATCAGACTGTCCTTGTTTAAACAGATACTGTTGACATAGCCTTGTTGTTTTGCTTGAGCAGAAACTGAAGTGGTCCACTTCAGTATGCTTAACCCTTTCAATGCATAAACCCATCTTATCCCAATTCCTCGTCTTCTTACTCTTGTAACCTTATTTGGAATCCCTTCATTCTTCCCCACTCTCCCCTTATATCCTGTTGAGCAACCAAGTGAACAATGTACCAAGTAACTGAATACCTCAGTGAACAAACTTTAGTTATCACAGCTTGACTCAAAAGCAGAAATCTACAATAATGTGTAGCACCTGTAGTACTATCTATACACTTTCTGCTCCTCTATGCTGAAGCATACCAGGTAGTATAGAAGACAGTAGGGGAAGGTGTGGAAGGAGTGATACGTCTTGTTTAGAGCACTGTCATTTGGAGTGTGGCCCTAGGTAAAGAAGATACTCTTGAAGTAAATTATTTTAGAACATGTGCCTTTTTTTCTAATGTAGCCAAGGTGATTTCTAAAGTTAACTTAAAACAAAAAGGTTTTCTTGTCCCAGTTAAGCGTCTATAAAGACAAGCCTCAGCTCTGAAACAAACTTATTTTTCTATGCAAACTACTTTAACATCAGGACTTTAATCTGTGGAGGTAATAATCATCATGATTCACAATTAAACACTGGTGGGGAAAATGCCTACTGCTCATTGATGGATCACACTCTTTCTGTTTAGCTGCTGCCTTCTTATATTGCTGACGTTTCTAAAACAAGAGGATTACATTACTACACATTACTTTGTGTAGTAAAATAGTTCAGCAACTGCATTTTTCATTTGTTGCCTGTGATAAGGCATGAGCAATGACAAAAACTGTTTATTACCTTTGCAATGTTGGTGGAACAACAAACTTCTGTAGGGGTTGGAAAGCCTTATGTAGTAACTGCAGCGCCATCTTGGCCAGGTTTTGCACTGGTAATTATTATTTTCTTTTAAACCAATACAGAACATGAAAGCTCAGCAGCAGGGAGCTGTATTACTAATGACAATGCTGATGTAAGATGTGGTCTTTTTACAGTACAAGTACTTCTGTACTTACGGCCAGGATTTCTCATTGTGGAGCTCTTGAGATTTCTAGAATGTTTTCAAGTGTTGTCCTACAATTAGGAATCTCAGAGAATCCCTTGCATGCTAATGAAGTATTATGGAATACTCTAGGGGAGCAGCAAAATACAGTCAGAGCCAAGGAAACATTAGTCACAGGGACCCAACCTACTTAACCTCTTTAATGGCTAACTTGGAAAAAAAACCAAATGCGTATTCATGTTAATTGTGAGGATGAGTAAAGTTGCAGGAAATGATCTAAAGTAACTAAAACAGCTGAACTAGTCTCCTGTCTATCTGAATCATGATAGCAAATCACTTTTTGTAGGGCAAATACAGCCTGATACAGCTGGTATGTATACATGTATTGTACTTTCAGTCCCTAAGGAAGGAAAACTATCAGGTGCTTGTTACACACAGGTGATTATATGTGACATCACCCCCAGATGGCTGAAATGAAACTAACTGAGGAAATTAACATGTGAAATTGCTATTGTTTCATTCACGGAAATCTGTAAAGCTACTTGGAAGGAAAGAATAGAAAGATGGAGATTCCCTGAGGCATTAAATATGTTGGTTAA
Source organism: Rhinoptilus africanus (assembly GCA_013400135.1). Taxonomy (NCBI): domain Eukaryota; kingdom Metazoa; phylum Chordata; class Aves; order Charadriiformes; family Glareolidae; genus Rhinoptilus; species Rhinoptilus africanus. The sequence continues at coordinate 81,828 of VXBO01005566.1, forward strand.
CAATTCTGTAAATGGAGAAACAAGAAGTGACAAGATAGTGCTTGAACAGCAATCTCTTCATACTTTAATTCCATGACCTTTAGCAACTAACGTTTAGCAGCTAATAATCTCTTTACTTTAAGAATATAAAGCCATGTGACTCTGATTTGGTAATTTATGAAGACCTCGTAAACAAGAAATTCCTGTAGTCTACTGCACTGCTGCAGGCAAACTTGGAATTGTACTTGGAAACAATTACTCTCCCCTACCTCAAAATGAACTGACCACCACAAGAATGGATTATTTGGAAGTTTTAATTAAATTCTGCTAAGGGTACTATGATTTCTTTGGTTGTGGTTTTAACAGTATGAGTACTGTGGCAGCTACGCCAGCTTGTGGAGTTTCCACCCTTAGACCACAGTGCCGCACTCCTCATAGTTGTGCTGATACAACTATTTGTGAATCGGCTCAGGCAATCTTTCATAATTTTGGAGGGTTTTTTTCCCTCTCTAAAATAACAAAACAAGCACTTAACGTTTTTCTGTTTTAATTTGCATCCATCTCTTGATGCTGTTTACAGCAAAGCTGCTTTATAACTTGCATTACAGCACAACAGCATTGGTTTGGGGTTTTTTTTGCAGAAAAGGGGCAGAAGAATCAGAATTTCTAGTTTCCCATTCACTCACCTAGCTTTCCTCAGTCGTTGTGTCCCTTACAGTAATTTAATGCAAGTTTACTCCTCGTAGAGTACCCAGCTACGCACGTGATCAAAGGACTGTCCCTCCCATAAGAACTGTCATCACTGTCAACACTCAGGGGAATAAAGAGAATGCAGAACTCCACCCTGTATACAAATCAGGAATGTCAGCTTGTGCTTCAGCAAAAGGGCAGAACCTTGCTTCCTTCCTTTGTGACAGCCTATCGCTTTATCAAGTTTATAGTATCACCTAATTAATTGGGACAAATGAACAAACAAGTAGGGAAGAGGGAGAACATCTGTACCACAATATCCTAATGCTCAATACTTGCAGGAAGAATACTTCTAGTAATGAAGGTTAAATTGGAAAGTGGTTCTGCAAATCAGATTACGATAGTGGTTGTCATCAAATGAAAATACACTTTTTAATTATTATGGCCTTCAAAAACCTATAGTCCTTGTCTTTTTTTTTTTTTTAATTTGCATGATCTTTAACTATTTTCCATCCATATCATCACAGTAACTTCAGCTGCCTGCTGGAACAGACAGTGGAGATTTCTTCAGAGCTAATGAAGTGTGTTTGCTAGAAAATGATAATAGGGATTCTGTGGGTGGTAGAACTAAGAGCGGTATACTGAATGAATCCCATCTGTGCTGACTACTTCTGCCTACACAGATTTTTCCTGCAGTATCAGTTGTAGTCTTTTTCTTGTTTTAACCTGTTGTGTTTAGCATGCTTTTGATAATACTAAGAATTGCTGCAATTAAGGGGGAATTCTTTAGGTATGAAGTAGAAACTGTTGTGAGATATTTCATATGGAATGCTATATAAACAAGCAAAATGGCAACAACTAAACTAAATAAAACCAGAGTATTATGGGAGGAGATAGCAGGGGATGAATAAAATGGATTAAAATGCAAACAGGCATTTGATAGAGGACCAAGAATACAGGGAAGGATACCCTTTTTTTTGGGTCGCACCAAAAGCATTTCCACTTTTATCATTAACTCCATTATTCATCTCGAGGATATATGTAGCAGTCTCAAGCTATACTTTTTTGCAGCGCTGTTACCAACTCTTTACCCTTGATGCTTCAGGTATACCTTTTAATTTAATGTACTTGTATTAAAAAATAGCCTTGTTTAAATTCTCTACCTGACATTACAGTTCTCCTTTTATACCCCGTGTTGTATTCCACATATATCACAGCCTGAAAAAAAATTCTTTTGCGTCCCAGTTAGGGCCTCGAGACACTTCTTTAAAATAATTAGCAAAAATTTAAATTACGCATTTCTTTCAGTAAGCTAAGAATTGGAGTCATACCAATTTTAACAAAGGATCTGACTCTTGTTTCAGTAAACACCAAGGCATAAATACTTTTCAGCATACTTTGATTTTGTTAATTCTTTTGGAGTAATGCAACTAGAAAAGGAATCTTGCCAAAAATATTTTTACTTTGCTTTTAACTTAAGTATTCTTATTAATGCTAACTATCACACCTTTTTAAATTAAGGCTATTAATTTAATCATGTATTCAGGCCTGTCTAGAAGGACAAAAGAAAAGAAGGCAAGAAAAAAAATGGTGTAGAACTTTCACATAGCAATTGGAAAAAAAGAAAATATTCAAGTTATTTTATCTTGTGCTGTAGCTTGTCCTTTTATAGAATAGAAATACTGGTTTTGAGTTTGAGACATAAGTGGGAGACAAACCTTTAAAGTAGCGTCCCCAAGCAAGTAGGCTATTACTGTGTGTACTCCTCCATGATGAACACATTCCAGTCTTTTCAAATCTTCTGAGGTTCAGCTGCATATTATGACATCTTCTTTGACTAAATCAACCTAAAATAGATTCTAAACACATACCAGTGATACATTTTCTACTGTCACTATCTCTAGGCCTATCCATCAATGCCCTGTCCATTTCATCTCCCTCTACTGTTCACGTTCTTCTGTTTATGCAGCTAAGAATTGCAGTAAACCTTGTTGTAATATCACAACGGTAAAAATTAAAATTATTCAGAAATATGTATCTAGAAGACTAGAAACCATGGCACTTAGAGGCAAAATCAACTTGTTTCATTAATGTTCCCAGGACTAGAACGTCATTGCTCTACCTGGAATGGCAGTATTTCTACAAGCAGTTAAAGATGAACCTTAAGCATCAGAAAGGGCCAATACCAGTATTTTTGTTTAGAACGTGGAAACAACATCATTGCAAATGTCTTAAATTACATCTGCTGGTCAGATTATCGGAGGGCAGCTTCTCTCCTATAAAAATACACTACTAAAAAAGTTTCTGTGACAGAATCAGAATAAGTTTTATACGCTCATATAGAAGACAGCCATGCTCTAATGTTTTTTGGTAATCAGAAAGCCCAAAAAGTGATCACTTAAGGTGGAGTAGTTTTGGGTGGCTTTTTTTTATATATATATAACATAAAATACTTTCCATAGAGGTATATCTTAAATCATAAACATACCCTGTTTCACCTCTGTAATGGTGTTTTATTTAAGCAGATTCAATATTCTGTATCATATTTTTGAAGGAAACTTACCTTGTGTATTCTGATCTGTAAAATCTGTGGTGAGTACACACACCAAAAAAGCTAAAGGATGTTATTTCCAGTAGCGTAGTCTTAAAAATGTAGTTGTTTAAATACTAAGTATACACAGACTACTGTGGTGTTTTTTAAAAATACACATTTAATTTGGTTTATAGTTTCTTTCTCCTTCTATGAGTATTATTCTGCTCAGAGACATGTTTTCGTCTCCAGGTCTCCTTTGCACATCACCTTGTCTCAATAATTGTGCAAAACACCTTCCAGTATATCCCAGATCTGAGAATCAAGCAAAGGACTTTCCTAATCTCCCAAGCTGCAGTCCCTCAGGTTCACCCATTACCAGGTACACCAGCAGGAAGCAGGAGCTCCATTACATCATACCCTCTGACCTACCTACCTCAAGTAAGCTAACCAAGAAAAAGACATATTCTAGAAGATACGCATTTCAAATTGGGAACTACTGAGTTTGAGTATGAGAATAATACAAATTTAATATGAAAACAAACCTGCATCTGATCCAGCAGTAAACATAAGAAAGCAGTTTTCAATTACAGTAAATAAAGTAGTTGCTCATCTTAAACAAGGAAGTGATGGTTAATAGAAAAGTTGAAGGTTAGCTGCCCAGTATTTTTCCAGCATGGGGTAAAAACTAATAATTTATCGACAGAATTCGGCATTAGAAGTTAACTGAGCGAAAAAACTTGAAATCGCTTCATACAGAAGTTGTTAGAAACACTTGAGTACTTGACTCACTAAATCATGGTTGAGATACCGGAGAACAATTTTAGACTTAGAGTAACAAATGAAATGGCTGGACTCAATCTTAAAACATGACCCGTCCTTTTCTCCCTCAAACTTTAGCCAAGTGGTACAGCCAAATTGAATGGCATATAAAAAAGTAAAGAGTGAAGGATTAACTTGTTACTCTTTCCAGTCATTAATGTTTCAACTAATAACCCATCATCTAGCTAGTCACAGATACTTCCACCCATCATGGGCATATTGAAAATTTAAGAAAAAAGGTTTTTGTAGACAAACATATTGAGAGCCCAAATGGTTATAAGCCTAAAGGTACAAGGAGAGAGGACCTCTCCCAGGACATTTAAGGTGGTGGTTTTTTCCACTCCTTTGAATATAGTTCATGTTTTCATTATTATAAATTAGAGGGGAGCAGAACAAGATTTTCTGTCTGTGAAAACGACAGCATGTAATCTGTCTTGTAGATCTGTATCTTCTGTAGCTTCAACATAAAAAATTAACAATACCTATTAGTGTAAGAATTTTATGAGAATGTACAGCAACACACTCCCAATGAGGCCACAGCGTTCTCCACTAAGTACGCTCTTTTGCATCATGTGTATTGGATTAAGCATACAATTTATGTTATTGTTTAAAGAAATTACATTGCTAATCCACCAAATGCAGGGCTGAAACACATGACATATCAGACACTCCAAATCCCCAGGAAGTGCACACAGCTATGCTATGGACAGATCCTATGGCTTCACTCCTGCTTTAATTATTATACTCCTTCTCAGAATGATGCACTGAGAGGATTGTGCTGTGGAAACTTTACAACATTAGTCATCTAGTCCAGCATACATTACTTTAGAATATTACAAGGTAGTGATGAAAAAGTATTTTTCTTTTATTCACGTGTCTCAAATACTGTATACAAAACAGACATCAAAGTGTTTCCTTTAGATTATTATTTATAGTTTATCTCTGAACAGGTTTGGTGGGGTTTACAATGCATTGGCTGCATATGAATTCAAACATGGCAGCATATGACTGTTGTTCAGTATGAATTCCTTACTGTTGCAGCCTTAGGAAATCAGCTTGATTCTGGAGTAAGAGGTTACTTAAGGTCACAGTAACAAATTAAAATACCTTTCCTTTAAATATACACACTTACTTTACACAGTATTTCATGAAAGATTTTAAGCTACCTGCTGTGAAACTCCCCTTGAAATACTTAGGTTTTTTGTATCATCTGTTACCTAGCACTGCACCTGTGCGTTAACTGACAAGGTAGAAGTATTCTGTGTTTCAACTTCTAAAATTGTTTACCTGCTCCTGGCCAGTTCCACCTGCGTTACAGCAAATGCTAAGCATAATTTTTGAAAGGAGAGTTGTATTCTGTAGTAAAGTAATCTGCTTTTTCATTTAGAAAGGATATATTCATTATTTTGTCATACACACACACAAAAAACCCCAACACTCCTAACTGATACTCACTTTTTAGAGATTTTATTCTGCCAGTTGTGAGCAATCCCAGCCTAACTGTAGCCTTCCAAACGTGCTCCCTAATCTGAGCTAGTCATCCAGGCTCCATCTTTAATCAATAGAGAGATAGGCACCTTCAAAGGCCAAGAGATTTAGATAGTGGGATGAGTATGGAATGAATTGCCTGCAGAACTGCCTCTCTCCCTTCCCTCCCCGTCCGAATTTATCCACAGAAGGACCCTAGATGACTGACTGAGACTACATGCCTAACTTCTAGACTACTGAATTTGGATAAAATGCATCCCACCCCTAAATGTTTGACCTCTGAGACAGTTTCTGGCTATAAATAGTTATTTAAAATAGTACCACATGAAAAGAAAAAGTGTTTAATTAATTTAAAATAAACACTTACTTTCCTGTGACACCTCCAAAGCCTGAAAACATTTTCCTATGCTCCAGAAAAGCTTCTCAACAAGTTAATGTAAAACTGAAAAATACTTGGATACAAGAAGGTAGGAAAGCTCATTTTCTTCGTTTTGCCTATGCATAAAAAAGAAGTGGGGGAGATTCAGACCTAATAGTTTTAAAAAACTTCTAGTTTTGAAAAAATCGCGCTAGAAGATAGTTAAAAAACATAAGTAGGAATTGTAACTTCATCAGCAGTGCTCCTGAAAATCTCATTAGTCTCCCACCTGGGAATCTCTGCTTGTCCTAAGACTAGTGTTGTGTGTGATCAAATAAGAGGCCTGCCAATTTATTAGCTGCAGTTAATGTCCCTTTTTTCAATAAAGGTGGGTTAAATACAAAACATCCTTTGATAATTTTTCCTCTATGTATCCATAAATTTCAAGTATTTTAGGAAAACACTAAAATGATAGTTTATACATTTCAATCAAATTTCAATTTCTAGCTAAGCACAAGTTCAGCACAGATCTCAAAAACTAACCCTACCATATTAATAAACAGTAATTCTTCGGGTTTTTTATGTTGTAAGTTGAATAAACGTCTGTTAAGCTCTAGCGGCTTCAATTTGTGAAGTTAAATAGTATTGCTCTGTTTTTTTTAAGAACTTAGAGAAGCATACAAGGTATTTGCATATCATATTTTAATACCTATACCAACAAATAAGCACAACCCCTTTCCTCTAGAGTACCTCTCACAAAGGGAACGTATTTGGAAGCAAATAATTTGGGTTCTGTATCTCTGGCTTTATCTGCTTCCATAACCAAATCCTCTTACCTTATCTCCTTAGGCATTCCCCAAATCATGACTGCTTCCACACAACCTTGCTTATCTAAGACAGGCAACTATCTTGTAGATATCACTGGCCCCTTTGCCCAAGCAATGTAATTTCTAGAAAGTCAGACCAGTCATTTGGCATGGCAATGCATGGGCAACGGGGAAAAAAAAAATCTACATTATTACACGGGACCATCTTCCTGCTTACAGTAAACAAAACATTTGTAGACATTCTAAGTTGGAATAGGAAGATTTTTATAATGGCTGCTCATTTCCTTGTCTGATAAAACAGTGGTTCCCAAAAAGATTGTTCTGTGGGAGAAACGTTAATTTATCACATTGCAAGTTTTAAGTCTATGCTTTGTAAAGATTTGTAATTTTTTTTCCTCCTTCTTTCCTAATTTCTGTGGGAAAACGGAGGTGGGAAGGGATGAGGCAAGTGGGTTTTTTCAAGGGAAGCAGAAATAGGAGTAGGAACAGACTTGCATATAGCGTACGTACTCTACCTTTTGAAGACATTCCCTCTTGGTCCAAGGTATCCAGTCTGTCTGGTTGCTGCATTGGCTGAACCTGCATCTGCCAAAAGCAACGCAAGGTCGGCAAACTTTTATACAAGAGGCCATTATTCCAACAGAGGCGCCGCACAGAGGAGCGCCTGCCCTCCCAGGAGCAATTGTCCACACCAGCTTCTCCCACTTCTCATTTTGTCAGCATTCCTGCTGCTGCAATGGAAAAGTAATAGCGGGGTAACGCAGTATTTTAGTTTTTATTATCAATCACTGAAAATGGGGAGAAGTCAGGTATAGATTATGCCTGCAAAGAAATTCTATACCATCATTTAAGAATCGCTGGCAAAAAGTCCAACCTGGTTAATGAGAAAGACAATGTTTTTTAAAGAATAAGTGTGACAAAAGGTGCACAGTTCCCCTGTTAAAATTAGAATTTCACCACAAAGAGTAAGAAGACCAGCACACCCCTGTTCACTGCTATTATTTTGTTCACTAAAGTTTGGTATGCATTTGAAGATGATAAACTCCCCCCCTTTTTTTTTTCTTAAGATACATAACTATGAGCACATTATAGGTTGTTTCAGTTCAGGTCGGCCTAGTTGCAGGGTTAATACTATTATTCTGAGTAGATCTTAAAGTTCTCTATTGGGTCAGAAGTATCACAGTCTCATCCATTCCCTAAGCTGTGCATGTGGGGTAGAATCATGGTTTACAAGAAAATGAGAACGACAGTAGTAGTATTGCCAGCGAGTTGCACTCCGAATAGTACTTGCAAAATCATTTTAAACTGACAAAGTATTATCTTGTGATGCTAATCGGTTCTTCCCATAGGACCCATTTTTCATAAGAAGCTTTGACCTATTGCAAAGCTGACACCTGAGCCTGCACATACGCTGACAAGGATATGCAGTGAAATCTTAGCCATGTCTATATTAAGATAATTTACACAATTACCTGGTGTAGAATCTTACATTAAGAGGTTGCGTTTAACATACGAGCTCATGTTTGAGATTAATACACTATTATCGCTTACCCTCAAAGACTTACACAAGCGGTATCTAAGGTCCTCTCAAAAACTTCCCAAGTTACCATTTTGTTCTCTCCTAGCTGAGATGTGTCACCGTGTCCTACAAATAAAGTGAAAAGACTGGAAACCAGCCATTTACAGCAACAGTTGAGGCATCGGGTGGGTCCGCATGTTTTGTAGGCTGGGATTTAAGACTTGCAGCAATATGAGATTTGTCGACATTGCATGTGTGGCGGCGCTAACATATGGTGATGTTTTGACTTAAGAGTCGAGCTGGGCTCCTTCCAAGCTGTTAACTTTCATCCTGCTGTTGTAGCTCTCCAGAACGAGACACCAGAGAACCAAGAAATTAAACCTTACTTTCAAACACGAGGCACAAATGTGGGAGCCTGACGTCAGGCTCCTGGTCAGAAACACCTCTCCTGCTGGAAAGGGAGTTTGGACATCGCGTTTCACAAGTAACGCGGGGGTGACAGGCCGGTAAAACGAGGGTGACGCTGGAGGTGACGTTCCCCGAGCTTCCCAGAGCGGCTGCCCGCCGCGGCGCGTTTCGGTAGTCCCGGACGAGCTGCCGGAAAGCCCCCTCCCCCGCGCACCGGCGGGGGGGTGACGCTGCGCCCCTCTGCCCGCGGGAGACCGACAGCCCACGCGTTACCTCCCGGCTCCCCGCAACCCCGGCAGGTCGCGCCTCGCCTCGCCCCGCCGCCACCGCATTCCCCGCATTCCGGGGGCGGGAAGCGCCCGAGGCCGCTCCCGCGGGGGAACCCGCCCGGAGGAGTCAGCTCCCGCCGGGGGCCCGACCGGGGGGGGGAGGAGGAGGAGGGGACCCGCGGAAAGACCGGGCGGGAGGGAGCCCAGGAGAAACGCGGCGGCGGCGGCGACGAGGGCGACCACCCCCGGGGCGCCAACGAGAGGGGGTCCCGGGTC
>VXBO01005566.1:91068-120453 GCA_013400135.1 Rhinoptilus africanus
CCAAGGAGGGCGCGGCGGCGGTTAACCCCTGTCGGGGCGGCGCGGAGCGGAGCAGGAAGCGCCGAGGGAAGGCGGGGAGGCCGCCGCCGCTGCCGCTGCGCTGAGGAGGAGGGGGGTTGGGAGCCCGGCCGTCGCCGCCTTCGCCTCTTCGCCTCTTCCTTCCGCCCGCTGCGGGGAGCGAGGCGCGCGGGAGGCACCTGTCACAGCCGCCAGGGCGAGCGCGGCGTCCTCCNGGTGAGAGGCGGCGGCGGCAGGAGAGGCCCGTCACGGCACGGCGGCTGCTTCGGCGGGGCTGGCTGGGGGACGGCTGCGGAGATGATGCCGGTGAGTGGGAAGGGGTTGATTTCACGTTGTCGCCTTCCCGGCCTGGCGCCGCTCTGCCGGGCGTTGGGACGGCTTGCCTTTTCCTGCGAGGCCGGCGGATGGAGTGCGCGGCGCTGCCGTCACCCCCTGCCTGTGCCACGGCCGGCCGGGGCAGAGGGCGACGGTGCTGCGGGGACACCGTCGGGCTCCCCGCCGGGGGTGGGGCCGCTGGTCACCGCTGCCCCTGGCTTCTGGGGGGGACGACGCACGACCCACTCCCGCTCCTCCCCTCAGCGAGGGGCTGCCGCCCCCCCCCCGCCCGCCCAGCCGCTCTCGGCGGTGCACCGGCCGTGACAGGTCGAGGGCCGCGTCCCCTCAGGCTTTGCCCTCGCGTCCGCCTGACGGGGCTCCTTCCCCGCCTCCCGGCGCCCTCCCGCGCCCGCGGCCGTTTCGGCGAGGGGCAGCGGGGAGCGCAGGTTTCGGCGTCCGGGTATGGGCCGGTGCCGGCCGCGGAGGCCCGCTGTGAGGCGGGGGTGGGTTTTCTGTGTGAGTGGGTGTGCGACAGTGCGTGTGTGGGGCGGTATGCTTGTTTGTTTATTTTGTGGTTTTTTTTTCCTTCCAAACAGCCGATTTTTCGCCGCCCGGGTGCGGGGAGGGGGTAAGCGGTCCCGGGGCAGGCGGCTCCGGCCCTCGGGCCGCTTGTCAGGCGAGCGCAGGCGGCAGCTGGTTCCAGCCTCGCCGCCTCGGAGGGAAAGGCGGTCGGTCTCCCTCCCCGGTTGCTGCCACCTCCTTTGTGGAAACCGTGGTGTATTCATCGAAGATAAAACCCTTTCGTTTCCCTGCGAACAACCTTGATTGTCTCCTGTGACAGAATCTCTCCCAGTTTCCTTCCCCTCTCCCTCCCCCTTTGCCTGGTGCAGTGGTCAGAAGAGAGTTGTTCTTGATGACTGATCCTTTTATGACAGGATCCTCTCGAGACTGAGCAATAAACAATTACATTCTCTTTGTTGATTTCTTTCAAACTCTGTTTGATCTCAAATGTGGGTTTATGAGATACTCCATATAAGGGAGTATCTTCCCTGTCTTCTCGCATTCCGATAGAAATGAGCTTTTTATTTACAGTTCCTCTGCAGTGTTTGCAACTGAATCACTGCAGCAGAATGCTTTCCAGTGAGAATGTTAAAGACGTCTTTTAGAGAATTTCATCGCTCTAACTTTGTTTCATGACTGAGAGGAGGAAATAATTAGCTCAAACTAGATGTAAAATTTCAGACTGAAGAGTACAGGTAGTGTTTAAAAAACAAGTATTGTGACAGGCTTTTTAATATGACGTGCTTTTTAACTTCCAACTACTGGATACTGAAATATTCTATTGATACTCTATAAGAATTTCAGTACACTGGAAACCAGCAGTAGAGTTCATTGAGATACAACCTTGTTCCATAAGCATATGGATGTTATCTTGTAAAAACAAACCCAAGGTGACTGTCAGCTTTTTCACCTTCCATCGCAACTTGGGTTATGCTTGTACATTCATAACATTCTTATTGGAAACCCAGCATGCCAATGACAGGCTAAGTCAGAACAAATCTATTTACTTGCCATTACTAACACATGTTTGGGTTTCAGGCTAGTGTCATAACTTCCGTAGTGCAGTGATTGACTTTTTATAAAAAGTTTGGGGTTGTTTTTTAAAACATATCTAAGTGTTTCTTCCAGTGTCTCGTGTTACCTTCATGGTTGTTTATATGTAGCAGTTGTTTGTCCTTATGGGAAGGTGTTACAAGATTCAGAGTTTTTGTTATGTTTTTGCAACGTACTTCAAAGCATTTTTAATACTGATGGCTGAATTTTAATAAAAACAAATTACCTTGCTACAATGGTAGTAATGCTGCAGATGAGAGCTTACTAAGTCTGAATCTTAAAATAATAAATATTTTACTTTTCTGAAGAGCTTTTAGATGCTATTGTGGACAGTCTATTATAAGGTAGACAGGAATATTTATATTTAAATGGACACTGTGACAGTGCCTTTGGTCTTCCAATTTCTTATCCCAGCTCTCTATTTCTGGATGAAAAAAAACCAACCCCATTTGCTGGAGTAATCAATATATGATATCAAAACAATGTGAACATATGGCTGTAGAACTGGACCAAATGTTTTGGGTTTTCTTACTTGAGCTTTTGTATTCTGAAAAGGGAAAAGCTAATGATCTGATTTGTCATGTGATGGAATTCCTTGAATTCATATTTATTAGAAGCTTTTTTCCCTCCCTGGCCCTGGTTTAGTTGTGCTGGTTTTCTTTTTTTTATAATTAACGGATGTATATAATAGCAAGAGAAGATACTTTAGTGCTAGTAGACTTTAACTGTTGTAACAAGTCTGTATCACTACAGCTTTGTGTTAACAGATTAATATGAAATGTTATCAAACTCTTCTAGTTTCTTATGTTTTGCATATATCAGATTGGAAGTAATTGATTGAGGCCATTTTTCAGTTGGTAATTTTTTTCACATTCTATACAACCATTTTTAAGAATAAAGTCGTATCTGAATCACGGAAAGTAGAATGATATGTTTTCCTCTTTTCCTGTATTTTGTTGGTGGTGATTTTTTTTTTTTTTTCCCCCACATGGGGATCAGGGTTACTTCTGAGAAGTTTTTATCAGTTATGATTTCTTTTGTGACCAGGATACCTCCTTCTTTGCTCTTTAGCATCCTTTCCATATAAGTTCATATTGCTTATTCTACTTTATACTTTGAAAATAGAAAAATAACTATATTCTTGGTCCTGAACAGAGTTGGGCTTCAAGAAGTAATAATGATGTGGACTGCACTTTTCTTGCCCATTGTTTTTTGCTTTGCTGATGAGGCATATCCGTCATAAACTCTTTCACTGCCTTCAGGACATAAGGGCTATGTATACGATGAGCTTATGATGCTCACTGAGTGTCACCTCTAGTAAGGAACTTCCTAAAAAAAGCTGCTATAAGTATGCCTCGAACATAATGATGTTTTTTTCCACTGAAAAAAGGTTATTATTTATTCTTAGAATAAAATGTGCAAACCCAGAACTATGTGATATCCTTTCAAACAGGAAATCTTTTGAGTTAAAACAGCCATGGTTGTATTTTGGTTACAAAAATATTGTGGATGTAGTTCCTCTTTCAGCCATATAGATATATGGCTGAATCTATAACCTGTTTGGAGGTGTGTATGTATTTTTTTTCCTTCCTCTTTTTTTTTTTAGGGTTTTTTTGGTAAGACCTTACATTTTGGTTTTGTAAGAGTGTTGGAAATCTTTCCTTAAAGAATGTGATTAATGCTTTTTCTTCTTGGATGGTAGTTCCAAAATTGCCTCTGCTGACAAGTATTAGCCATGTTCCTTGAACGCTAGTGTGCAGACAAGAAAAGGCCACTGTTTTCCTATTTAAGAAGAGTTACAGTGGAAGAGGGAACTGTAACAGTCGAGAAATATAAAACACTTCTTATTTCTTCCCTAAATTTTGGATGTCATTCTTTTACAGCATATGTGAGGTAACGTATCATGCCAAAGGCATAGAACTGTCTTGGGTCTGTACACCATCAATAAAGTGATGGGAGAGGCGATGGTGGATGCTGTGTAAGAAATTGTGATGGACTGAATCTCTTAGAAGGAATAGTTAATATTGCTTATTCCCCTAGCACCTATTGCTGCAGAGCTTTTCTGGTTTTACTTTTAACTTAACTGGGAGAAATGAGTATCAGTGAGGCTGCAGCCAGCATTCACATTTTTGAACACGTCTAGGAGAAAACTTGTCAGACTGTGTGAAGCTTAGTGTCAAAGACTTGTTGGATGTATCTATTTTAGTGTGTAGAATTGTGTGGTTGTGTTTGTTTTAATAGAAGTGAGAGTGAAAAGTTTGGACAGTGGGGATTTTGTTGGCTTTTTTTTTGGTTGTTTGTGTGGTTGTTGTTTTGTGGGGTTTTTTTCCAAACAAGTACACGCTTGTCATGTATTCAATCTAAAACCTTTCCCCAAAAGTCCAAACCAGGCATTGCTTATTCCTTATTACACTGTACTCTTACCTTAGGAAGGTCACTAGTAATACAATTCTGTGTTGTAAAAGTATGAAGGAAGATGTATTTCTTTATTACGCTTAAATTAATATTAGGAGTTTTCAGTGATATTGAGATAATATACATTGCAGTTAATTCAGAGCTGTATAGTTATCAGCAATAACGATATCATCCTTGTTTGCTGAATAAATCTGAACTGACTGTAGAGAATAATTTGCAAGCTTATCAGCCATTATTAATGGAGTTATTTATTGCAACAAAGCTTAAAGGCCGTTTCATGTTTTTTTGGATCATGTCACTGGTTTTTTTTTAGGATGACAGAATATGGCCTATTCTGTGGTAAAAGTAAGTTCACCAGCTTCACTATGTCAATTCACAGCCTACTTTGATAATAGAATATTTCAATATATTTAATAGGTGTGTCTGGATTCTAATGGAACGTATAAGAAAATTTGAGGGAAAAGATACTCTCTTAGTTTCCCTTCATAGATTATCATAGATGAGATTGTTACCCATTGCAGGCTTCAGAGAGAACAGGTATTTATTTGACAACCATATTCCATTCCACCAGATTGAGTTATGTTAATCTCACAAATCCAAGTTTCATGTGAAATATAGCATAAGAAAAATAATCTATCTTATTCTTTATGTATATTAAGATCACATACATCTGTTGAACAGCCCCTGTTATTCTAAAAGTTGTCCATACATAGAATAAAGACAGTGCCTTTTTTTGAAGAATTTGCAGTATAATGCTTGGTAGTAAAATCAAAGCTCACATTTATCTTTTTTAAACATTCAGGGATTTTTAGATCTAGCTTGTTTGTCCTTATAAGCTGGAGGCATCTTCAAAAATAAAAAATAATTGTTGAGAATGGAGGTTTGAAGAAGCAAACAAATTATTGCCTGATTGGGAGGGAGTGGGAGGAGGATGTCTTGCTCCCTTTCCATTGTGACTCACTGTTGGAATTTACAAGTCTTATGTGTTTGTCTAAATTAAAAGCTTGGTATTACCATACATTAATTACTAGCACAGGATAGCTCAAAGTACTTCAACTGGAACTGCATATGCTAGCCTGGGATATCGGAGATTCATTCTTGGGTTTGTGTCAGACCCCAGCAAAGTGAGATCAATTTTTTTTTTTCTTAAATTGGAAAATTATATTATTAGGGGATTTCAAGTATCTTTAAAATCTTTCTTCACTCATGGGCAGCTTTTCCATCAGTCTTGAATCCTGCGTCTCGCTGATTCTTAAATTACAAGATTTTGAAGTAAATAAAGATCATAAAATACTAATTTAAACTTTTTAGGTTGGTACATTTTTCTGGTAGTTTGGAAATCTGGCATTAGAATCAATTAAACTCAGAAGCATGTAATAATCTCTGATGTGTTAGGCAATATATCCGTCGAATGTACTCAATGTTTTGAGTTTCTGAAAGCAGTTTTTTAATGTCAGACAATAATAGAATTATATTGTGCAATAATAGTCATAGAATCATAGAATCCTAGGGTTGGAAGGGACCTTAGTAGATCATCTAGTCCAACCCCCCTGCCAGAGCAGGGCCACCTTAGAGCAGGTTACACAGGAACGCGTCCAGGCGGGTTTTGAATGTCTCCAGAGACGGAGACTCCCCCACCTCCCTGGGCAGCCTGGGCCAGGGCTCTGCCACCCTCAAGGTAAAGAAGTTCCTCCTCATGTTTAGGTGGAACTTCCGTCCTTCAGAAGCAAACTTGTGTGTCAAAAGCAACAATACTACCAAGAGGACAAAGAATAAATTCTATAATAACTCAAAGGACAAGCAAGAATCTGAACCGCTTAGTGGAGCAAAAGAATTGTTTTGAACATAAGCTTTCAGTCACTTTACCTAGATTTTAAGTCACTCTATTTGTTTTCTTAAATCTTGCTTAGAAGCAAGCACATGTAATTGTGCTTGTATCGGAGAGTGCACGTTTATCATTGCAGTGCAGTAGGATGTTGCAGCAACTGAATCCCTTTCTGGGCTGAGGTTTTACAATAGGGATGAGCTGGGTTAACCATTTCCTGTGGAAGAGGCTGTTTCCTCTTCCTTGCTGCTCATTCCCACCATTTGCTTTGAATGGGCTGCACTGCTTGTCTCAGTCAACTGATGCAGTCACTAAAAATGCAAAAATAAGAAAAAAAAAAAGGGACAGGAGGGAGCAGATCATTTGGCTGAGATTGGTAATGGAGAAGGGGATAGAGAAGTGGAGTCCCTCCCTTTCAGTATTTTTGTTTATTCAGTTTAGTTTATTGTGGAGCTGTACCACAGGTGACCTGTTTTGAATTTTGTTCTCTGTGTATTTAGGCAGTGAGTAGAAAGTGAAATGAAACTAAAGATCTCTGCAGTGCAGTAACATTGTTACTTCAGACATAAGTTATGGTTTCACCAGTTTTCATATCTTTATTGGGTATCCAGTAACACTTTATATTTTCTCAGAAACAAGAGCAAGTAAGGGATATTGGGGTTTTTTGGTAAAATGTGTGGTCTTTGAGGAAATCTTGAGAATAAATGTGAAGTTGGGACTAAAAAAAAAGTAAAACCAATAAAACTTAGGTGGCAGTCACAAGTCAGCTGTCATTTTTTCCCCCACATTGCAGTATTGCATTCCTTCTGGCTTCTGCCCATTTGCTTATTCTCTAAGTTCTTCAGTAGTGGAAGCACAATTAAGATTTTTTTTTTTTTAGATTCCGATTGATTGCTTTGCTGCAGGATTCTATTTATGTGTGAGGAGACTGTGGCTATAAAACTAGTATTTTATTTAAGGAATTCCAACTTCAGCAGTAAGCATTCTAGTCTAAACTTGCATATGTTGTGGATGCTCTATTGCATCTGTGTATCCTTGTGTCTACTTTAAGTTTGACAAAAGAATTTCGGCTTTCACGTGACTAAACTATTGTTTATAAATTGGGAATGGGGGGAAACTGAGGCTTCGGTTTTGTGTGGGTGAAATTGATGTAACTGCTGTAGTCCTGCCTCCTCTCTTGTATTGGCTCTGGTATTTGGTTCTGTGCTGAGCTGTTTCAGTGTGCGAACTCAGCAGGAAGTTGTTAAGTTGTTTGCTTTTTTTTTTTTTTTTTTTTTTTGTTTTTGCCAGGGTACTTTTCTGCCAGCTGAGCACACTGAAACCAGCTTGGGGCAGGGCCAGATAAGCGCTGGAACCAGCATGAGAAAGGGCAAAAATGTATAGATCTCAGGAAGAATGTAATCAGTTTTATCAGTTTAGGTTGTTGGGATTTTTCAGACTGAAACAACTCCGTGGTGGTGAATGAATATGGTGAGATATATCTAGGTGATTTTGGTATGTAATCTGTGTCCCAAGTGGCAAAGAGTAATTTCCCTGTTCCCTGAAATCAAAACAAGACGACAGTGCAATGCCTGAGGTCTCTGCCAGGCTGATCTAGGAGAATTTCTCCAATCCCGATTCTTGTGGGTTGACCCCATGCACATAAGCACAGTGCATTGACTAGCATCTGAATCTATGATGTGCTCTACTCTCCTGGTAGGCAATTTTTGACACTTTGAGACCAGGAAACCTCGCTTTTCTAAAAACCAGAATGTGTTTGTCCGAACCTTCTAAGGTAAATGCCTGAGAACTGTTGAGAGTTATAGTATTAGATGAAAAAAGCAGTAGACAGGGTTGCATTATTAATAAGTGGAGAAAAGTATTGCCTGCATTGCTCTCCGATCTTTAAAGGGAAAGAAATAGGGCAGCTTGAGACTAGCAAAGTTTACCATAGCCATTAAGTACAGGCTTACCTATGCATAATTTTTTTTAATTTCTCAAAGAAGCTGGGTTAAGTCTTAGTTTAGAATGACAGGTACAGTTTACCTTGTTGAGGAGACATACTTTGAATGCATGTTTGCATGAGAAAATCCTTTTCTAATCTTGTTTCCTAATGCAATTTGTGTAACTTATGGTTCAAGACAGTGCTGCACCTCTTGGCATTCTTACTCCTGTTCTGAAGGCGATATTTCCAACATACTTATGGTACTTTAAGCACAGTTCAGCCTCTTTTTCTTTTTTTTTTCCTACCTTCTTCTTCCCCAGACTTACTACTTCAAAAACAAACAAACAAACAAAAAAAACCAAAAAGAAAAACCAGGCTTCAGAAGGTGCATCTGCCTATCTTGTAAAATCTTAACCCGTGTGTTGGTGTCCTGAATTTCTCATCTAGCCAAAGATAGGTATTTTCAAATTACATGCATATTGTCATAATATGTCTTTGATAAACATCACTAATATATCAATCACTTCTTTGAAAAGCTATGTAAGGAGAGGATATTTGTACATTGTTATGGTATAATTGATGTCTGTAAAATGGTTGTCAGACTGTTAGCATTTTGTAGAGATTTTGTGACAGCCAGAGAGTATATACCATGTATGATGATGTGGGCAAATAGGAAACTACTATCTCTAGTAAGTTTAAACCGTTCAACTAGTGATTACATGCCTGAAACTGTAAACCCACTGATAGCTTAGCTAACGTTATTATTTGGGCATCTGACAAAGTACTAGCATCTATGAACCAACAGCCATTTCTTACAAATCCTGTAAGATAATTTTTATAGTGCACGGGTATGTTTGATACTTAACTTAGTCAAATATAACTTTGAAATAGTCAAACAGGGTGTGTAGTGTTAAAGTTGCTATTTAGATACATCTACAGAGACTTGGTTAGATTTTCCTGCTGTGTATTTTAAAAACAGCAAGTTCTTGAAATTTTGAATGATTCTCAAGGCTAATGAATGGGTTAATTACTATTAAAGCTCAAAACAGTTGGACTTTATGTACACTTTGGGAGATTATTGAATTCTTGAAACAGTGTCTTACAAAAATAAAATATGAAACTCATCTCTGTATGCAGCTTCATCTCTGCATGTGGCTCCGAATGTCTCAGCATGCCTGATACTTGATTTCCTTACGTACTGCTTTATTGTCCTAAGTTATCTAAACTTCAGAAAATTTTAGCTCCAGGTCTCAATCATGTAGTTCTGATAGCAGAAAAAATATCTGTAATGGTTGACCTCCTTTACACTTCTAAATCATGTCAGGATCAATGCAATTATTTTAAAACCAGAGCACATGGATTGGTGTCTTTTCTAGCCCATGTCACTCAGAAATCTTTTCAGTCCTCTTTCTGACCAGCTTCTTGGTGTACGAACACTGCAGTGTATTTGCTATTTTACTGTATTTTATCACCACTTCAGCAAGAGCTTGTTGGGTATGGGAATATGCTATAAAAATCCAAGCTTTACGTTGAAACAAATGAGTTTCAAGTCTGTTGCTTGCAATGCCTTCTCCCCCCTGCCAAATTTCTGAGTGCAGCACTTTATTTTTCCTTTTTTTTTTTTTTTTTTTGGTGGAGAGCAGTAATACTTGTTTTTGTAGCACTGATAGGAGGTAAAGTGGTGAAAGAGGTTTAAATCAGTTTTAACTCTGAATTAAAAACTGATCTGTTTACCCCAGTGTGATTTCTGGAGTCCAACTCAAATACTTACGTTGGAATAACATAATTTCTGTTACTCATTTTTAGTTAAACATAAAGAACTTTTGAATTGGATTCACTTTCACATTTACCAACCTTTAGACTACTTTGATATCCTTTTTATAGTGAGTTTTTTATATTTATGGAACAAAATTATTGTCTGAAAAAAAACCTATAAGGGACGTAAAAGACACAGTTAATCAGAGAATTTACTATGCAGTGTTTCTAGTACAGTATTTTTGTGTTTCTGGGTGTTTTGTAACATTCAACCTAACAAATCTTTATGATTTGAGTCTTGGGTGCATTCCTGGATTACCCCCATTTAGTACTGCTCCCTTCACCCAGTCATCTGCAGCTACCAAATACTGCCCAGTTCGTTCCTTGAGCTCTGAAGAACTGAGAAGCCTTGGCACAAAATTACAAGTAAGCTTTGTCTGGAGTGTGCATGTACTTGCCTGTCTCTTTCAGAAGCAGGAAAAAGCTTTTGGTCAGCTTTTTCTTATTATCTCACAAATGATAGAGAAATTTTTCAAGCAGTGAGGTCTCAACAGCCTATTTCCTTCCAGTGCTCAGGGATGAGAGAGTTCTGATAGTGTCTGAATTTCTTTGTAAACCTTTTGTCTTCCTTTCCCCACCTGAAGTGGGGACCAAAGTCATTCAGCCATCCTCCTTGTTCTGTGAAGTACTGCAGTTTTCTTGTGAGAAAAGATGTCTTCAAACATGTGAAAGAACGTGAAAATGTGAATGCTGCAATGTAGCTATGTAAGTTTTTATATATTAGTGTCTTTTTTGCTTTTATTTTCTTTACCCTTTGATTGGAAAAAGGAAACATGCTCACCACAAGTCATACTCTGCATAGATTGAGTGTGCAGTTGTTGTAATGTAATAGAACATCACATTTTTTACCTCAGTGAAATAGATTTAAGAAGTACATAGACATAGTTGTCAGCTTACCTAAGCGGAAGTGATAAGTAAACCTAGGTACCTGTCTCATTAAGTATTATTAATTTACCATGACCTGTGAAAATTTGATGTTTGGGTTGGTTTTTTTTTAGTTTGGGGCTTTTTTGGCTGTTTGTTTTTCTGCTTTTCCCAGTATGGTCTGTGGATTTTTGATTGCTCATGAACTGAAAGAGAATATATAAAAAGGAAACTAATTTTTTTTTTAATTCTTCATCTTGTATGCAAATTCTACTGCGTTAATTTTAAACTGCAACTAATCTTAAGGTGTCTGTTTAAGGTAATTTTCCACAAATGTTGAAGAGCTTGGCTTAGCCCCTGTGCAATCGTGCACATTTGTAGTTAAGCATGTTCAAAATAAATACATAGTGTATTTGCGTATTAGGCATTTATAATATAGCTTAAATAGCAAGAGGAAAGAAGTGAAAATAGTGAGAGGGTAAGATAGGGTGGCAAAGTGGAATAAAAGTTACTAAAACAAATAAGCCTTAACTTAAAGTTAGTGATAGCCTGCATGCAGTGTTGTGTTGTATTCCTTCTGAACTTTTGCTTTTCTTTGTACTTATTTATTACTTCTCTGTGTACTTCTCTTAGTTGCTCGCATCTGCCAATTGCAATCTATAGCATTATGTTAAGTAACTTTCTTTTTTGTGTAGATATTTGATGTAATGTTGTATATGTGTTAGGGAACTATACTTTCAGTTTTACTTTATATTGTTTTTGCTACATCCTTCCATGTGGTTTTCAGAGGTCGTGAGTGTCTTCATCTTAAAATGCTTTAGTAGGATCATAGACTGCATTTCTTTTCCTGTTGAGTGATTTACATAACCCGCACATACATAGTTTTGCTGTATATGAGCTTTGTCACACAGAGCAAGTCCTCTTGGATCTTACATGGTTTTTACATTTAATATAGGATCATAACATATCTGTGAAATACCGCATGTACTTCACCTCTTTTATTTAAAACATTCAAAACCTTTTCACATTTTTGGTAGGAAAATCCCCTTGTTTCTTTAATTCAGGATTTTGAGGCTGATAATACATTAAGCAACTAGGCGTTGTGGTATCCTTATCTCTCTATATATATCCTAGATGTATATTTACCTACCTAACAATAACAGTTATAAATCGGTCAGCCAAACAGCTGCACTGGGTCAGATACTCAGTATGGAGACGATACATTATACAAGAGAAAGTAAGGGGCTACACTGTGCTTGTATTGTTCTTATTATTTATCTGATTTAACAAACTACAGATGTCTTCAGTTATTTCGGAAGGGATGACAAGATAAAAGAGAAGTTCAGTAACACGTGTTTATTTTTGTTCGTATTCTTCTTTTGAGAGAACTCAATTATCCAATAGGCATGTCAGGCTCTAGAGTTGGACTGTCCCATCTGCTTCTGGTCTCCATGCGTATGTCATGGCTTTCTATTGCAAGTAAGGCTTTTATAAGTTTTGAGGTGTTGTTTAGAAGAATTCCGCCAGTAGACATAGTTGGAAGTGTGGCACAATACATGTTAATATAGGCCCAGCTTTTTCTCTCAAATATTTATTCATGTGATAGTCTGTTTTTCTGGGAGATAAAGATACAATCTGGTTTTGGAGAACGACCAGATTATATTTTTCCATCCTTCCAAACGCAAAACAACCCTTCCCTTTTAAAAAATACCCCTGAATTTCTCATCTATTTAAAATGTTCTGTGTTACTAACAGGTTACTTTTTTTTTAAGTTGCAGCACTTTGTAAGTATGAAATTATTCTGCTAATTATATTCTCAATGTGATACATGCTTGCTGAGGAGGAAGGAATACTGCATAGGTTCAGAATGTTTTTGTTACCGACAAAATGTGTTAAGGGAGGACAGTACTATTTCTGAATGTTGAAGCAAGCTAAATACGGTATCTTACTAACTTTTTCCTCCCCTGACGCTGCTTGTAGAGAAGGGTAATGTAAGCATTTTGTGGATTGCAAAATGAAGCTTAGAACCCCTCACTTTCCCTTCCTGCAGTTAATGTGTAAGGTGTTACACAGAAAATGTAGCTCATAGCTCTGTTTTGAGAGAGGTGGGTTGTTCCAAGTTCTGTTGACCTTTCATAGTATGGGTTGGATTCTTCTTTTTTGCTTGTGTTTTTTTAACCCCCTTGGGTCACTTGCTTGCTCTTTCTCTCTGTTTTCCCTATTAAGGGAACGGGTCAGGCTAGAGGATATGCTTTGCTCCTGCAACTGTAGAGTAGGAGCTGAAGGCACTGTTGGTGCCATCTCTCTGTCTGTTCCCCGCTCTGGATCCTATATAGTGTTGACAGGAATGATGGTAAACGTTCGCTGTCCCTTGACATGAAGAGGCAATCAGAAACGTAGCTTGCTTGAATTATGTCCAGGAAGAAGATAGAGTTTGCCAAGAATGGAGTAGTGCTTGAACTGTAGTATTTTTAGACGTAAATACATGGTGGATTTGTTGTTGTTGTTTGGTTTGGTTTTAAGCTGGTAGGTCTTTTTAAAACATTTTCCCGATTTAAGAAAATGTCATGGAAATGTCTTTTGATAGTCGTTAGGATCAGTTGCTTTTGGAACTCCTGCTCATACCATTGCCCCCTTCAACGGGAAAGTCACTTCTGTCTCTTTTCAGACAGTAATAACTTTATATGTAAATTTATTTAAGATGAATGCTTACTGTTTGTCATTATTGTAACAGCAAACAAAGATTACTACAGCACTATGAGAGGACAGCAGAACTCTCCTACTGCAACCTTGCCTAATTAGGTGAAACTTGATCTAGCCTATCTTGTTCCTGTCACAACTGTGGCCTGTCTTGTTTCTTTAGAACATCTTATCACTGCTCGTCATTACTGCTTGAATTCATATGCCAGTAGACCAAAAATACTCCATTTAAGTAGTTTTTCACTGTAGTTGTTGCACAGAAACTGTTCTTAGGCTTTAGCTCTACACAGCATTTTCATTTTCACTGCTATTTGCAACTGTCCACATGAAGAATATTTTAAGGATGGTTCTTCAGAATATTATAAAAACATCAAAGGACAAATCCTGGCTAACAGAAAAGACTGGACTTAACTCTAAAAACTGGACAAAGGACAGAATTATGAAAAAGAAGGTGGGGTTACTTTGCTTTCTGTTTATTTGCTGTAAAATTAAGCATATTGAGTTTTCTTTTTGTAAAACCGAACAATGTATCCTTATAATGGCTTAGAGTGTGTGCATGTGGGATTTTTACTTGAAGATCAGAGATTATTGTTTTATATGTGTTTCATCTGTATATGAAATGTCTGAAATTTTTAATTTTACCTTGCATTGAGTTGTTTGATTTTTTTTTTTAAATTAGTATTATTTATTGGTTTTGATTCAGCCAAATGGAGATCTGAGAATAAAACAGATTTTAATTTTGAAACCTGACATTTAAAAACTAAAGAAATGCACTGGAAGGAGTTATTTTCGGTTATGTCCAATTTCCACTCTGATGGAAGGAAAACTCTGCAGACAGCCTGTTGGCTCCCAAAGGATGTATTCACTTTCACTTTTTATATTTTTGCCAAGCTAGCTAACATTACATCTAACATTGGATGGTTGGTATTCCCTGAAAGCAATACACTAAACAATTGGTATTTTGTTAATACTTTCCGTTCAGTGGGAGAAAGCTGTGGCAGTCCCTTCTTGTTTTGCTCTATTGAAAATAAAAGGAAAGAGTAGTGCTGATTCCGTATTACATATGGGTGTGTGTATGTAGATTTCCTTGTTTCTAAAATGAAAAAGTGATGTTTGGTGCTGCAAATCACCTTAATTAGTTGACAAAAGGCACAGTGTCCTGTGTTTTTTAACCAGCTGTGTTGGTTGGTTGGTTTTGCTTTGTGGTTTTCCCTTTTTTTGTTTGTTTTTCCTTTGTGTTGTTGAAAAGTTGTAAATTAAAAGACACAAATGTCTGCCTTTGTATCCTATACTTTTTTTGATGAGGTTATTTTCAATGCAGTAGGTAGGCCAGGCTTTTCTGGAATTCAGTGGATTTTGGATGACTTTGCTGTAGCTGTTGACAAGGTCGAACACAAGACTGTAGAAACACCAGCACCTCCCTTTCTTTAGCCTTGGCCAAAAATATTTTCAATAATTTGAGAACACTCAGTTCTGTGATAGAAATTCTGTGGGACACTTTTGTTGCATGCGGATTTTGAAGACTAAGTTGTCTTTCAGGAAAATTAACCCAAACCCTCATGCTTAACCCTGCTTTTCAACTTTGCCTTGTGTTGTCAGAATTTCAAAGTAAACTGTAATATTGCTAATGCAATGCAATGGTATGCAAAAACCTTGAATATGACTTCTCCCCATATCCCCTACCCAAAGAAAGTAAAATACTTTTTTTTTTTTTTTTTATCCCACGTCATCTGGTTCTTGAGGCTGTCCTGATTTGTAGGGTTTGGTGGTTTAGGGGGTTTTGTGTGTGTCATGTATGGTTGTTTTTGGTTTGGGTTTGTGTGCGATTTTTTTGTTTGTTTCTTTGTTTTGTTTGGTTGATTTTTAAAAAACATTCCCTTTTGGTGAATATGACTTTTTTCCTGACTGGAAGNCCCTCTGAACCATTTGGTTTGGAGGACCCTGGAATGGAGATGGGAAGAATAGTAGAAATGTGGACGTCGTGTTTATATCTTATCAAAATAGAGCTGTCAGATTTTATGGACAAATGGACTTCAGGAAAGCTGACTGCACTAATGTATTGCAGCTATTGTTTTGATCTGGAGTCTTGCTATCCCCTGAACTTCTGACTTTTCCTGCATATTACTGGTGTTCCATGTGTTTGCAAACGCAGGGTCTGCTGCAGTTTTCTAAAAAGAGTTTGGCAAGAATCCATTGTTTAAGGAATTCTCATGTTAATATGCCTAAACAACTATTAAAATAGTTATAGCAGAGGTGTTTGCTAGTTTCTTAAATAGATTCGCAATTTCTTTTACTTTTTTTAATTTAATAATCAGCACAAAATTGACATGCCTACTGATTTTTTTTTTCCAAGGTGCTCTGGATAAATTGCACTGACATCAAGCAGGCTGTACGAGATGAGGTTTATCATCGTAATATTCACAGACAAAAAATATTCTAAAAGATAAAAGAAAGTATCCTTAATGAAACCAGCAAGTGCCTGAAGAACTCTGGGACTTCTTTAGAGCTGCTTGATTTGAAGATCAGTCTTCTGTTCTTGGTTATTAGGTGGCAATAGTCCTCTAAGAAATCAGAGAACACTAATTTGCAAGGTGAAAATACTTACCTGTACCTATTGAGTTGTCATAAACCTTGTAGGGGGTTTAGGAAATCCAGCATCAACTGATTAGAGCAGAGAGTCTTTCAAGAAGAGTCTACAACTTTCACCTTTTAGTAATGGTTGTGTGTACCATGCAAGGCAGCATAAGGCCCACAGTCTCTTAGGGAGTGGAACAAAAAAAAATTTCAAAGCCTTGTTCTGGAAAGAATAAAAATCTCTCCGTTTGTAAGGTATGTTGCCTAACAGAGAAATTTGCTCAGCAAGAACTTGTCGGTGTGCCTAGAATTATCCCTGTGTCCTAAAGTCTCTTACATGGTAACTAGTGCCTTGACAGTCCTTTAGTAGAATTATTTGCGTCAAGGAGCAACAACAAGATCTCTTGCTGTTTCTCCAGATGTAGCAATTTAGGAATGAAGCCAACAGATAATACGATGCAGGGATGTTGAACTCATTCTGTAGCAAGTGCCAGATTGCATTTTCCACTAGAAAATATCAAAAAAGGCATGGTGTATAGATTTCTCTAACTTCAGGCTTCGTTCCTTTAGTTAGTGACGTTAAATATTGCTCTTGGACAGATTTCTTTTTAAATTAATAGTTTTATTTGTAATGCAGGCTCTTTTACTCTTTTAACTTGCCCCTTTTCAGCTATACCCATTTTCCCTTCTGTAGCCTCCTGTTTACGGCCCATCTTGTAAATTAATTTATCCAAATCTCAGCTCCTGCTTCTTTTTAACCAACCACATTCTAAAAGAAGGCATTCCAATGTGACAAACAACAAACAGCTTCTATAAAGATAATGTCTGGAGAACTGTCAGTGGTTTAGTACCATATTTTGACTGTGACTTCTAATGTAACAACGTGTAGCCTAAAATCTGTTATAGGATTATAATGTCTAAATGATCGTGTTGGTCTTCTGTCTTAAGCAGATGTTAAAAACTTAATATTTGTTAAGTCAATTGCTTTTGCCCTATTCCTGTCTTGCTTCTCTCAGCCTTCAGAACACCCATTCCAGTCTGTGGTTACCTGTGGTGTTTACACAAGTGAACTTTTAGTTGCTATTGTTTTCATTAAGTATTGTTTTCCTAGAGCTCTGGAAGTCTTTCAGTTAACTACTACAATACCTTTCACTTAATAATCTGTGGATCTATCTTGCTTAGTTGAATACTTGATGATAGTTGCCGTTTCCTTCCTTTAGCAAAAACGTTGGCTTGTTTCTGTGCCCTACAAAAAACCTGCCACTGAAAGAGTAAGAGGCTTCAATTTCCAGATCTACAATTCATGCTGTAGCTTTTTATCTTTCCGTAACAGAGAGCAAGAGTGTCATAAGTATCCCTTCAGCAAATAAATATCAAGTAGGTGTAGGTTTTTTGAAATAGTCTGAATTCTGTTGAATGCCTGCTGTCCCATATGAAGGCTCATTTACTGTTGAGGTCAAAGGCAAGAGTCCTGAAAGTCCTTAGAGGAAATGTCTGGATTTTTTTGTCAATTCTTGAAGCCATTGCATACATGTAGACCATATAAAAATGTAGGAAAATCTTGTTTAAGGATTTCTTTTAATGTGATGCTTCCACTTTTCTATAAGAGGAGTTAACTACCTTTTTTTTAAAATGTTTTTTGTGCTCTAGCAATAGAAGTAATTTTATATCCCATCACTAAGTCTGTTGGTACAACTATTGTATGACAAGGCTATCTTTTTTCTCCTGGTTATGTTTTCTGTAGCCATGTTGTCTTTTGCAGACCCTGATGGAGGTGGATCTCAAAGTGGAAACTTATTTTTTTTCTTTCAGTGATTGCAAAACAGCAAGTTAATGCAGCTAGCGTATAAGCTTAGGCAAAAAATACTTTTGTGAGCTAAGTGTAGTTGAAGTACACTTAAGCAATATTAAATTTACAGATTTGATCAAAATTGCAAATGTTATGCAAGAATAATATTAGCTTCTTTGTATTTTTGAGTAACGTTATAAATGTTTATCAGTAGTGAAATCTATGGTTTTAATATTTGTTAGTAGCCCACAGCTGAATGCTATACATCTTAGTGTCTGAGGTTTGCTCCCAATTTTGTGAGTGTTTTTGCAGGCCATATGGAGGCAGTTGGCTTCAAATTTGAAAGTGTAGAAGGAAACATGCTATTGGTTTCTCAAGTCTGCATTTTGGCAGAAAACTTTACTCATTTTTGTATTTGCAAACTGAAGCCTGTTGGTTGCACTACCTTTGTGAATTTTACTAATACAGTCAAAAGGCATCGCTGGGCTTTAAATTTTGGCCTGAATTTGAAGCTTGTACAGCTTGGATGAGAGGAGGATGGGAGGAAACGTGTTCAGAAATATGGAAATTGAATGCATTTATTTCTCACCCCAAAGATGGAGAAGGGGAAGAGATGTTAGATGAAAGAAGTCTACTGATGAAACACAGTAATCAATAATAAATTCGCTGTATATCTTAATTCTCTTATTTGAAATGACTTGTAAATGTATTGCAAAAAATTCTTCAACAGATATGTTTTTTAAAAGAACACTTTCATTCTGAAAGTAAATAATTATTGGGACGAAGCATGCTGGTGAATAACTTGTTTATTAGAGACTTAAAAAGTTTCTTTTTAATATAGGGAAGTGAAATAGTTTAATCTTATTACTGTTTTTCTGGGGTTTGCGTGTAATAATCAACATCAGAGATTTATTTAGGATTTGTTCTCAACAGTATAAAGAAATGGACATGACAAGTCAAGAATGTATCTTTAGATGGCTTTAATTGTAACCACAAAACTGTTTTAATTTCAGTCTGGTTTCTTTTAAAATGTAATTGCTTAAAACTTCACCTAATTAAGCCTATAATCTTAAAAATGGGCAGTGTTCATACTGCAAATAAAGTTCAAATTCTGCTTTAGTACTTGAAATAGGCAATCAGAATTTCTACAGCTGTAGCTGATGCAAGGTTTATGTAATGGCATGAATTCCAGGCAAGCAGACTTGCATGAGATAATTGGTAATTTGTAACTTTTTTTACTCTGACTATTCTATATGTAAGGTTGTGCGTATTAGTATGCCTTATCACCAAAGGGATGATTTTTCACCTCTTCACATTTTGCTTGCATTTCATTCTCTAGTTTTTCAAGTAAGTGAACACCTCAGTCTTAATCAAAGTTCATATTTGGTTGATGGGGCTTTGACATTTCAGTAAGATAGGGGTTTGGACATTTTGGTTAAAACTATTGTAGTAGCACCTTCAATATAGCAAGCTCATGGGACTCGCAAGTCAGCCAAAATCAAGCATCAAAGTTATTAAAACTTCTTGAGAGATGTTGATATCTCTACTGTGCAAGAGAGATTTACTTTGAAGAAGTCTCTTTTTGATGATTTTTCTCGTCTTGGAGCTGTAGGCACCACTGAATGCTCTGAAAAAGCAAAGCACAAGATCGTGAAGGGATTTTTTGTAAATCTTTATTAGGGGAAAATGCGTGGTGAGAAGATAATGCCTTCCAATTCCAAACAGAAGGAATGAAGTTGGCATTTCTATCATAAATGTTCTTTGTACTTTATGTTCTTTGTACTTTATGTTCTTTGTGTATCTCATATATTTGAACTATCTGATCACTTCTGTGCTGGAAGAGGAGGTTTTTTGTTGTTCCTTAATTACACAATTAAATTTCAAATTGGTTTTAAAAAAATGCAAAGGGAAGAATCTGAAGTCTAAACAGCACTGTGGGAATTTAGCTGTATTAAATATCTGGTGTACTTTTAATTCGGAATCATATGCTTGATAATTCTTGAATTGTCAGAAGTTATTAACACAAAAAGATCTGTTTTCCACTACACCTTTAATATCAGGTAGGCATTCCTATATCTAGATTTGGATAATGAGAGCAATGGATAGCAAAAAGGGGAAAATTAATGGTTTTCGTTTTCTTGGGATGTGGTTTTTTGTGTTTTTTTTCTTAAACTGTCGTTCACTGCTTGAATGATCTTACTTCTAATCTTTCATAGGCGTGACTTTTCTAAATTACTTTGTTGTGGACATAAAATAGGCTATATGCAGGAAAAGTAACGATCATCTGATCCATTTTTGTCAGGAACCCTGGTTTTGAGTGGAAATAAAAGGTTCAGTTAAAAAACAATTACATGTAAAGTGAAAAGCCAGCTGAGTAATTTCCCACCTTCATCCCTGGAACTCAGTTTCTTTTTCTAGTTGAATATGTGACTGTTACTATAAGAAAATAATGTTGGCCTTGTTTTAAATTCTAGTGTTTCAACATGTCCTGAAATAGTACTTGTCTGATTGCTTTCTGATAGCTTAAATAATTCAATTTGCTGTGAGTAGTGTACCAGGAGATACCTACTTCCATGAACTGCTAGCCTGAAATGCCAGTATTTATTGTATCAGCTGTCCGAGTTAGCAAATTAACTTGGGCACAAAGCAGTGGCGGTGTAGGTGTACAATTTATTTTTTTCCTCAAGCACCAGTATTTCAGGTCTCGGTAGCATAAGATAATGGCTGAGTAAGATGTATTCCTTGTCTCCACAGATTGTTGTTAAAGTGCATCTAATTAAATGTATACCTGTTCTTTTTAATTCAGGATATTAGCTGAAGATCAAAAAACTTCCAGTTTTTCAGTAAGATTATAGAAAAATTATAAGGAAAAGACTTCATTCAGCAGTTGGAGTTTCAGCTTTCCGGGGGAAAAAACATGCTATATAAGCTTCTGTTTGTATGGTGGTGGTCTAGTTTTATTCCAGTCCTAAGTGTTGCATTGTACTAGGGGAGGGCAACTGAAGTTGCAAAACTCAAGTAAGGAAGTTAAGGTGGTTTCTAGGACAGCCTGATCAAGGTCCTCTAAAACAAAGGACATCAGGCTCATTTGAAAGATGATTTGTTTCTATATAGCAGTGTGAAAGGCATTTAGTTGTGGCCTTGTGGGCCTTTGGTGGGCAAGTTATGACTGCGTTTCTGCTGCACAGCTTTTGGAATCTTGGATTGAGATGAAGTAAGATATGAACTGCACTACTGGAGAAATCTAAGTAGAGAAAACAGTATTTATCAGCCTGATTTGCAGCGCTTTTTAGCATATTGGTAGCTTACTTGTGTCTGGTATGTTTTGTAGCCAGAAAAGCAAAGTAAGGGTCTTCATGGAAAACAATGGATTTGCTTTGCAGGTGCATATAAGGCGTGATGAGCAACACAGAAGAAAGCATAAAAACACCTGTTTAGCATATGGAGAGTAGAAACTGGTGTAAAGGACCAATTCAGCATCAATATCTTGGTACAGAGTGAAAAATGATAGGGAAGAAGTTTCCACGTTACAATGAGGAAGTGAAAACCAGTCAATTGTGCTTATCAGGACTGATAAAGAAAGGCAATATGGTCAAAGCCATAGGCATGAAGAATGATTTTTGCAGTGATAGGCATCATGAGTAAAAAAGATACACCGATGGAAAGCTGGGAAACCGACAGGCAAGTTTCCAGTCTGAGAGTATTAGCTAAACCAGTCGATAGGGCTTTGGTTTTTTTTTTTCTTTCTATCTGTGTCTTGGGTATCTTGTGGAAAACTAGAGATCAGATACACAAGACTGAGAAAACGATTGGTGTCAAAGATGCCTGGAGTACAGCTCATAGTTACGTACTTGTGTGTTACGATGAATATGAAATCCAGGGAGTCACGGGAGAAAAGTGGCAACGGAGTGTGTTCCAGCCATATGCAATATGAATTGGTAGCCAGGCATTCACAAGAGATGATAGAAGGCTGTCAACAGTTCAGCTTCCTTAGCAAAAGATCAGGTCTAGAAAGATAAAACTGTGTCATCTCTATAAAGAATGCCTATTGAAATTTTTGTAGGTGACATTATCCAGCCTAGAAAGAAATGAGATCATAAGCGAGGATAAAGGATCTCTTCTACCTTCTGGAGAAACTGCAATGATGTTTAAGTATGTCCTTTAAATAACACAGAAAGTTTGGTTGGAAGAGGAGAATTGATCTGGGAATGGAGAAAGGGGAGACAACATATTAAGAGGAACACACACAATGATTTGACACGCATCTGTTGGGCAGAGAAGATTTGGGTAGGGTACTGATTCTGAGGCCCTCCTAGGAGGAGGTCAGATGGAAGCGTGAGAAATGAGTGAGATGACAGCGTAGTTTTGAAGGCAGGTTGTGATGTTTGTTGTAGCTTCTCCGACACGGAAAAGACGTGAAGTGTGAAGAGATATGCTAGAGGTTGGGAGGAAGTTAAAAAGAGGAAAAGGAGGTGAGAATTGATGACAGTTGGAATAAAGCCATTGGTTTAGTAGCAGATGCACTAGAGGAGAGTAACAGGTTTGAGGAGAAGGGCGTGAAAGATTGGGAGCTTGGTATTCATTGTGGAAACGATACATGATTTAGAAGCACTGATGTGACTTGCTCGTGAGTGTTGGGTTGATCCTGATGTGACATTGTGTCCATGTATTAAAAGTTTTTAATGAGTGAATTGAGAGATTATCAAATAAATGCTACAATGGTTAGGATCTCGTTTTATAAGAATATGGGCTTTAACAAGATCAGTTTTTACAGTCATTCCAATTTAGGAAAACATTTAAAATAAGAAATCAAAGCATATATCAGTTCTCTTGTGTCCTAGTCATTGTCTAAGAATATTTTTTCATAAAGCTGATTTACTGCAGTGGGTGTATAGTGTATTTCATGTGTATGCTTCACTCATATTCTTCAGCAGCAAATTTCTAGGCTCCATCAATGCTTCTTTGTATTTTATCACTATGCAATACCTCTAATTCTTATTCCACCCCCACCACAAATAGGGACAGCTATGACACTGACTTGAAAATCTAATTAATATTGCAATATATTAATGACGTTCAATATTTTGAGTCTTCCTGTGTATGTTTCAGGACATCTGTTTCACAGCACAATGTTTCAGGTCCTTTGGTGTTACTCAGACAACCTGTTAAAAGTAAATCCTTACTTAACCAAGTTTGCTTGAGGAGTGGTGTGACAAGAGTTGGCTACAGCACCTTGCCTCCTCATGAGTGGAGGAGCCTTTCCCTAGACTGTCTAGCAGATGATATTGCGAGTGACACCCAGCTTTGGAGAAGACAGTACTGGTGCAGTTGGAGCTGAGAGAAGAAAGCAGTGTGCTTGAGGTACAGCAAATATTGGCCTGGTCTTGCAAGTTTATGTAGTGGTTGAGGTCTGAAGTTACAGAGAACTGACTGCAAGGTATGGGATAACTCACACCTCCAAGGCTTTTTCTTCTTTTCCAGCCTGTCTGCAGGTGCAGACAGACAATCTTGAATACATGAAACTATTTTTCTAGGTTAGTGTTATCTTTACAGCAATAAAAAATCGAAACTTGGAAACCATGTAAAACCACATGATGTTAAGACATCCTATTTATCCTTTCATAAAAAGATAACCGGTCTTTCAGACAAATGATAAAGACACAGTATGTATCATAGCATGACTTCAGTAAAGCCAGGGTCTCTTGGCATTCTCATGAAGTTTGGGAAACTTGGGTGTCATTTTGAAATCACCATCCAGTGTTATGGGGAAACGGTATTTAAAATACTGACATTAATAATTCTCTGTCAAACTTGTGGTGTTTAATTTAACTTACTTGTTTAATTTAATTACTTACTCTGTATTATTCTTAAATTTAACTGCAGAGACAAGAAGTGTTTTCTATAACCCCTGTGGGTAGGAGAAGAACTAGTGGGTTTAAATAGTGGCAAGGAAAGCTTTGACTAGACTTTCAGAAACTTCTTGCAACAGGAATTTCTGGGGTGGATGGTTCAGGGAAGTGGTGGAATTTCCATCATGAAAGGCTTTTCAGAACAGGTTAAACAAGCATCTCTGCAGAGTAATGTAGGTATAGTTGATCCTGCCTGAGGGCAAGAGACTACATTAGATGACCTCATATGGTTTCTTCTAAGCCTATCGTTTTACGTTCATATATGTGACTCTTTCTTCTTAAATATGAGGTCAAATTCTACTAGATTCCACCTCAGATATTTATTCTGTTAAAGATTCTACAGCTGATGAATATTGAGACTATGTCTGAATCTCCTCTACAGGGGAAAAATAACATTGTGAGCTGTTAGCAGTAGATGGTTACGTGCACTTTAATTATTATCTGTGGCTGCATCCCGTAGCTTGCTCCTAGCTTGTGCTCCAGCTGCCTTTAATGCTGCTGGCAGTGAAACTCGGGGGTGAATTTTAGTGTATTTACAGCCCTGGCTGACTGCTGCTTGTGTTGAAGTGTAGTTACTTGAAAACTTCAGGATACAGCATATAAACTTGGCAGGCTGAGGGAGAGCAGAAACATGGACTAAAATAGCCTGGAGGACTGACAGACTGAGAGCTTGAAGCCTGGGCTTTCTTGGAATTTGTCTTGTGCCTACTTCTAAAGCAGATAGACTGCTCTTGCTCAGTATTTCGCTGTTATTAATGCAAATCTCTGGTTTGGTACATGTATATGTCGCACAGATAAAAGCGTTATGAATGTTTTTAAGAATTGTGTATGTAAATTGAAGCACAACTCTGTTTAACTGGAGAGTGCTCATTTAATGAAGAGCTTTTAAATAATTAGGTTTTATCTTTGTGGTTCAATATGTGATGCCACTCTTTATTTACTGGAAAGATCTGAAAAAACTTTCTTTGCAGACAAAATTACTAATTTTGTCATGTTCTTTAGGGACATCTATTATTATGGTATCTTTGTCTTTTAAACATTACTTTATCTCTGCTCTATCCTCATGAGTTTACAGAACAGCACTGTGACTACAGATGGGAAATTACGGTGCAGAGAGAGAACGGTTAAAAGTATCAGTTTAATTTTAAGCAGGAGCTTAGGGTTGTTATCTTTCAGGGGATTTAGTGTACCATAGGAATACTTGTCTTTGAATACAACCTTCATTGATCCTCAAGTAGTATCACTCAGGGAAAAATGAATCACTTTAGCATCATTGTATTAGGACTTTGTTTCTTGGTAGAATGTTTTTTATCTTTTCTTTTTAAAAGCCCCTCAGCTGCTAACTATATGCTTCCAGCTTTTGCAGTAAATTACATGAGGGCCTACAGGACAAATCCGTTGAAAATACTGTATAAGGCAGAGGCCCTTAATAGGGGGAATGTAGCAAAGGAACATATTATTAATGATCATGTAATACGTGTGCACCAAGGGTGTGAGGTGGGTTAAGTTAATGTGTACGGTTTTTGAGTATTTGACTTTGCATCAAGTTACACCTGCTAACATGAAGAGGGATGGGAGGATCTGTGCATGTATGCATTTGTGCACACATTTATTTAAGGTGGAGCAAGGAATTTGAACAGAAGTTTGCATGGACCCAGTTTAGTACTAGCTCTTAGTGTTAGACTTTTTCCTTTATAGATTTCATCTCATTTTTTCTTCTTTCTGTTTTCCTTGATGTCAAGTCATCTTGAACATTGTTAAGGTGGGGAGAGGAAGAAAAGACATTCTCTGTTTCGTGGGTACTTTTCAGCTGGAATAGCTGGGAGCCGTTACTTGAGGAAAAGTCTTTTGATGTAACTTTGAGTGAAGAGAGCGTGCTTAGTACTGCTGTGGGAAGGCTGCATGTACAGTCTGATCAACGCAGCAAGCTTTGGGAGGTGGGGCTGAAGTCGTACAGAAAGAGTCGACTTCTCAGAGGTTTTTAGCTCTAGCAAGTATACTAAGCAAATGCAATCCCTTGAAAAATGTGACTTTTTTCCTCCCTCCCCCCCCCTTTTTTTTAAACTCTGAGGCTTACCGTTTAACTAAAAGCCTACAATTCAAGCAAATCTAACTGTATCTTCAGACAAATTGTAAAAATGACATCCATCATGCAAAGGGTCACCCACCTGTGAAGCATAATGTTACTTTGCCAAAGTATGTATTTATTTGCAAAACTTAAATGCTGTGATTTCAGGCATCTAACGTAGCCAAAACCTGTTCCTTCTGTCCTGGCCTTATTTTCAAACAGAACTAAACCATTTCAGCTCAAGGTTTTTTTTTTAAAAAAAATTCAATTGAATGCACTGTCAAAAAAAATCAACGCAAAAGACTAAAGCTTTGGCAAAGTTACATGAAACTGAAAACTACTTTGATGTATTGTGGTAACCAACCATAAGCACACTTTTCCACTTACAGGGGGATTATAAATTTTACCCATAATCTTATTCTTGTAATGTTTTTTTTTTAATATTCTGCTACTTTTTGTTTTCTCTTTCAGATGATATTAACTGTGTTTTTGAGCAACAATGAACAGATTTTGACAGAAGTTCCAATTACACCAGAAACAACCTGTCGCGATGTAGTAGAGTTCTGCAAAGAGCCTGGAGAAGGAAGCTGCCATCTGGCTGAAGTATGGCGTGGGAATGGTAAGTAAAACGTTCAGTGGAAATTGACTTAAATATATGTACCAATTATAAAAAAGGTAAGAGTGACTTTTTTCAATATTAATGATTTCAAATTGTACTTTTTTCTAGCAAACTTCAATGCAAAGTATGATAATTGAGGGTCTGTAGAGATTAATGCAATTCTTGACTTTTTTTCCCCTTCTCTATTTTAATAATTTCTGAGCATGAAGTATTTGATAAAATGTATGTGCAAGATATCTTAGAGTTCCTTATTTCAGTTTTTCAAATTACATGAAGTCTTCAGTATCCCCATCTTATACAAGAGAAAAAAAAGGGGAGGCAGTTATTTTCCCTTCTACAAGCTATTTGTTTCAAATAAGAATACTGCATATATAGGATGGAGGGTATTTAAATAAAAATATGGAATCTCAGTGATCTTCTCTTATATCTGTATTCTTTCCAATCCAATTTCCCCACTATTAGGTATGTGAACACAACCTGAAATTTACCAATAGCTATAGATTTTCTTTTTCTTTCTGTATCATGAATAGAAGATGTTTTGCAGACAGAATTTTGCCAGAATTTGACACATTATCTCCAGCTTCTTCATGAACATTTCCAAGATTTGATAGCCTCCCTTGGGGCAGGTAGTACTGCCTGTTATCCTATTTGTGTTCCAATTGTTATTTCACAGAATAATAGGGTGGGCATTTCTTTTCAGCGATGTGTCAGAACAGCCTGTTATGGATTCTTGTAACTGTGTGTAGTGTAAACCTTTAGGTTATAGCATATCAGTGTATGGATGTGAATAGAATTGGTGGATGGGTAAGGATGAGTTAGGCAGGTTCTTATCCCTCAGTTACTAAGGTCACCCCTGTTTAAGCTGTTCATGTCAACTGTTTTGTATAAAGACTGATGAGATCATAATTTGATACTGAACTCTTAAATTTTGCGTAGAGGGGGGTTTATTTTGGTCAGGGGCTTTTTTTCGAACAGATAAAACAGGCATTAATCATGTGCCTTTGGAGCTTTTAGCAACCTAGAATGGTTTCCTGCTGGGGAAACTATTTCTTCTCTTTTCTAAACTCTTCTGAGACTTTTTAAGGGGAAAAGGTGCCTCAAGAAGTCATTTCCTAACTGGATGGGAACTCACAGAGTTTAGGCAAGAGTGAGCAGGAGAGAGGTTAAGCATGTCTGTGGTTCTAGGAATACAAATTCAGTTCATACTTAGAAAATGGTATTTAAGGATAGAACTTACAGAGGGGTTAAAGCTTTTACAAATCAGAAGTTTAGACTGCGGAGAGTCTGTGAGGCCAAGTGCATTGCATAAATTTCTAACATGGATCTGCAGACTGGGTTTAACAGCACTCACGTATTTTACAATCATTTGTCTGTGAAAGTGTAACATTTATAGTGTGATTTATTCTTCTGCTTTTACAATACTTTGTGGGTGTACTTCTTAAAATACTGCAGTGAATGTAGTCAACTAGCTTCAAAGGGTGACTGGAAACTGTAGCCAGTAATCCACAGTGTCTTTCTGGGACACTTAGCGTTGCAACCCTGGCAAGTGTAAGCACACATTTTGTCTAATAATTTCTAAGAATGAGAAAATATTTAATCTGTGGATGTAGTATATTATTTCTCAGTGTTAGATATCTAAGGCCAAAAGTTTCTATAAAGCGGAAAATAAAACTTATCCATGAAGTTGTGATGGAGAGACTAAGACTAAATTTGTTTATCTACCCTGTGAATTATGCGTCTTTGTTCACATTATAGTCAATGGAGATCTAGATATTACCGTGAGTAGGACGTGGTGATCACTGATTTCAGCTAGTTGTTACCTATTTGATCGTCAGAGCTCTTCCAGTTTTCTGAAGTAGACATCTACATACAGACACCTAAGTTCAGGAGCAGAATCCTGCCCAAGACTTCTGCCTGTTGAATGGGTCTGTCAAACTCTGCAAAATGTGCTTGTGGCTCCAAGTTTCTTTTAAAACTTGCATGAAGGTGCTGTCACGAATCTAGCTTCACTTGTTCAATGCCCAAGGTGATAACTATCATTGTATTCCATTGAAAGTGCAGAACAGAAAAGACTAGAGAGAATGAACGAAAAAATGAAATGCTCATGTGTGTTTCCGGATCTCTCAAACCAGCCTATACTGTCAGCAAAAAAGATGTTCTGCACACTGGTTTTAAGTCTTTCTGACAGGAATTTCAACACAAGCATTTTGTTTGTTGTTCTTAAATGTAGGATACTGTTACGAAATCTGTGGTGGTCACCTCAACTTCCTGCCCCAAAGTCTGGGGTACATAAATTTCTCAGTAAAATAACCTGAATTCTTTTTTAACAGGGCATAAATGTGATATTTTTTTTCCTTCAGCTGCTCCCGAGAGCTGAATTGAACTCTTTCCCCTGAAGTTTTAAAAAATAATTTTGCCTGGAGCAGACATCTGATGTAGAAAATGAGTCTGAACAGTTAAATGCAACAGTTACAACAACAAACAAACTATGGTTCTAAGTGGGAAGTGTGAAGCAATTTGCAACAAAACTGTGGCATGTTGTGCCAGTGGAAGAGTATTTTTTTCTCTTCTATTACACTGTCTCTGACACCCCCTCTTATCCTCAAGAGAGGTCTACAAGTGTTCTTTCAGAAGACAATTTGGCAAGTAAATAAAAAAAAAGTTAATACAGAAAATGATGGGTTGAATAAACTCATTAGGTTTTGTCACACACCGTAAGTGGTCTGTTTTCTTGGCAGTCTCTCCATGTTGCACATAAGAGAGAACTGTCATACCTGTCCTCTTGTGAATGTGCTTAACTCCTCCGTTCTACAGGTATCCACGGCCTCTTTTAGGTAGCTCAGCTGAATAATACATGTCTACTCAAATTCAGAGCAATGGGGCTTGTGGATTTTAGTTTCATTATCAGATATAAAAAACAGTTTGTGTGCCCAAAA
>VXBO01005567.1:3015-15693 GCA_013400135.1 Rhinoptilus africanus
GGAAAGGGACCTGGGAGTCCTGGTGGACAACAGGATGACCATGAGCCAGCAATGTGCCCCTGTGGCCAAGAAGGCCAGTGGCATCCTGGGGTGCATCAAGAAGAGCGTGGCCAGCAGGTGGAGGGAGGTCATCCTTCCCCTCTGCTCTGCCCTGGGGAGGGTACCCACAACTTTGCGGGTTGTGAGGAGCACTCTGCCATCCTCCCTGTCCCCCTGCGTACCCTGAAGGCAGGGACCAAGTGTTCCCTGTGCGTGTACAGCCCTGGGTGATGGCTTGTGGCTGTGATACCTGTCACCTGCACCACTCCGCTCGTGAGCCAGCAGCTTGTGTTAGATCTGTAAAAATCCTTACTGGGGGTGGACTTGGTAAGTCTCTGGGCTGCTGGGAGAGCTGTTGAGGTGCTTCTCTGAAGAGAGGAACACAAAACAGTGCCAGAAGGGAAGCAGCTCTTTCCAAGCAACTTAAGAGCGCTGTAAGTTTGTCACCTGAGACAAAGAGACCCATCCTGCGAGGTGTTTGAGCAGGGGACAGGCAAGCACGCTGGGCTCCAGCAAGCTGCCAGCAATGTCAGCTCTGAGCTGCTCTCTGGTCTGGTCTGTTAATGCTTGGGGTCAATGATCTTAAAAGTCTTTTCCAACCTAAATGATTCTATGGCTCTTAAAGGCCATTATATTGCCACCGCAGGGGTTGGAAGGGCCCTCTGGAGATCATCTAGTCCAGCCCCCTGTCAGAGCAGGTTGACCCAGAGCAGGTTGCACAGGAATGTGTGTGGGCCGGTTTGGAATGTCTCCAATAGACATAAATGTCTTTATTTTACTGTAAAGGCGATAAAATATGCTCCTTCAGCCAGCTGCTGGATGCTGGAGCAGCGGAGACACTCACAACTTGAGCAGGATGGAGGTGTGCTTGAACAACACAGCCCCAGCACCCTGCCCCTCCCTCACCTCACATCCTCTCCTTCCTGCCCCACCAGGCAAGCTGGAGCCACTGGTGTTCCACGTCCCTCAGGCTTTATTCGACACGCCGCA
This sequence comes from Rhinoptilus africanus, assembly GCA_013400135.1. NCBI lineage: Eukaryota > Metazoa > Chordata > Aves > Charadriiformes > Glareolidae > Rhinoptilus > Rhinoptilus africanus. The sequence continues at coordinate 4,045 of VXBO01005567.1, forward strand.
GCAGCGGATCTCCAGCGGGAACGCAAAGAAGAGGCTGCCTGACTCTACCAACACACTTGGCACATGAGAAACCCCTTCGCCCGCAGGTTCAGGAGGAAAATCCCAGCAGCAGCAGTGCCTGGAAAGAGATGCCTCCCGCTGGTTTCCAGCAGCTTTTCCCCTCGCTGCAGCTGTGTGAGTGAGCCCTGGGGCAGGGGACAGGGGCTAAGTGGGATGAGCAGCTGTTGCGTGAAAGGGGCAAAGCGATTTTGGCAGAAAATAAACCTTGCTTTCTAAGACTCCTCACCGAGGTGGGAGGCTAAGTGCGGCCAGATTTAAATTCTGAGTGATGCCCAATTCACCACTATCAGTCCAGTCGTGTTTAGTACATTAAGCTGTTACGATTTGGATACACTAATAGTGAGCTGCACCTTCAGTCTCATGGTGCTCATGAACCAGCACGGCCGCTCTCAAGTCTTTGGTCGTGTTCAGTGAGAAACCAAAGACTAGCTACTTAAACAGTGCAGTTTATTTACACAACAGATATACAGGTTCTTAGGATTGACGGTGATAAATACACTATTTGCAAAGCACATGCAAATAAAAGTAATGTCAATTATACAAAACGTGCAACAAAGTTATAAACAGTACAGCCTGGCTATAAATGTAGAAAAGAGATTCTCTAGAGAGATTTCTAAGTATCCCGAAGCGCTCGGTATAGTCTAACTCTTACCCACCGGCGTCCCTATGGGGGAGAAGAAAGGCTCAGCCCGTCGACTGGTCCCAGAAGTCAAAGGCAGTCTGTGATGGAGTCCTCCCTGACTTGTTCACGATGGTGTCTTCCCTGATATCCCCCCTTTCTCAGGCTATTTTTATACTATTTTTTACCTTCCAGGTGGAGTATGAGTGACTTTAGTCATAAATACCTTTACTATGATTGATGTAAAATTCTCTTGCTTCACGTTTAAATGTATAGTTTATGAAAAATTCAGGGCGCAGACTCAAGGAGGAGTGGTTGCACCTTGGAGGCGGGTAGCCTTCAGGATGGAGGTGTGTTTTGGTATTATAATGAGCAAAGTTCACACAAAGGACAGCTTTTCATCAAAATTTGACAGAATGTTGGCTCAGAATGGCAATTAGCAGCTTATCGGCACGCTGGAGTACCATCTCGTTTCCAGTATCTCCTGTACGTCCCAGGGCAAGGCCACAGAAGGTTACATTCCGTTCCATCCCGGTGTAGCTTCATATGGGGAATCGCAGGTGTTGAATTCATGACAACTGCAGCTGTTTTCTGCCTCAGAAGCCTCTTGGCTTTATATTTTTCCTTAATATGTGAACAATGCTGTACTTCTATATTTTTGGCCAATTTAGTAATTATTCCACAGTAACCATGGCATTCCCCTGGAAGGAAAGGGAATATGGTATTCCTCCACATACTGGTGGAAAGGAAAAGTGCTCAGCTCCCAAGGTTTTGCCTGAAACCCATCAAGAGAAGGGCTCCCAGTGATGAGCAAAGCTGGTTTACTGGAGGGGAGGGAGATGATGAACCCTTTATCCTTTACCCCAGCATCAGGCAGCCTTTTTTGTTCCTGTATCGCACTGTTTACACAGCTCCTCTTCCAGGTGAAGGCTGTTCCTGCTCCCAGGATGGATCTGGACACAAGCAATGTCTTCAAGATTCACAAAAAAGTTGAACCAGCGGAGCTAAAGTCTAAACCAAGTTTTTCCTAGGTAATTTCTAGGGTAGCAACTTCTTAACCGTGTAGTATCTAGCTGTGTCTTTGGCTTGAAGAAAGGAAATAGTAAGACAAGATTTGCCAGGGGATATGGAAAACAAATACACTCTTCTTTTTCCTCCTGGGAAGGTTCAGGGAGGCTTGTGGTGTGCCTAAAAGGTAGAACAGAGGAAAAGGTCAGTGAAGAACATGCCTGCAGCGTGAAGGCTGAAGATGCGTGCGGTGAATTTCATTTCATCACATTGTTTTCTAGCTGGTGTTGCTAGGTACAAAAAAATATATGTATCAACTGTGGGTAGTTATTGACTCTGAGAAAACATCGTGAATGCTGCACTTTGTGTCCCTGCCCAATTAACTAGTAGAAAATAGGATGTGTGGTAGCTTGTATGGCATGAGGGGCTTGAAATACCATCTAGGTGATGCCAAGATGCAATACATGGAGTGAATGACAGGCGTTTTTAACCCAAATACCTGCAGACAGAGTGTACCCACAGAGGGCTATGAAATTACAGCCCATCATGGAGGTAGGATGACATGCCAGCATGCTGCCATTTTCATTACAGGCTTTGTCAAAAAGATGGATACAGGTGCTGTATACTGTTCTTGGTATTAAAATAGGAAAGGGATCTTTCTTTTTTTTTCATCTTCTGTTCTCATCTTAGTGTTAGCTATCAGAGCGAGCCATCAGTCAGGCGGCAGTGCTGATAGATCTTCATTCTCACTGTGTGCTTTCACTCACTTTTGTGACAAAGATTACTAGACTAGAAAATAGCGTGCCATTAATCCATTCCACTGGCAATACTAGGACTAAAGTGGAACAGGGGAAATGGCACAAGGTGTGCCTCTCCGGCGAACAAATATAGCAGCTTGAGGGAATAAAACGACTCCAAATGTGGCAAGATTTGGTTGGGAGGTGAAATCCAAGCAATCCATCCCATGCTGTGTTCACCTGTAGCCCTGCTGTTTGTGTCCGTTGTTTGGAGTCTCGGCTCCGTGGTTCTTGTACCACGTCCAGCATGATGGGGTGCCGGTCCAGGCTGCACCCACAGTTCAACTGCGCTCTAAGTACTGAGAATAGGTCCAGGCTAATGCATCTAAGCAGGTACAGGTACACCTGTGACTTAACGGGGCTGGAGGATCTAGCACGGCTGTAAAATGCAGGGTTGGAAGGATGTATGACTACAGGTCATGTTCTTTCTTCCCCCTTTTCTGCAGGGACCTTCTGTGCCATTTTTAACAAGGTTATCTGTGTTGCCATGTTTCCATCTCTTCCAGCGTTTCGTAAGACACGAAAGCACAGTGTGAAAGTATTGGATCTTTGCAGCGCAAGAAGCATTGCAGCCAGCAGCTCTAGTGAGGCGCTACACCAACCCGGTATGTTTAAGGCACGTGGATGAAGTAGACAAAAGCTGTGTTACAGCGTTCTCGGCAAACGCCACGTCCATCTGCCTTCATGCCTCCCCCAGAAAGGTCAGGCGCGTGTTGAGTGGGCTGCCCAGGACTGGCTGTTGGCAGGGGCTGGGATAAGGCTCAGGCGGAGCAGGACATGTCAACGACCGTCAGCACAGCCACTCCCTGGGAAGTCTGCGGCAAAGAGTCTCGGAGCTATAAAATGTCATTCGGCTGTTGCCAGCTTGTCCCATTAGCTTCCTGATGGTACCCAGCTCTTATGGTCTTTCTGGTCTCATAGGTCACTTCTCCTAAATCATTCTTCTAAATCCATAAAATCTTGACTCTAATAAATAGAGGGACTGTAAACTTTTGAAGAAGTTGGTTTTTTAAGCCTTAGTGCTCACGTTAAAATATACGTGATCCAAGAGATCTTAGGTCCCCCTCCTGAGGTCCAGGAAGAGTTAAGGTATGGACTCTAACACAGTAAAAGACTCGCTTCCCTCTGAAGGTCTTTCTGCCCATTCAGTCAGTCACACTGCAGTATCCATGTCTCTCCTGCTGCTGCTTTTATAAATGAGGTGATAATGTCGCCTTCAAATCATAGATGTTCTTCTGTGACTAGGTTGGGATCTTTAGCCCTGGAGATCAAAAGACCTCCAGCTCTGGGGACAGTGGCCATTGATCCTGCTCCCCTACTGCTTTCTGCCTTCTGCTGCCTCCTCAGCTGGTGCAAGTCCACTGAATTCAGTGAGGAAACACTAAAAATGTTGAACAAGACTTTCCTTGGATTTGCTGGTCTGGCCATGTCCTTTACTATCTGTTGAATTGTAAATAGTGGGCAATTTATGGCTTGTATTGCCATCTGCCGCTCCAGGAAGAGGTACATCCCAGCTACCCTTAAACTGCAGCATTGCCCACCCTGCCTCTACCCAGCCCCAGCCTTCTAAATCCTGCTGGGTGAGGTCTGCTCCCACCATGCCTGTCTGGAGGAGAGAAGATGCACTGGTGTCCTTAACACGTTCCCTTTCTGGGTCACTGGAAACTGCCTCAGGAGCTGGAGTGACATCCGGAGCTGCAAACTGGCCAACAGGCTCTCTAACCCAGAAACTTTGGTCAAAAGCTGATTTGACCGGCTCCAGTCTGGGCATCTGTCATGGCCATCTTCCTCTTGCTGCTCCATTTCCCTGCGCTGCAGGAGAACCAGGGGTGCTCAAATGTGGAAGGGATTTTTTGGCAAAGGCTGCACAGCCAGAATCCTGACGCTTTGTCCTACACAAGGTAAGCAGGCCAGCCTAGAAACAGGTGGGGGCAGTGCAATGTGTATTTTCCTATTTCTAGACCCCTTTATATCAAAACCCAGCCCACCAAATGAGCCACCTTTCTCATTTGCACAGTCTTCCTCCAAAGGTGAATCTCTATATACTCATGGGCATGGCTGTTTTCTTCCCTCCCTACATCTGCCTTAATGCATTTTTGCTCTGCAGCCACTGGAGTCCAATTCTGAAATCCATAAATTTCTCTCTATCAGTGACCTTTCAATCAACCCCTAGGATGGTACAGTCTTAAAGAAACAAGTTGGAGCTTCGTTCTTTATTTTAATGGACGTAAACTCTAGTGAATTTCTAAACTTTGCTTTTTTAAAACACAGGATGATAAGAGAGGTTCTTAATGGAGACGTACCCACATCCCTTGCTTACACAAAATAACCCATTACAATCCATTAGTACGTTACCAGAGTGAGGACTGAAGATCTTGATCTCGTGTCACTTCTCATTTCCAGGCTAACATATAAGCCTCTCTAGAGATAATTTTGTAAACATACATGACAGATTGCTGAGAATGTGTATTCATTGCTTAAATCAGTACATCCGGCAAGCAATCCCGAGCACAGAGCAGGGAAAGGCTAGCAGGTTTTGCTGTTGAAAGCCTTGTGGGATTTCTCCAAGCTCGATGCATTTTATGTCATGTAATTGGTATGCTGGTGGTGGATCTGTTATAAAGAAATGGGCTTAAACATTTTCAGGCACGCCGTCTGTACGTAAATCTTTGCCAGTAATTATCACACGTAACCGAAGAGTTTTGCTAATAATCAAATAAAATAAATGATCCTGTTTATTTCTTTTGCACTGTTCATTATAAAGTTTTGGTCTCAAAATCCAATTACAGAGAGTTTGGCTCTGTGCTAAGTTTTGCTTCCAGCCTCTTTTGTAGGTCCGTTCTCAGAACTGTATTTCAGTAATCTGTCGACAACACTGCAGTTTCTTTTGCACCACTAATTTATAGGCAAGGAAACAAATGGCTATTGCAGGCAGTATGAGCAGAAGAGTAAGCAAATCAAAAAAGCAGGTGGTAAGTAAAGCCACTTAGTGTGATTCCGACTCTTTAAGAGAATAAGTTCACTGCATTGAGCAATTCTGGTCTGTTATGAGAAGCATCTATCCTGAGCCAAAGGCAGGCAACACGCGGTAATGACACCTGATTGAAATTCAGAAGGAAACAGCAATGCAGGCTTTTACAGCAAAAGCTGAGAATCACTGGAGATGGAGCACAAATTATTTTGATGACTAACAACTCAGCTGAAACAAGCAGAGTGTGTTTGGGTTCTTTCTTTCATGAATCAAAAGTCCACGTTCAAGGCTATTTTTTCCCCCCTTAAGTGAGGAGCTGCAGGGGGTTGCTGAGAAGTGACGATCCCCTGTGAAATCTCGCATCTGACTTCTCCTGTGCAGGGACTCGCAGCTCCTTCAGCCACAGGCTTTCAGTTAGCGCAAGTGCAGGGATGAAATAGCAAAGCACTGGGCTGGTAAAACCAAAGAGCAGGGCTCATACCTGTTATTTCTCCAGAGCGCCCCAGTCGTATGTGTATTCCAATCTCTTTGCTGTCCAAGTACTCCTGCAATTACCCCTACCCCTCGTGAACAGCCCTGCGGTTAAGTATCCAGGGAGCGAGAGGGCAAAGGTGAGCTACCAAAATATTCCCTGCAAACAACTACCCTCTCTCTTCCCCTCCGGTGCTAAAGAAAGGCTGGAGAGAGACAACAGTGAAATATAGGTGTTAGCAGGAAAACAAAAGAGTTAGCTGAGAAAGGAGGAGAGAAGTGATGGAGAAATACAGGTATGGGAAATCCTAGAGGGCAGAAGAAGTAGAGGAGGGCATGAGGAGAGACCGCTTCTGGGGTCTAACTAGGAAAAAATGTCTCCTTAATAAGGCAGAGGCACACAGCTTCCAGCCTCAGCGAGTCCTGGGTATCAACCTTTAAGATTAGCACATTTCTGTGTGTTACGGTGTCTTCAAGTCACTGGAGATGTTCCAGCTTTCTGCTCGTTATCATTTTCCTTTCTGAACTGGATGCGGCTGAGCTCTGAAATAAGGGAGCCTGGGCTTACAGGTAGAGGTGGGCAGAAATGTCTCCCTGGCTCTTGTTTAGGATGTGCACAGTCAGGGACAGGGAGTTTCTCCTGGAGCCTTCTCCTCTTTCCAGCTGCGTGCCAGCCTGTGGCACTGCCTCCACTGTCCATCTCGGGCCAGGCTTGGTCCCACTGCTTTTAGGAGGTCCTGTGAAGGTGACCTGTCCTTGCAATGCCTGCTAAAGAAGAATATTTATCCAGCCAGAAAAAAGATGGGACACATACAGCTCTTTCACTCTTCTAATGAAAAGGGACCTGACAGTGATTTCCTCAGTGCTGCTCTATGCATCGCTGCTCTCAAGATCTCACCCAAAATAAAAGCTGTCAGTAAGGGAGGCACTTAATGTAATATTTGGACCAGATTCGCTCTGCTTCAAACAAGGCCGATGCCGGTTTTTACTGCATTTCTTTAAGACAGGGAGGGGGGTTAGGGGACAAATGAAGTTTTCCTATCCGGAGAGGATCAATGAAGGAATACACCTGCAAAGCAGAGGGATGGAAGAGATTTACCTTCTTTCTAGTCCCCTCTCAGCTGTGGCAGCAGCGCACAACTGCACCCACAAGCAAGGATTATCCCATCCTAATAAGATGATTAGGCATTCAGCTTTGCAACCGTGATAGTAGTGTCTCCCAGCCCAAACTGCGTGCTGTCCCTGGCCATGGCTTTGCTCACTGCTAGCCACACGGTCCTGCAGAAGAGGAGGAGAGTACTGCTTTCACATATCTTGAAAGTATTGAATTATTGCAGGATTTAATGTTCAGTAGATGAAATTACCCTTTCAAGTGACCTCAAATGTAATAAAGAACCAAGACTAGTCAGTGCAATGGTTTTATTGCAGAAAATCACAAAATGATGTACTGTAGCAACACAAACGTGTCGTAAATTACCTCGAGTAATGAACCATGAAAAATACTAAAGGCCTGTAAACTGTGTATTTCTGGGGGAGGATGCCTGTGGTGGGTAAAATACATACAGACATCCCATCAGAAAAGTGTAGGTGTGATTTAGTTGGATTTGTTATTTCCTGCTGAGACTCAGTCATACTGGGTTGACCACAGTGATGTCTGTGGCAAAATCCCCGTGCGCGTCAGTGAGGGTAGAATGGTGGTCTTATAAAATATGACCTGCCTGTGTCAAAAACTATGATCAGGTGTCAGAACCACCTGCATTTTTTCAGTTCATGTTTTCTACATCCCCTGTACTTGGGGTTTTGTTCTGGTTCAGCCATTTAGATTGTCTTAAGTCCTGCTATTTCTCTGGAAAATATACAGGGCTGGCTCCGCAGCTGATATAAATATGTTCAGTTCCATCGCTTCTGTGGAGCTACGCTGATTTATATCACGACTAGGAGATACTTTGTGAGATTCATCAGTGTAACCGCTTCATATTAACGGGTATGAGGGAAGATAAAATGCAGTGACTTTAACTTCACTATGAATCACTGCTTTCAGGCAGAGGGTCTTCTCACTGAGAGATGAATTCTGCATTAGGAGTACATTTAGCCATTTTTTTAGGACCTTTGTTGGCCTGGTCAGGCTATCACAGTATGAGGGGATTTAGTCCCTTTTTAAAAGGGCAGGCAATGGTTTGATCACCATATGCTGCAGGGGGGTTCCTGTTCATAAGTACACTTGTAGCTTGCCCCAACTGCATGAATATTTGAATGACAATACTGCAAAGCCAAATAGGCTATGACAGAGGGAAGACGGGAAAAAAGATAGCATCCTATTTGTACCTCAAGTAGAGGTACCTGTGGGGAGAAAGTTCACTGCTGAGCAGGAAGGGCGGAGAGCCTAAAAAAAGAGATGCTCTCATCAGCCAGCATCTTGCAGTTGTGCACGAGGGTTCAGGCATGAGGGCATCTCTGCAGCCTGTACACCTTCTCCATCCTCACCTTCAGCCATGTCATACGTGCACCGAACTCAAAGCAACACCCGTATAATTAAGGGTAATTCTCCGCATTTGTGGGAGCAGCTGTGCCACGGGTATCTGGTTTGGAAAGGCCTGTGGGTCTCCTGCTCTCCATGCCACCACTCACCACAGCCCACTGCTGCTTCCCACCAGTGCTTTGAAACTGGAGTTGTGAGAGAGCCCATCTGCAATGTGCTACTGGGGCAGGTGAAGCCCTCGTCAGGGTCCTGGTTGCTGGCAAACATATATACATAAAATGCATTGAGAGGCTGCAGAGGAGATGTTTACTTTCCCATGATTGTGCCAATTTGGTGTAAGCCGTGGGCAGCATGGAAATTTAGAAGTGCTGGGTGTGCGCAGGTAAAGTCCCTGTACGACCTCCACGCTTACCACTGCCTGCTGGGGAAGTGCCGGTGAATATTTCTGTAGATCCAACAGGGCATACAGCCATCTCCCAGCCCTTTCAGATGGTGTGTAAGAAAACTCAGAGGGCTGACTCTTGAATTAGTTGACTGAAATGAGAATAGTTTTGAATGCAAATATATTGTAATTGATATATTATTTTCATTTGTAAAAGATAAAGAAACGAGCCTGAACCAACATATCAGATTTGATTACCTCACAGCTGGGTAGATTTGATCCAGTCTATTGAGGAGATTAAGTTCAGCATCAAGTCCAGCATTTTAATTTATACTGAATATTTGTATAGCAACTAGAAGCCCTAGTAGATAGCAGATTGCTATCAAATAGTCTGCTAGTTGTGCATATCCACGGGAAAATCCCGAGCTGGAAGAGGGCCATATCAAACTAGACAAGACGGACACAGACGCGTTATTGGGGCGGACGTGAATGGAGGTGCCGAGGGAGGGAGTCACTTGCCCAGGGTGACAGAGGAGGTCTGCGGCAGAGCTGGGGACTGAAACCAGATCTTCAGGACAGCAAGGCTGTTCAACTGGGGGAAGCTTAACCTGTCATTTTTTACTGCAGAGTTAGTCAATTATTTGAACAATTTTCAATGGATGTGGTAAATTAACAGTTAATTAAGCTCTGGAACAGCTTATGAAGGGATGTGGTAACTTCTGGGCTCATTGTAGTTTCTGAGTTAAGGTTGGATTTCTTTCTCTTAGGCATGCGTCAGCCACAAATTCCTGGATTAAAGCTGGGAAGTGGTGGGTATGTTTCAGAGGTCTTTGCTACATGAGAGCTTGAGCTGGGTGACAGGGATGGTACCTCACTGCCTCCAGATGTGTGAACCTGGGGGATCTTCTGAGTCCTGGAGAAGACCCCAACCACGGACTGTCTGAACTTCCATTTTAAAGATCTTTGACAGCAGTTCAGGGCTGTTGCTAACAGTAACTTGAACTAAACGGATATCAACTCCCATTTTTCCAATTGTAAACCACTATAAAAAGAAAGAAAGCCAAAACTTTCCAAGAATTCATCTCCTTTGAGAACCAGGCAAAAGAACGTAGAATTTATTCCTGGTTTTATTCACTGTGAAACAACAATTGCACGTGGTGACCATAAACAGACAGCAGAGTTTCGGGCTTACTTTGTCTTTGAACTTCACCTCACAACTCTGAGGATGAAGTGTGAGAGCCGAGAGGTTGGGACACGGACCAGGCACATCACTGCTGCCTGCCTGCCAGAGCACCATGGGAAGTATCCTTCTTGGTCTCGCTAATCCCCACGGCACATGATGAATTACTGGCATTAATCTATCTGGCCATAACAGCCTCAGAGCTCTCAAGTCATATGTTCATGCCACTACCTTTTGTAAACATATATTTTAAATATGCATTGATCGGGTATGCACTGCTATTATTCATCAAAATGTTCTCATCTCCTAACACTTAATAACAATAATAAAGATTAATGCTAAGCTCCAGCACAGAAAAAGGCTGCATGACTATGTATTTATTTTGCAAGTTTAATTAAGGCTGTTTGTTACAATAAAAATTAATGTTATTGTCTTCCCAAGTGCAGCATAGCCAATAACTGGATTTCACGCCGCAGCTATTTGAAATGGCACTGGGCTGGAATCAGTCAAAAGGAGATGATACCCTGGATGCATTTCTGTTTGTATTATTTTTTTGTTGATGAATGATAAGAAAACAGAGTTATTGCAGTTTTCTTTTGGTGGGGGAACACAGGTGGTCTGGATGACTTAGTTTCATCTTTTACTCTGTGAGTGCCACTATAAGTGACCTTAGATAAATCATTTACCCTCTTAGGACTTTGTTTACCCTTAAGGAACTTGTTGGATTGAACCTAAAATTAAGGATGGGCTTTTTAACTATAAATGAAAGGGGAAAAAAATTGTTTGTGGATATATTGTAATTAGTCCTGGATGTTATTTGAAGCAGAAACCTGGTCTTATGATGGGTTGGAAACTGCCAGGTGGTGAGACAATGGGTTTCTCTTTCGTCCAGCGGGAGCATGGTAGAGAGTGAGGTTGTCCAAGCTGAGCCTCTGTGTGAGGGGAGGGTGAAGGGGTGCTTGCTGTGACCAGGGGAACCAGCCCTCCTCTCCAAACCCAACCAAAAGCAGATGCTGGGTTTGATGGGTGCTTTAGAGGAGAAGGAGAACACTTCTGCCTCTGGGAAACTGCTCTCCTCCTTTCCCGTTCAAAACTTCTCCTTAAACGCCCAACACTAGCCCCAGCCGCTGCGTTGTACAACAATTCCCGAAAACACCAGCACAACCACGAGTGGCCATTGCCTTTGCACGTGGTCTCCTGCCACTGTGCCAAACCGCCGGCTGGTTTTGGGCCACCCAGGGATCCTTTTCCCCAGGCCCAATCCCAGAAGGACCGACCCTCTCTGGTGCCCAGCCAGAGCCAGCCCATGAGGGCTGTCACACGGGAACTCCCAGCATCATCCTCCACGGGATATTTGAAGGCAGCGGTCTCTGCTTCTGAAGTTTCACAACCGAGAGAAATGGGTAAAAACCCTCACGTTTTCCACGTCTCTGGAACTGAAGTCTCTGGCCTTTACCCTTGCCAGAAGCAGATGGCATATCCTGTTACTGCAAATAGGTTTCAAAGTAAGATGTATTTGATTTGCTTTATTTAAATCAATAACTCTCAAATGTACTTTGGATTTGCCATCTTGGTACTCTCACTTGAAATTGGTGTGAGTATATTAGGTTGCAAGGAAGCAAGGACGGTCACAATAAAGGACACCAGACACAACCTACCACTTTTAACTTTTTTTTTTTTTT
>VXBO01005567.1:15708-26352 GCA_013400135.1 Rhinoptilus africanus
GTCTGTACCTCCCAGTCCTTCAGCTTCCCTCAGTGTTACTAGCCCCCCTCCCTCCCAGTGGATTCAGATCCTGAATGCAAATTTACAACTACCTTACAGAGTAAGAGAGTAGGTTTGAAAATGTTTGTTTGGCTGGAACTATTTTCTAAATACAATTTTCCTCTGGGCAAAATTATCCGCTGGCTCCTTAATATCCACCAGCAGAAAGATTTCAGCAGGTCTGGCTTTATCCAGCAGAGGGCAAAGCCACTCGCCATCAGCCCAGGCTCTCCGGGAGCCCCCGACAGGCTTCACCCCCTTCGGAAACAAAATGAAATATCCCCAGACCCTAAGGATGGCACATGGAAAATACAGTTTGGAAAGCAGTCCCCTTTCGTAGATGGATCCCTGCACATGGGATGGGCCAGCGCTCCTGGTAACTGGGCAGGGCGTTTTCATCATCTGCCCTTTATTAGCCTTTTCTCTAATTGCATCTCTGTTGCATTTCAGGAAGAGTAAGATTAAGGACCTTTTCAGCTGTGAGAGCAGCACACAGAGACGGCTCTGGCTGGAAAGAGCAGGAGCTGTGAGTAGAGCAGGTAAAGGGGGGAAAGCGTGGGGAAGAGCATGGCCAAAGGTCCACCCAAGGAGCAGCAGCACATTTCAGCCCCTCTGCCGTAACCTGCCACCTTACACACCCCTCATTTTTGGCTCTGCTTCTTATCCTCCCACCCCAGTCCCCATCTATATATTCCTGTAACATGAATAGCTGACGATCACTGTGTCTGCCCCCCAAAAGGGGAGGTTTTAGGGTGAAACTTCCCAGGGCCAGGCTGCCCCACTGCTGCCTTTGAGAGTCACAGGAGCAAAGGACGTCCCACTCGCCACGAAAGTGTAGAAATTGGGCTATAATCCATCTGCGTGGATATGCCAGCTCTACCTATGGCCAAGAGGATGCTCAAGCAAATTGTGCTAGAAGCGTGCTGAGTAATTAACCATAAAAGACCTTGTCCTAATCCTAAATTGTCAGGGATCACCTTGCTCTACACAGCAGAAGATTCGGATCCTTTCCAAAACTCTTTGTATAAGCTGTTGCTGTTAAAAGTTATTCCTTCCTCAAATCTGATGAGTTCTTGGCTCAAAACCAAGATCATTTCTATCTATGTTTTATAAAGTTATGATCAAATCTTAATCAAAACACTAACCCCAAGGTATTTCCAGACTCCTTGCCAATAACTAACAGAGACAGTAAATACGATTTGATACCTTAGAGCTCCTCCGAGTCTGATTCTCATCGAGATTAAAGCCTTCAGGCAACCGAGAATTTGGCTCCTACGCTGCTGACAAAAATCTAATCAGAAAGAGGGGTGGGATTCCCAGCAGTTCCCAGGAGATCCTTGCCTGGCTATGAAACGAGTATTTAGGGTTTCATTTCTGGCAGTCGCCTTTTGGAAAAATAAAACCTGACATTTTAATGCGGGCCCTTCATACAAAAGGAGTTTTAGAAAGCAGAGAGATCTGCAAAGCCACACACAAAAAAAAGAGGAGAAGGAGGGAAAATTAGACGGAGGAAACATCTGCTAAAGTTTTCCTGTTATTTCAGGAATGTTTGTATAACTCAAGCATTCCCTCACTCTTTTCGTATCAAGGACAACATCTTTGCTAAAAGATTGTCTGGTGTCCCACTCCCATCCCATAACCTCTCTCCCCGCTCGCCTTTGCTTACACAGAAAAGCAATATCAGGAATGTACTTAATGCATCCGAGTTGTGTTTTAATGGGGCTGAGCAGCTGGAGACGAGAAGGGCGCTGCAGCTCGCTCATCTCCAGCACGCTGCTGGCAGCGGCTTTGCCAGCCACAACTGGAGACCCTCCAGATCCCTTCGTCTCCTCTTGCAGCCGTTAAAGCACACTGAATTCTGCGGTGCTCCGTAACCTAAGACTAAGGCCCTTTATGTCCAGTAGAGAGAAAACATCCTCAGAACCGAGGCAGCCTTGTGTTTCTTGTTAGAAAGTTAATGCAAAAAGCTGGTCTCGTTAAACTTTTAGTAGCAGTTGGTTTTAGATCTGCGCATAAAAAGTGCTGAATACCGCTCTGATTATTGAATTTGCTCAGACCTTGCTGAAATTGTAATAGATGGAGTGCGTTACATTTAGGATAAAAGGTAAAAACTCACTTGGATTGTCCTGGTGCCATCATAAATGAATCATCACTTAGCTATTAAGACCCGTGCTCGATCATGCAATTTAGAGCCTGGAAGAGAAGCACTGGCTGATTCACGTAACAATATCAGAGCACAGCACATTTGCTTGCTTGTTCGCAGTGAAATAGCCAGGAGGTTGGAGGGAGTTGGATGCGTTTGGGTTGCAAAGCTGGAAAAGAGTTCCTGCTGGATGTATCTACCTCCCTCCAGACTGAAAATCTCTCTTCTCTCCAAGCATAAGGAAAAAAAGTAGGGAAAGCTTCAGTCATAGACTTTGGAGGTCACCAAGGGACAGGCTTCCCTGGGGGTGATCTGCTCTCTGGTGTCATCTCAAGTCACCTCTCCACTGGTGCTGGCCGTGCTCTCACCTGCGATGTGGACACCTGCCCACTGGATTATGGACAGAAAAGACCAAATTGTCTCAGTTTCTTGAGCAGCTTTCTGAAACGACTCCCCTAGCTGGGTTTTACGCAGTAATGAGGGGTCTTGGTCCTGTTACTAATCCTCTAAGGGTTTTCCCCTCCTCCATGCCTGGACAAGAGACATAACAAAATCCATCCTGTAAGGAAATGATTTTTTTTCTTGCTCAATCAGAAACATATGATATTAACCTTTGGGGAAAAATACATCAAGTTTTACATTTGCTCCTACAGTAACATTAGGAATTGATTTTAGGACAGACTGCAGGAGTACTACTTAGTACTTTAGCAGTACTGTAAAAATAAGTATCAAGTTACTAGTATGGGAATCATCGCCTAGATACCATAACAGCAGGCAGGATGGGAAAACCTTAAATAAGCAGTGATTATGTATGTAAGCGAGAGCGTGTAATTTAGTGTGGGAATGGCTGGGCTTAACACCTGTATTTAGTCCTTAAGTGTGTTCAGCAAACTAATTTCCAGAAGCCTAAATTAATAAATCGTGGGGTGTTTTTCTTCTCATTAGACAGACTTGACTCCTTGTTTCCATTACCATTACATGCCAAGTAAGGCAATTCTTTCCCTCGGGCCCAAGGAGTGAGTAACAATTTCAGGTACAAAGCTGTCCCCCAAAGCTGCCTTTCCCCTGCCGCCCCGTTTCCAGGTGGGAGCAATGAGATGGGGGGGACTCATGGCTGAAGGGTCCCATCCAGAGCTCCTTGTGAGATCATGGGCAGTACAGACCCTGCAGGCATCAGGCTGTCTGGATGAGGAAGAAAGTGGGCATGTCTTCCAGGAGACGCCAAGATACGCTGCTTATATATATATATAAAAGAACTAATAAAAACTTACGCCTCCCTCAACTCCCACATTTCAAACACCAGAAAACACTGTCTGCTAGTATTTGTAAGCCTCTTTCTAGCACAGATACTGCCCAAAACCTCCTTCTTTCCATTTTTTCCCCACTGTGGTGTTACCTGTGTGCTCTCTCACATGCGGACAAGCAATACCCGGCAGATCTCCTCTGCTCACACAGCTGCCCATCATTTGGTCACTGGTTCCTGTTCCATCTCTGTAAGGAGCTAAATACTGTTATATTTATCCTGAAGGAGGGAAGTTTGCCATGCCACCAATTTCAAGGCAGCTTCCCACAACCCTTAGTGTAACCTGTGTTGCACAGACACAGTGCGAAAGCCGTAAAAATCCCTGCGATGTGGGGTCAGCCACTGATGTTGTACAGCATAACGTGATGTAAAACAGCGTGACAACTCTTCTTCCCTGGGCAAGGTGCAGCCGGAGGGGCTGTGACCGCCCTGGGCAGCGTGCAGCAGGGCTGGGGGCGGCTGAGAGCCCCCAGCCCAGCCAGAGGAGCCCACAGGGCATATTTCTCCCTTCAGGTGTTGCTCCCTGCCCTCCCATCCAGGTCAGAGACATGTTAGTCCTGTTCGTAAGCCTTTGGTCCAGTTCCGGAGGCCTTGCAGAGCTTGGACCCATTTTGGTTGTGGTGCAACTCCCAAATTTGACGCATTATGGTCTGGGTTCTGGTTTGGACTGGTCCAGAGTGAAACATTAGGCATTGGAAAGGCATTACCCTTCCTCCAAAGAACCCCAGGCCTTCCTTGAGAGCTCCCTTCATTTTCGAGGTCTCAGCCAAACTTCTGACATCGCAGGTGTTTTGTCTGCTGTATAAGGATCTTTGCTTTTAAAGGCTGCTCATGGTTAATAAACCGCTTTCTGCCAGCGTGGGCGTCAGATTTACTTTGAAAATGCCAGGTTTATTCTTCCTTATTAGGCCACAAAAGACATGACCATCTGCTTTCACACTCTGAGTAAAGGAGTCGTCGTACGGGCTCTGCAGTCGGTGCCCTTGCTGCCAAACCCAGCGCCCTGAAAACAGGCTGGTTACACTTGGGTCTCCTCGCAAGCAGCATCCCACAGAGCTCCAACTACCTGGGCTCATAAACTGGAGGTAATTTTACACACTCTCACTTTTTTCCCTTTATCACAAACACTAAGGGAGTCGGGTGGTCTTCGTCAAGATATGTTGATTATTTACATTATTTTTTCTGTTGTAAATGTTTAGCTCCCTTCTCTGTCTTGGCTTGGATGACAAAGTGGGGTTTTTTGCTCCATGTTTTCAAAGATTAGGATCAAAAGCACTTAACGCAGAAAGATGGCTCTCCTTCTGTCTTCAAACGGGAGCAACAGTTTCAGGCTTTAATCCAGTTTATTTGGAGATCATGGCTGAAAACTGGATTGTGACTGTCTGTTGAATGCCAAAGTAAAAGCTGTAAATCCTTGTGCTAAGCAAAAAGGACTGACTCAAAATTAGTCATTTCCACAGGGAAGGAGTCCTGCGGTCTCGCCTGTTGTCCCGGCAGTGTCTGGGAAAGTTTGATGCTCTTATTGTTGTTGTATTGGGTATAATAAAAGTGGCCTCTTTAGATACAGGCACTATATGACAAATTATAGATCTAAAAATATCCATCATATTTAGATGATGTAATGAAAGCAATTTTCACTTAGGAGCAGAAGAGAGGAACTTGGTAAGTAACAATTGGATAAGACATCAACTGAGACTTCTGTGGTGTTTCTGCCAAACATTGAGCACAATTAATTGCCTGTGTAAAATGCTGTTTTAACCAGCCCCACACCAAAGTGTGCACCAGGTTCTGTGCGTGGTCACGGGGCTGCAGAAACCTGGGGGCAACAGAGGGAACTTTTGCTGTCAGCTTGATTTTGCAGCCTTGTCTTTATGGAGCTAGGACTGCAGAACCCATGCATCATATTCTCTGGAGCTAAAACACCTTCTAGAGACTTTTCGATTTAATATGCCTCTCCTGCCAGCGACCTTTAGAGATTTACAGATTTGCTGCCTTGTTGTCATCCTTTGCATGTGATTTGCATGCATTGGGGTGTGCTGAGAGTGGGGAGTCCGGAGCAGGCAGCTGGGAGGCGTTGGACCTCCCGTGCCAAGGATGCAGGTAGAAGCTCATGGAGGCAGGCAGGGTGGCCACGGGGAGGGCAGAGAGCCACAGCGTGCGTGGGTCGCTGGGACGTGCCCAAGGACAACGATGCTAGCTAGCAGTGTGGGTAAAAAACTAAGTAAATCCTGGATATGGAAAAGCTGCAGAGCCAAACTTCCCACCCAGCAGCTTGATACACGTTTCCAAAGCAATCTCTTGCACTGAGAAGGACTAAGGAGCTGTAGACACTTAAAGAATGAAAGCTTATATTAGGTGTGACAGGTACAGAAACTCGGAACTGCAGAAGCTGCTGCTGGAAGCCCTGAGGTCAAACACAGCTAAGGAGATCTCGCATCTCATTCAGGAGACACGTTTCAAGCAAGTAGTTGTTACTTAGAGCCTCTCTGGATGCTTCAGCCGGTTCCTACCATCAGCAGAGGTTCATCATTGCAGCCCCAAATTTTAACACGGGGTTGGCATTGGGTGGGATCATCTGTGACGATTTTCTAGCATTAATTCATACTAAGATATGCATCAGATGTCACACCAGACCCAGTTTAACCCTTCTGGCCCCACAGTCATAAATCCTTAGCTCTATGGGCCATAAGTGGGGGCTTTTGTCTGTGCGCCTCCCGCAAGTAAATGTTTTTGGAATAACTATCAATGTGTATCATTTGCCTCAACCCCACGCTCCCATGCTCGGTGTAAGGCACAAATCAGCAAAATTAATTAATGATTCTTTGAGTGCGCTAATGCTTCCAAGTCTTTTAATGACTTTGTTTAAATAGCTAATGCATGAGTAGCGCTGTAGCTAAGGATGTGAAATGCTTTTTCAAATCTGCTGCAGCAGTGGTTGTGTGCATTGTTTCTGAGGGTGATGGCAGGCTGCTGCCGCCTTGAAATTCTTACTCAGTCTCCAGCCATTTACTGCAGGCCAGAAGCCGTAATGACTAGGGAAGAAATTTGCTTTGTTTCAGACAGAGCTATTAAAAGAAAATTATTCTCAAAGTAATTCTTATCTCATGATGGGATTGCTGAATTACAGTGTATTATGGGAAAGGAAATTGCAAATGTGTTGGCTTTTCTTCCCATTAGAACTATTGTTTTATTACAATTGTCATACATGCATGTACATATTTTTTTTAAAATCTTTCTGAAAACGAAACTGTCCTGCCTTAGGTGCCGAACATAAGCTAAAGTTAGCAAAATTAAAGAGCAGACTGCACAGACAGATTTGCAAAGGTGAGCAGGAATGGTGACTCCTTCCTTCGGCTGTGTAAGTGTGCTTCCCGGGCACAAGCAGGAGGGAGGCACTAAAGAGTAACTCCTCCGTACTTCTAGGACTCCCTAGAGGGGTAATTCTGCCTCGGAGAAGCAATTCAAACAGTCCTGTGCTCTGTCCCCTCTCCTCATCCCACCCCAGACTGTCACCAGGGTGCAAATCCGTAATTAGCACATGGCTGGCTGGGATGGGAGCCTGCGGGTCAGTCCCACAAGCAAATCATGGTGAGGGCTTGCCGGCTCCAGTGAAGCATCCTGGCTGCAAAGGGATATTTTAGTTGCCTTCTTATCCTCGTGCAAGTTGGCGTTTCTGGTCCAGCCTGGTTCCTGCCTCCCACTGCCCAGTGTGCTGTTTGGTGGGGCCAGGGAACACCTCGCTCCCCTTCCCGTGCCCACGCAGCCCCGGTGGCTGCGGCAGCCCCGTCTGCAGAGGTGCAATGCAGCTGAGCTGGGTAGGAACAAACTGCTTTCGCTTACCTCTGGTTTCAGACTGAAATACTAAATCTAAACATGCTTCAATTTCTATCGCAGATGTCCAAGGCAACGGTGTGAAAATAATATGTAGCTTAAAAAAGAAATCAGAAGAAATACTTTTCTTGACCTCTTGGGTATTCCAGAACATTATTCTGCTCACACCTTCCTGCAGAAGTTGTGCAGGCAGGGCTTTTTGGTGCCGTTCCCGAAGTGTATGCCGGGTGCTTGGGATTTATCAGGGAAGCGGCCGTGGGTTCGGCTGAAGGCAGCCGTGCCGTCGGTGCAGGTGTGCGCGGCAGCATGGCGTGTGCTTGCCCAGAGGATGCTGACCCCGGAGTCTGCAGCAGCCGTGACACTGACACCTCTTCCTGTTGACTAAGGGCTTCATCATCTCTTCTCTTACCTTTAGTTTCCCTCTCTGAAAGCTTCTGCATGATAACAGGGCAGAAATGTGAAATCAGGAAATGGCCTAATACGCCCCAGTTGGCCAGTTAATCACTGGTCCATGTGGCTGTGGTGATGGGCGCTGATAAACAGCCGTGCCGCTGCCCCTTCCCCTTACGACTGCTTATCTCTTCCCAAATCCCCTCTCCATCAGCTCGGCCCCTCTCCTCCCTGGCATGGCACAACTCTCCCTGTGCCATTGCAATGGCCAGCTCAAGGACGCGACCTTGAGTTTCCCTCCAGACATTCCTCTGCTCAGAGGATGGGCCATTCTCATGCAATAATGCGCATTTTTATGCCTAAGCAGACAAAGCTATAGATCTGTACGTGCAGCTGCTTGTTGCTGGCTGGGGTGGGATACCCTCCAGGCCTGGGAAGCAGAAACCAGCTGAAGCGAGGTGTGCACCAGCCGCTCCTTCATGTCTCAGTCTGCCTCCAGGGATGAGGACAAGGACCCACGTCGGTATGAAACCTCTCTGCTCACCCGGTTCCTC
The DNA here is from genome assembly GCA_013400135.1 of Rhinoptilus africanus. NCBI lineage: Eukaryota > Metazoa > Chordata > Aves > Charadriiformes > Glareolidae > Rhinoptilus > Rhinoptilus africanus. Next base: position 23,969 of record VXBO01005567.1, read on the forward strand.
TTGTAAACGCTGTAGGAACAGGAAACCATTTCCCTCCTCTTTGGAGTTTTGGTGTAATTTGAGAGTCAAGCTCTATGCAGATCGGAACACGTTAGTAATGTCTGGAAAGTAATTATGGCATATATTATTATTTTAATATTTACAAAGTGCTGACAGTGTAATACTTTTATTAAAACTTTAAGGCGGGTGAAATACATACCACAAGACATGGTGAGATGAAGATAGTCTTCTGAAATCACTCATTTATATTTCAATTTTACCCTCACTTTCCTGTGACCTACTTTTAATCATATATTGGTTTCTTTGTGTCTTAAATTATGTAAGGTGGCTAATGATTTTAATTTAAAGTTCTTCATGGAAGAATGCAAACAATATTTCTGCCTAGTGAAAGCACGCTATGAACTTATTGAAAAGCGATTTCTCGTTGTATTCAAGAGCAATGGAAGAGGTTTAATTTTGATAGAAATGGGAAATCTTTCTTTTCTCTTACTGCGATCAAGTAAAAGCAATATGCCAAGGGTATCAGGAGAAGATCTCTATGTTTAAAAAGTAACCGATGAGACTAACTTAATTTTGACTTTTTTATGTCTAAAATGAGGGGAAGCCACTAAAGTAATTTAACAAAATCCAAGAGCAGCATTTTCAGTATTCTTCATGTCTGGCAGGTTGAATAATCAAATCCAACCCAGATTTTCTACTGATTTCCTTTGCTCAAAGCAAATTTATCATAGCCAGCCAAGTTAGGTTTGGACTTTTGGAGAATGTGCAGTCTTTTGTCACTTGTCACCTAAAGCAATGGTCCTCTTTATGGAAAAGCATTGGTGATAGTGCTTTGACTCATTAATTGGCTGTCAACTTGATTATAAGCGATAGTGAACTTGATTTAGATGCCCCGTGAAGATTTGAGTCGCAATGTAGGTGAACTGCTGAGGTTCGGGCCCTGGAACAACTGTTTGTGCTGCGTCCAGACTAGTCTTCACCGTAACATTTGGTAACTCAAGCAATTGGCCCTGGACTATTTTAATTTAAAACAGGACCATAGACTTGAGAGAAAAATCTATAGCAATATAATTATATGAAAATATGAACTTCAAGACAGCTGAGGGGCACAAAAAACACTGAGAAGTCCACAGTCTGTAAAAAATGAATAACTAATAGGTGGGGTTCGCCTGACATCTGGATTTCACTATGGGGAAGTATCGTGGAAACCTGACTAGATTGCAACGGCACACTCATATCCCATGGCTTTAGCTAAAACTCTTTGGTTTAATACTTTGTTTTAATTCCTCGGTTATTAATTGCCAATACAGATAAGATGTCTTAATGTGCATGAGCTCTCCTTCCATTGCATTCCATTAGGAAGATATCATTACATTTCAGCCCCACATCATTAAACATTTCGAAATACATCCAGAAAGGCAGTTGTATATACGAGACACATTATTACAGGTAATATATTTCGCTGAGCTGCACAACCCGGCAGATAAAGAGGCAGCTTGTGCCCTCGCCGCTGGCGCAGGCATGTGCAGGGGTGCACGCAGCATCCGTCGCCGCACACCTACTAACGTGCATCGGAGCAGTTAAACGCAGTTAAACACTTTTCCAACTTCTTTTTCTTCGCCTTTCCACCCCCACCCTCAGACACGGAGGCCGCGTGCCTGCCTTTGCAGGGGAAGAAAACAGATTGCAGCCCAAAAGCCCCAATCCTCGGTCAATACAAGGATAGATGCTTCACCGCCAGACCCCTCGTGTAGTTATTTGTGTGAGAGTGAAGTTGAAAGGTGGCGAGGTACGAAACACCACCCACCCCCTCCATACAAGGCGGTGGGGAATTGAGCCCTTAATCCACGCTGGGCTGCCTGGGGAGTGCTTGCATTGACGGATTTCTGCTTTCCACTAAATTGATTAGCTTTACAGTGCTGCTTCAGTGGTTGTCTGGGTTTGAGCAAGTCCTCTATCTACTACCAGCCATTCTTCTTATCCTCAGAGAACCTCTCTCAAAGTTCAACGCAGTGAAGTTGCCCACAAGGTACTGTTATTATTGTCAATACAAATGTAATAAAAGGCAGCAGGAGAGCGGACAGGCTCCTTACGCTGAACGAGAGCTCAGGAGAGATGTGATTTCTTAGAAAAAGGTACTCCACTGCCCTCAGATATAAAAATCACCAGGCAGTCAGTGCCATATAGAAGGTATTTTATTTTTTTTTCCTGGCACTTGTGCATCAAAGCTGGGAGGGGTGGCTGACACCCCGGAAGGCTGTGCCGCCATCCAGAGAGACCTGGACAGGCTGGAGAGCTGGGCGGAGAGGAACCTTATGAAATTCAATAAGGGCAAGTGTAGGGTGCTGCCCCTGGGGAGGAATAACCCCCTGCACCAGGACAGG